>JAWNLS010001251.1:0-425000 GCA_035042185.1 Drosophila kambysellisi | reverse complement strand
GGGGTGTTGCTGGCTCCTCGGGCGCCTGCATGGAATCCTCATCCATGGAGCTGGTGCCGCCACCGCCGCCGCTGCTGCTGCCACCGCCGCTGGCGCCGTGCGCATGCGACTGATGATAGCGCAGCCCATTGGCATGCTTGTACTTCTTGCTGCAGTCCTGCTCGGGACACTCGAGCAGCACCGGTGAGATCGCGCACGGAGAGGCAGTCTTACATTTTTTTGTGTTGATTTGCACATTGAGTCCAGTCACCGGATTGAGCAGGCTCTGCGGCTGGGTGGCCAGGCCACCGCCGCTGGCCGAGATGGGTATGCCGCTGGCATTTACCATGCTAACAATTCCACCTGCACCATCGGCGCCATCGCCGTTGAGCGGTGACGGCGCCTCGTCCTTTGATTTGCGCTTCTCCGGGCGTGGCGGCAAAAATGCTGTGGGTGATGTGCTGGGTGTGGCACCACCGCCATTGCCACTGCTGCCACCACCACCACCACCGCCGCCGCCATTGCCCGATGAGCTGCTGCCGCTATTTGTCGCATTCCCAGTTGCGCTGCGCGTCGCTCCACGTCCTTTGGTGGCGCCATTGCGCAGCTTCGAGTGCACCTGGGCATGTGAGAAGTAAATCTGCAATGTGATCCACCGACCATTTAAAACATCGATCTCACAAAAGTAACATGTAAATGCCATCGCTTACCGAGCTTCTGGTTTCGGTAAAGTTGCTCAAATCGGGCGTTAGACCTGCGCTGCGTCCGCGCTTTCCGCGTCCCTTTGGAGTTCGAGAATCTAATTCTTCAGTTGGTGAATCACAGAATCTGCAATTAATGTTTAAAAAGTTTTAGCATGAATTACTGAGGGCACTTTAACTTGTAAATGTTGATTAGATAACAACATCTTTCCTCACATTTAATCTTTTTTTTTTATTAACACAAATTAAAGTACAATATCTCTGATCTAAAAGATGTTCGATCAAATTATATTAAAGAAATGATTAATTAACAATGATTTGAGAATTAGATTTGTAAAGCTATTGCATAAGTGACAATTTATCGATCATTTTGGCTTTTACAATTTAGAGACCTTCTTTATTTTTATTTAAAGCAAATTTTTTAATTGTGCTAAAAAAAATCAACAGATTTGAAATAATGAGTATGTTAATAACCAAATTTGACTTTCTGTACATAATAAAAAAGATCCCGGGCAACTTTGGATATGATATTTAAATTGAATAATCGTTGGGAACAAAAGTAATCCAAATGGAGTCGCAAACATTACTTATTCGAGTGCCTTTCAAACTGTTGCCAAAAAGGAAAAAAGCGCAAAAACGAGACATAAGCAAAAACAAAAAAAATAGGTTTTTGGATAAAGGCATCTTTATTTTTTTGGGTAACAGTTTGAACGTTTGTGCGGAATGAGTAGAAACTATGGATGCAGCTACTCACCTTGGAGGAGCCCAATCGTGTCGGGTGCAGTCGAGCAGGGTGCCCACATAGGTTTTGCCGCGCCACGTCACATTCACGACGAGAACACCGCCCTCGGTCTCATGCCAAACGATGCCCTCGAGGGTGACCGAGGTGCCTGGCTCGCAGGGTCCCAAGCAGTCCGGCTCTGTAATTGTGCCGACAGAGGTGCCAATGCATATATCGACCATATCCTTGCCCCCACTGCTATTCTCGCTGTGCTTGGCCCGTTTCGCAGGCGGTGATTTGCTGTCATCATCGCCGCTGCCGCCGCCGGCTGCAGTGCTCCCCGCTGGCACCGAAATTGTGTGGTGCATGGTGGCTGAGATCATGCCGGGCGCCATCATTTTGGCCTGTGCCTTGCTCTCTGCACTGCTCAACCCAGCAACACCAACGCCACCGCCGGCAACAGTTGCTGCTGCTGCACCACAGCTTTGGCTGCCTGCATAGCTGCTGCTGTTGTTGTTACTGTTGCTGCTGGAGGAGGCCGCTGCTGCTGCAAGCTGTGCGGCAATGTGTGAGGAGATTTTAATGCTGGATTCCTTGCCGGGCGGCCCATTTGGTGCATTGGAAGCACCAGCATTAATACCACTGCTGTTGCTGCCACTACTGCCGCTGCCGCCGCCGCCGCTGCTGTTCGCTGCTGCTGACTGTGCGGCGGCGCTTGCCGTTGTGGCAGCCAGCAGCGATGCTGCAGCAGAGACAACAGCAGCTGGTGAGCCAGCAGAGGGCGTAAATACGCCTGGTGGCACGGCGGATGCAGAAGAGTTGTTGCTGCCTCCGCCGCCACCGCTGCTGTTGCCACTGTTGCGCCGTATACAGGCGTGATGCGAACAGGGCTGCAACGCAGCACTGCCAGCAACATCGCCATTGCATTGGCAATTGCTGCTGTTGCTGGTGTTGTTGTTGTTGCTGTTGGTGTTACTGCTGCTGCTGTTGCTCGCGTTCTTTTCGGGCGTGTCCTTTTCACCCGCTGCCGAGGCGGCAGCTGACTTGTCCACACTGAGGCGATTGGAATGTGCGTTCTTATCCTTGGTTTTCTCGCGCCGGTGGCCGCTGCTGCCGCGTTTGTTGCTCTGCGGCGTTGATTGTGCGTTGTTGTTGCTGCTGCTGCTGCTGCCGTGCGCATTGTTGTTGCTGCTGCTGTTGTTGTTGCTATTGCTGCTGCTGCTGCTGCTGGAATTATTGAGATGCTTTTTACTGGAAGAATTGCTTGAATTGTTACTGTTGCTGCTGCTGTTATTGCTGCTGCTGCTGTTGTTGCCGAGCGCATTGCTGCTGCTACTGCTGCCGCTGCTGCTGCTGGTGCTGCCACCATCGTCCTGCTGGTTGCTGTTGCCCAGCGCACCGTTCTGCTGCTGCTGTTGTTGTTGCTGCTGCTGCTGTTGTTGCTGTTGATCTGTGGCCTTAACTATTTCGTGTTTGGCCTCGGAACTTTTGGTGCCGGGCTTGGTGCGTTTGATCTTCATTTTAAGTCCTTTATCGAGCGTGGCCTGATGATCAATGGACATTTTTGCGCTCGATTTACCGCTGCCGCTTTGCGTACTCTGGCCACCTATTGTGGCGCCACCAAGCGAATTGTTATTGCTAGTGTTACTGTTGCTATTATTGCTGCTGCTGCTGCTGCTGTTGTTGCTGCTCGTGTTGCTGCTGCCGCTGTTGCTGTTGTTGTTGCTTGTGTTGCTGCCTGATTGCGAGGACATGCCGCCAGCGTTGTTTAGTTTAGCTTGCGGCTGAGGCTGACCAGTGCCGCTCGTGGAAGACTGGCTGCTGCTGTTGCTGCCGGTGCTGCTACTGTTCTGTGATGTGGCTGACGATGAGGATGTGGATGAGGAAACCAAATTGCCACCTTTACTGAAGCCGGCAAATGTCGAGGAGGACAATGTGCTGCCGGCGTTGTTAACTGCGCTGTTGCTGCTGTTGTTCTTATTCTGCTGTTGGTTATTATTGTTGTTGTGATTGATTGGACTATTCAATTGTGCAACTAATGCAGACTTGTAGCCCTTCGAGCTTGTACTATGATGAGAATGATGATGATGGTGGTGATGATGATGATGTTTCGATGAAGATTTGCTGCTGCTGCTGTTGATACTGCTACTGCTGCTATTGTTGTTGGAAGCAGTTGGTCCGGCTGCTGCTCCTGGTGCTGTTGGCGCTCCTGGGACGCTGCCGCTGCCGCTGGCAATGGGCTGGCGTGTGAACTTAATTGTGGTTGGCGATGTGGCCGACAAATTGCTATGCAATGTGGTTTTGTGCGTTTTATGTGATGTTGCTGCTGTTGTTGCTTGTTTAGCATTTAATGTTGCTGCTGCTGATGTTGTTGCTGCTGCTGCTGTTGTTGCTGTCGTTGTCGCCGCTGTCGTTTGGTTGCCACCACCCGAATGCGCCGCCGACTTTTCAATATCAGCGTCTAGATCGTCCAGCAACTCTGGTATGCCGCCAATATTCCACTCGTCCTCGTACTCAAAATTCGTATCCTTTGATTCACTCGAATTCGATGATGAGCTGCTGTTGCTGCTTGACGATGCTGCCGCCGCCGCTGCTGCTGCTGTTGTTGTATTTGCGGCGTTGGTCTTACTACTGCCAATCAATTCTGCATGCCAAACACAGATAACGACGAAAGAAAGAGAGAAAGATTAGAAATGCATTTACAGTTTGGGCTCTGCTTCAGCAGATCTCTTTGAGTACTTTTGAGCACATGCTGAGTACTCAATAAAAGAGTCTAATTAAAAGCTCGTGAAATAATCACTACTTGTGTGTAAAGCAGGAAGGTGAGCTGCACTTTCTACTAAGTTGTTCCTGTTATCAGATGACTGCCGGCTCAAGTCGGAGTTGACAGAGCGCCGCCAATGCAATTTGGCAGACCAAATTAAAAGCCGCAATTTAACTCAGTTTTTTGCGCGTGCAATTTGCAATTTGAGTTCCAGTTGCATTTAGCCCTAGGCATGTGCATATGTACATATTTATATATGTATGTATGTATGTATGTATATATATATATTTTGTATATATACATATATGTGTGTAATTGTGTGCTCTACTTACTCGTATGCTTCTTAATCGCACTGTTGCCTTGCAAATTATTCGTTGCTGTTGTTGCCTTCACTTTGTTATTGAAATTCAATGCTTGGTTTGTGGCTGCCGTTGTCGTCGTTGTTGCTGCTGTTGTTGTTGCTGCTGTCGTTGTTGTTGTAGCCGCTGCTGTTCCTGCTGACGATGCCGATGCTGCTACTGTTGTTGCGTTTGCCGCACTTAAATTAGCTAACAATTTACTCTTAATATTGCTTTCCGTTGCTACGTTGCTGCTATTCAGGGCCACCTGCAACACACCAAAAAGAAGAAACACCAAGAAAAATTTTAGCTATGCAACTGTGAGTGTGACAAAGAAGAGTTCTAAATCATAAAATTACACATACAAAAAAAAAAAAAGAAAAGAACGAAGAAAAAACATACAAAGACTAGTGGGAAGGGGAAACGAAGTTTGAAATGTGCCTTGCTTTTTTCGGTGGTTACCTTTTCAAGCGATTTTTCCATTCCATAACAAACGCCCAAATTATTCGATAATTCGATGTGAGTAGTGCAAGCAATTCGTTGTACATTTGTATATTTTTAATAAACTCAAAACAATAATAATAATAAAGAAAAACGCCGAAAATGTTTTGCGCGAGCGTTCTTCGGCGTCCTTTTTCGTTTGGCAGCGCGGCGACGCAGATGAGACTGAACAGAAAAAAAAAAACAGCTCAAAGAGCAACCACCGAAAACGGCACGCACGCAATACACACACAAATGTAATACATGCACACCAAAACACGCACACATACACGCATTGAGCGGGAGAGGAAGCAAGAGAGAGAAAGCGAGAGCGGGAGAAACCATATGAGAGAGCGCGTATAAACAAAAAACGCCACTTTAATAATAGAGAGTGTTGGTAAACGAAAAACTAATTTTGTAGTTTTTAGACCGCTTCTGTTGTCGTTGCTGTGATTGTTATTGTTTCTGTTTGATTTACGTTTCGCTCAATGATTATATATTAAGTTAGATAGCTTAAAGTAACTGCGATTAGATATATTTTTCGTTTTCACCCAATAAATCAAATATCACACACACTTAAGCCAACCATAAACGCAGCTTTAACAAATATAAATAATATGTTGTAATTTTTTTTGTTTGTATTATTTTTATTTATTTTCTTCTTTTTTGTTTTAGCTCTAACGTTATCATTATCACATATTGTGCTTTATCTGCGCACTGTAAAAGTCTAGTGGCCACTTGAGAAACCGCCCACTTGATGAGGAGGGCCCCTCACCGAAACCAGATGACAATAAAAATAATTACGGCTCTTATCGCTCTTTTTTTTGTGAAGGAGTGTGGGGCTTGTGTGGAAAATAGTGTATATATAGATATTAACGTATATAATGCTTACCTTATTCGGGTGGTGGCTAGTGTTCGCCTCGTTACGTCTCATTGACTCCATGCAGACGCAAACGATCGGGCGGCCGCTTTGTGCGGGCCCAAAGTACTACCAATATTGCCTAGGAACGTACTTTTCAATGTGTTGCTGCTGCAGCCAGCAGTTATGTGGCTGATCTTCTGCTTGTTTGGATTTGTATTATTGTTGTTATTGTAGTAGTTGTTGTTGAAAGCTTGCTGCTGGTGGCGTTGCCGTAATGTTGAATTTTCCAGGCAACGACGTGACTGGGTGGAGACGCAGGGCCTCGGCCCTCGGGCCAAACTGTTCATTTTCAAAACTGCAGTGAGAGAGAGAGAGAGATAGAGTATGAGTATGTGTGTGAGTAAAAGAGTAATATGTGTGTACAATCAATAAGCCATCAACTTTGATAGGCTATAAATAAAACATGCAAAGTAACAACAAAAGACGAAAAAAAAATGTATATATATGTGTATATACATAAATAAAAAATTTTGTTGCTTTTCAAGTGTGGCGGCCTTTCCAGTTTCGTGATTAGCGATTTGCCCGCCCTCTTATCGCTTGTACTCCCACTCGCTCCCTCTCCAACGCTCTGACTGAAAGAGGAGTGTTGAGTAGGAGAGGAAAAAGTCGCACGTTCGTTCAATGCAGCTTTGATTTGCTGCGGGCTGGCTGCGCTTGGCAGACAACTTAACGACTTGGGCAATTAAAACACTTTTCGCAATTGACTGATAAGCCAGCCAACTCGAGTGCTTGAAATATGATTTTGGGATAACGTATACGTGTATATATACATACATACATATGTACATACGGTAGCGATTCAATGATAAGATAATTGCGATAACAGACCTAAATAACCAAAACCGCAATTAGAATCGCCCCAGCCAAAACTATTTGTCATACAAACTATATCTTCTTTTACACACATCACACGCACACACATACATGTTCATACGCATACTATGACTTACTAATCACTTGAGCAGCTGATGAGTGAATTAAGCATAAGGAATTGAGTTATTACAGCAAACAAACAAAGAGCGAGCTTTTTGTTGTAACTATTTGGAGTGACACTCTGACTGACTGATTTGCTATTGGTTGGCTGTCTGGTTGCCAGGTTCTGACGTCATCGGTGACTGACGGCAAATGTCGGCGCCCGTAATTAAGTCGTTGTGTTGTCGACTTGTCACTTAAAACTGCTCACTCTATTACTGTTAGTGGGTGCTTATTAAGACGTACTTAAACCGCTGCATAGACATATACACACTTTTGTGTCTGTCTGTCTGTATGTGTGCACATTTGTATGAACAAGTTGTGAGCAGATAATCGCTTTTTAGTTCCCTCTTTGCTCGTCCACGTAAGCCGCTTTGTCAGACACTAAAATCAGCCACTGCACTTGTATGAGTGTGTGTATGTGTGTTGAAAAGCGTCGTTGTACTTTATGGCTATACTATCTATGACAGTTTCACAAATTGGGTCGCAACTTCCAACACTTTATGATCGTCATAACTCCTACACAGTCTTTTGGCGGTTCCATTGAATGGAATATATAAGGAGGTTGGAAAGTCTCGTGGATTATTTTGTTTAAAGCCATTCAATTTGCATGTGGTTAGCCTTTTTTTTTACGATAATTATTAAATAGCGCGCACACACACACACAACTGTAGATTTAAATACATGTGCGCATATATTTGACGTTTATTTCATTTTTATTGTGGGTTTCTATTTTATTTGCCATTTGCCGTCTCTTTGTGTGTGCTGTAATTGTGTCATTTTATATGGATATTTTATTAATTGAGTTGTTGCTTTTATTGCCATTATTAAAAGCGAAGCGAACCCACTCAGATATACCATGCATGGTATTTGACAAAAAAAAAAACACTCATTTAATTTTGCTCGATGTTCACATTTTCCACACTCCGTGGAGTCCATTAAATATGTGTTAACATTTGAGAGAATCAGAAATGGAAATGTGAATAAAATCGATTCAATTAATATTTGTTCATAAAGATTTCAATATTTATTATTATAATATATACTCCCCTTCCTATGCAAGAGTATACACAATTCGAAGTGTTCAGTTAAGTTTTTGTTTTTTAATTCCGTTTTGATTTCGGATTTCAGATAATTTCACAAATTCTCGCATAGTTCCCATGGGGCAAGATGGCAGCGGATCTGATTAACGCCACGTGCATGTGGGTGGGCCGTGCGTGCCATGCGGCATGTGGCAGCGTCAATGTGCCAATGTGCGGAAAGTCGTGTTGCAAGACATAATAAACAAAACAAACAAGCAAGCCGATTCGATTGAAACACTCCATAATTTAGACAAATCAATAAATTACTAATAGCCGCCGTTGAACACAATCCCCAACAACAACAACAGCAACAACATCGAACTCGGCTGTGGAGCCGCAAAGTGGCAAGAAAAACAACTACAACGAAGAACAGAGGCGCAAAGGGAAAATAAGCTGCCGGGCAGCTCTTTGCAGAAACACAAAAGACAGCGACGGTTCGACGAAGTCGTGTTTTAAATTGGAACTAAAAAAAATAATATGAAAAAATACATAAAAAAAGTTTAAAATAAGATTATATATGTATGTATAAATATATTTCCCTGCTGCATTTTTATGGCTGCTCGTTGGCTGAGTAGGATGCTAGCGAGGATAGGCATGGCCGAAACAGAAGGGAAGCGAGCATGAGGCATGCAGCATCCGCGTCTTGTTATAGCTGCTCTGTGCCCCAAAGCCTGTCCGCACGTACTAAACATCAAGCAGAGGTAGGGCATGGGGAACGAACAAACGGGGGAAGGAGCGAGGTTCAGGGGCGCAACTAAGTTCAAGATTTACGACCACATCGTCATCTTTTGTGGTTGGAGCATAGATCGATTCGTTGTTGCCGAAGCTGCTGCCGCCAAATGAACGCCTCTGGGGAGTCGCCAGTTGCGCTTTTATTAGCAAACTAACCACAGAGAGCAAGAAGCAACAACTCCAAACTCCTTGCAACTTCTTCAAGTTGCGGCATCAATTGAGTACCCGACCCGTCTTTCCTGTTGTATTGTTTTTGATTCGCAGCGATGTGCGATAAATTTGATTTTAGCTCACAAATATGTATGTATATGTACATACATACATACATGTATGTTGCATACTTATTGTGGTGGGTGTCTGGTTGCGTTGGTGGCTCAATCGCCTGTGGTTCGTCGTCGTCGCTGGCTTCAATTAAATTAAGTGCAGTCGCCTGTGGAATGAATATGGATGCCATCACCACCATTACCACCATTACGCGCGGGCAGCAACCACAGCTCGAATGTGAACGGATGAACGCACTCGAGTGCCGATCATGCCACTTAAGTGGAGGGCATAAGGGGTGCACAGCCGCAGCCGAACACCAATTCAATTGCTTTTTCAATATCGATCACTGAATGGTTGAAACTGAAGTGGCGGGCTCTGCTCTTTGTGGCACTTTAAAGTGCCCGCTACTTTGTTTAACGCTGCCTCGAACAATCCCTTTTATACCACGTAATCGTTGCAAAACAAAGGGCTATCGTGTTGCACATGCATCTCAGAAGTCATATTAAATTGGTAGACACCTCTTTAAGAATAAGATTTTAGTTATTTTAGACTCAGAGAAGTATCCCCGTAACGCAGACTCTCCAATGAATTTAATTAAACATTTCAGACTGTATTAATAAAAAATATTTTAAGAACAGTGTTGAGAAATGAAAAGAATGCATCTTTTAATAAATCGACATGCCTTAAATGCAATCAAATTAACACTGACATTCCAAAACGAAAATCAACAAAATAAACAAGTCAACATTTGACTACTGTTATTAGTTATCTCTGTTGTTTTACAGCTAATTTAATATGGTCATTTTTTTTACCAAATCAATTGTTAACATTAACATTCAATTATTTTTAATTAGCACAAATTATTTTAATTAGACTGTAATGATGCTCAGTAAACTTTAAACAGTCAAACAGTTTTCCAGGGCAGGACATTAAGTGTGTGTTTGTGCCTTTGAACTGTCCCCAGCTTTATGAGCACTCTTCCAGTCTTTGTTTATCGCACTCTCTCACTGCACTGATATTGCAAAGATTGATGACAATATTCATTTGCCCCATCGCTGCGATCTGTTGTTGTCGAAAATGTCGCGTGTGAATAAGTGGAATCTACAGTTGCATGTTATATGTATTCGAGATTGAAAAACATTTTAGATATGAAACGTTGACATGATTTTCTGGACAATTCACACAATATAGGGCTTGTTAGCAACATTAATCGACAACAACAGACAGAAATCCACTCAAATTTGGAATGTATAACTTTTGCTATAAAAGGCACAAACAATCTGATCAGGGTGAATAAAATATATGGAAATGTTTTCCCGTTTGCTGCTATCGTCTGTTACGCTGCTGCTATTCAATGGCTGCTCTGGAGGGGTAAGCAGACGAATCGTAGGACAACGGACTAAGTCTAATATCATCCTGATCCCGATTGTAGCGTAATTGGGATTATGAACCTCTCTCCTTAGAAGCCTACAGCTCCGATGAATCAAAAGTGAAATTTGAGGCAAAAATTGAGCGCGTTGCACGGGACTACGCGATTTCGGCTTTATTTAAATTTGATTACGATATGGACGAGAGAACAATGGTATGTCAACCGAAACCGATGACTATTTTTATGTAAACCTATGTTGTAAACCCAACCATACATAATTCAGGTAGAAGGGAAGCTCTATAGCAGCTATTCGGGCCACAAGGACGACTATAAACAACTGCCCTGGAGTATAGACAATCAGACATTTAAGCAGTTCGTTAACGAATTCTACACCAACCTAACCTATGCGAATTTGAAGTCCTGCTCAAATATTCCCGAGCCCGAAAACGCATACCCTTTTCCCAGGGGAACCTACATTTTTACCAAGTGTGAGTTGACTGGCGAGGGTTTACCCGAAATAATGGCAGAGGGTTACTATAAGGCTGTTTTGACAAGTACCGGACAGGTCGTCGTTACCCTTACTGCTATTGGGAAGTTGACAACGAAAACTGACTGGAAGTATTATTAGAGACCGGAACACAATATGTGAAAACATTCTTATAATTTTTATCAATATCATGAATTGTATAAAATTAATTATTAAATAAATAATTAAAATTGTCAAGGTTTTGAATGAATCGAGAACCATATGTTGAATGTTTATTTTACTGTTATTTGATATGAATATATCGGATATTATGTGTAGATGTGAACATCGAAGATACATCCAACATATATCTAGAAGTATAGAAAATTGTACAATGGACTGAAATTGGGTTCAGCGTATGAAGTAACTTTTCCATAAATAATTACGTAAAACTAAAAAATGACTATCAAATTTTTTTCGAATACCATTTAAATGACAAGTTTAACTCAATTTTAGATTATCATATATGCAAAATACAATACAATCGTTATTTTTAATGTTTGTTTGGAAAGTGGTTAAAAATGAATACAAGTTTATCGAATTTATGCCTAGCATTTTTGAGTTTCTTAAGAATTGACAGCCTTAAAACTTGAATAGATGCAATTTATGTCATTTAAATTTATACGTTGTTTAATTAAGTATGTGTGAGTTTGATTTAATTGTTTAATTGTTTTCCTCCTAAAGTATATAATTAATAAAGATGAAATAGTTTATATAATGTTTTCATTGACATGCTAACAGTTGTAAATGAAATATTGAAGTACATGTCATTTTCATTATCAACAAGCTTGTGAACATAGCTATAATTGCCACAAATTTACAACAATAACTATTCACTATTCCGCTAATCCTAATCAGATGCAATGTACATAGCTTTATAAAGTACAATTCAATTGGACAAATTAAGTACAACCAAAATGAATTCACTTTTGCTGAGCTCGACGACTACGTCAGGATTGTTGCTTTCTCTATTTGTTGCTTGTAGCGCTGAGGTTCGTAGAGTGTGTCCAGGACACTTAGTTAAAATAACCCTGTTCTTTATTATAGCGCCATTGGGACTATGAGCCTCTGTCCATAACCACAAGTACGTCAGATCCAACGAAATTACACATCGAGGCAAAACGGAACGAATGGGACGCGATGAATACGCTGTAACCCTAAATTTTGTCATAAAATATGAAATAGATGATACGACAATGGTTTGTATAGGATATTCCTTGCTCTATAAAGGTGTGCATTAAAAGCAAGGACAAATTTAGATGGAGGCGATATCCCATCGGAGCCAATCGGGAAATGAGGATGACTATACGCCGACGCCCTGGAGCATAGAGAAGCAGCCCTTCAATAAGGCAATTAAGAACTATTACGCTGACATCATATATAAGAACTACGGTCCCTGCTCGAATCTGCCGCTTCCCGAAAACGCTTACCCCTTTCCCAAGGATAACTACAGGATGGAGAAGTGTGTACTCTCTGGCGAAGGACTGCCCGAAATGATGCTCGCTGGTTACTATAAACTTATTTTCAATGTTACTGGTGAAGTCGAATGGGGCTTTGTATGCGTTGTGAAGTTATTCCAAAAAAATAATTTTATGGGTTAAAAAAAAGTAGTTTTTGGCAAAACATCTCCAGTAATGTCAAATTGTGTAAAACATTTACACAATAATTTGCGTTTAGCTGTTTTTGTATGTTGAAATCTTTACGATTCTATATTCAAAAGAGGTTTATACACCTCTATTAAATAAACAGTTTTTTGGAATAATATTATGACCTGCAATTTGTTCGACTGCTTGTTGTCGGGTTCTTGCATATAATCAATCCGATATTTTATTTAGTAAATTTTAAGTCGATTTAACGCCTTTCTCCGCTCCGAGAATTCGAAGTAAGCACAGCATTTCCAGGTACTGTCCACCTGTCTTGCCATGTTCACTGTTTTATACAAGTTAACAGTCTTTGACAATATCACATGCATCAATTTATGAACATATATTTTTCGAATTGGCCTGTAATTGCCGCCTGTAACTAAATTAAATGCATGTTGCATGTTATCTCAGTTATACAAGATTGGAAAACATTTCAACATTGACATGATTTTATTGCACAATTATCACAATGAGACCTCGTTAACAACATAAACTGAGAGCTAGCTAGGAATTTACACCAATTTGGAATTTATAATTTTTGCTTTACATACAATCTGATTAGGGCGACTAAAATAAACGGAAATGTATTGCGGAGAAATCAGGTAAGCACGGACTAAAATTAATCTCATCCTGATCCTGATTGGAGCTTTTTTTTGGGATTATGAACCTATGAAACCATCAGCTCCGACGAATCAAAAGCGTATCTTGAGGCGCATGTTGACCACGTTGGACATGCCACATTCACAATTGATTTCGATTTGGACGAGACTTCAATGGTAAGTCTCTGAAAACGCGGCGTTTATGTTAGTCTGCATTGTTAACTCTTCTACACTTCAGGTTTACATGACTGTTTACCACAGTTCATCTCGTATCGTGGATGATTACAAGCTACATAAGCAGACGTTTGTACAATTTTGTGATACCTTCTATGAGCAGGTCTTCTATGATGACATGATCTATAAGAAGCAAGTTCAGCGGAAACTACAATTTCAACAAGTGTACGACCAATGGCAGGGGCATGTCTTAAATTGTGCCACAGGGTTACTATAAGATTATAATACCGGAATAATATTTCTTAAATATGTACACAAAATGTACAATAAATATACAACATAAAATAAATCTGTAAATAAAAAGAATTCCATTACCAATATTTCAAAATATATATAATATCAATCTAATATCAGAATTCAGTTGTTAAGCTAAATAAATTCTTTGAGAAATAGTACAATTATCTGGAAAATGTACGCTATGTGGAGACAGATGTTAACTAAGCCAATTTGGAATAAATTACCAAACGGCGGCATTGAAGTAATATAAGCCTTCAAATAAATAATTAATTAAAATCAAATCACTGAATGGGCTATATACAATATACAACATATCTGCAATGCACATAAAATCTTTATTCTTTTTTTTTAGTAATAAACCTTTTTCAGGTTTAACGTAATATGGTTCCATTGAGAGTGAAACGAAAGTGGGTTAAGACTGATTCAGAGAATACATGAATTGTGAATTTTGAGTTGTTTAAGAATTGAGTGATGGTGTTACAAGTCTACACTTCCGAGTTCATAATTCTTACACATTGCAATTTAAAGGTTTTGACAGCGGCAAGCTCTCTAATATTTGCTTGTAACAAATGGTATTTTTAGTTAGTAACCAATAATTTTGAGATTAGAGTTGTTAATTAACTAATGATACACATGCCATGTACACGAAGAGAGATGATCATGTGAACACATCTACAATCCACAAATTTACAGATTTACACAGTACTGACCCAATCAGATGCAGTGACCATCGCTATATAAAGCACAATTCAATTGAACAGAGAGTCAGTAGTTAACTTTAATTCTACCAAAATGAATTCACTTTCGCTGCTCTCATCTTTGAAAGTATTGCTCCTTCTGTGTGTTGCCTGCAGCGCCGTGGTATGTAAGCTGTCGGGAAACTGTGAGGACACTAGGTAAGAATTATCCTGTTCTTAATTGCAGCGCCAATGGGACTATGAGCCACTGTCCATAACCACAACCACGTCAGATGAATCAAAGCTGTCCTTCGAGGCAAAAACGGAACGAAACGGACGCGAAGGATACGCTATATCAGTAAAATGGAATTTACATTATGACCTGGGTGACTCGACAATGGTTTGTAAAGGATATCGCTGGTATTATAAACATATGCATTCAACCAAAAACAAAAATTATAGGTAGAGGCTACAGGCTTTCGGAGCTCATCGGGCAGTGAGGATGACTACACACAAGTTCCGTGGCGCATAAATAAACAAAGCTATAAGGACTTTCTTAAAGACTATTACGGTGAATTGCTTTTTAAAAACTTAAACGATTGCTCTAATCTGCCGCACCCCGATAACATTGATCCCTTTCCCAAGGGTGATTACGAGCTGGCTAAGTGTGTAATCAAAGGCGATGGCCTTCCTGAAATACTGCCTGAGGGTTACTTTAAAGTAATCTTCTCTGTTACCGGTGAGGTCGACTGGGGCTTTACCATCATTGTAAAAGTATTCAGAAAAACTGATTTAATGGGTTGAACGCATTAGAGGCACATTATATCTGATATCTTTTTGCTTATGAATTATTATCAAAAAATATGCATCACCAGAAATAATATTTAACCGACTACACACATTATATATCAAGTTATGTAAAATACACAAGCAATAAAATCAATTTCAAGTATTTTTTAATTTGATTAATTTTTCCATGAAACTCACGTATTACAAATATGCATATTAATGTGGGATAATCAAAATAATACCTGTCGCAATAGTAGCTAAAACCGATCCTATCCTATCCTTTTTCCAACAATCTAAATGAGGATTGAAAATTACTCATATATAAAATTCATGTATTTGATTTAAACATGTGCGTGTTTTTTGAATATAAGCAAAACACCCAAGGCAATAAAGCTAATCTTGATACACCTTTTCATGTAGCCAACTTTTTACACAATATTTATACGTGCTATAATGTTCTACACATTTGACTTAAACAATGCAATCAAAAACATCGAACATACATATGATATTTCTCCTATTGCAACAACCGATATAAAAGTTATGTCATCGAAATATCCATAGTCGTTCTAATATAATATAACCACACAAATATGGACTACTCAAATTATAATTAGTCATGAACCAGAAAACTTTTATATTTATATATAGCGAGGAAAAGATGTAACATCCTAGGGACGCATGTTATGAAAAACAATGACATAGTAGCCCTCAACCCAATAATGATTCTAGCACTGGTGCCGTAGCTTGGATTGATGGAGGAGCTTTAAGCCCAGAAGGGGGCACAATAGATCAAAAAATCACAATAATAATAATAATAAATAATAAGAGTAATGTCAGTTTTAACAACGCCAATTGATGCAGTGCAACTCTAAATTATATGCCAAATATAAAAAGCAGGAACAGATAACTTTTAAAAATGTTTTCTCGCTTGTGGCAGTTCTTGAATTCGCATTTTTACCGCTGTTGGATGACTGTGCGGGCAAGATAGGCATTAAATATTTATATAAGGACACTATTTAATATATTCTTAATCCGAATTGGCAGCACATGATAATTGAAGGGCAAGTTGAACGCGTGGCATGATACGATTTCGCTTTTACAGTCACAACGAACTTTAACGACGATGTCAATGAGACGACAATGGTGGATACTTTATTAACTATTGCTTTACCCATCCAGCTAATCAGCAATTGGGGCGCAGAGAATGATTACATACAATTGCCATCGATAATCGGAAACTGTCATACACAAAGTATCTTACTACAAGGATATTAATTAAGCGAATTTTGCCAATTGCTCAAATGTGCCGCATCCCAACAATGCATATCAATGGCCCTGAAATATCTATAAGTTTGAGCAGTATTTGAGATCTGGCAAAGGATCACCCGAAATGGGTAACTGGTGAGGTTGATGGGGCTGTGCTTTAATAATCAAAGTGACAAAGAAATTTATATTAATTATTACAGATTGTCCATGTTCATATCAATGGAAAAGCAATATTTATAAATTACACTTCTGATGTACTTAAAAGTTAACAGCCAGTCGAAACTTTTATTTTTAGGATAACAAATTTTTAGTTTATGTCAAGTACTCGATTATCATATATATATATTTATATCTCTACTGTCTTATTAAGGTGCTTATTTCATAATGCATGAATAAATTCTTTGAGAAATATTACAATTATCTGGAAAATGTATGCTATTTGGAGGCGCTGGTTGACAAAATAAAAATCTTTAACAAATTGGAATTGAGTTAAGGCAATAAAATAATGCTTGCTATTGAGCTGCAAATGAATAGTTCATTAAAATAAAACTAGATAGTAACCAATAATTTTGAGATTAGAGTGGTTAATTAACTAATGATACACATGTCATGTACAGAAAGAGAGATGATCATGTGAACACATCTACAATCCACAAAGTTACAGATTTACACAGTACTGACCCAATCAGATGCAGTGACCATCGCTATATAAAGCACAATTCAATTGAACAGAGAGTCAGTAGTTAACTTCTATCAAAATGAATTCAATTTCGCTGCTCGTAACTTTGCTGCTTCTGTGTGTTGCCTGTAGCGCCGAGGTATGTAAGCTGTGGCAAAACTGTGAGGACACTAGGTAAGAATTATCATGTTCTTAATTGCAGCGCCTATGGGACTATGAGGCACTGTACTTAAAAACAACCACGTCAGATCCATCAAAGCTGACCTTCGATGCAAAAATGGTACGTCTCCCACGCGAAGGATACGCTTCAACAATAAAATTGGGAATATACTATGACTTCAAAAAATCGACAATGGTTTGTATGGAACATTGCTGGCCTTATAAGCATCTGTGTTTAACCCAAAAAATTGTAGATAGAGGGAGTGGGCTATCGGAGCTCAACGGGCAGTGAGGATGACTACGTACTACTTCCCATGGGCCTACGTAAACAAACCTCTCGGAAATTTCTTAAGACCCATTACGAAGATATGATTTATAAAAGCTTCCATCACTGCTCTAATCTGCCGCTGCCCAATAACATTGATCCCTTTCCCAAGGGTGATATACTGCTGGATAAGTGTTTAACTACAGGTGATGGCTTTCCTGAAATACTTCCCAGTGGTTACTATAAACTCAATGTCACTGTTACCGGTGAGGTCACATGGGGCATGGTCTTCATTTTAAGAGTATTCAGGAAAACTGATTTAATGGGTTTATCGTTTTAAAGGCACAGCATACACAATTGTATCTGATATATATCTTTGCATATGAATTTTAATCAAAAAAACTGACTATATTCATTATGTATCAAATTATGTAAAATACACAGGCAATAAAATGAATTTCAAGTATTTTTTAATTTGATTAACTTCTCAACGAAACTTGCGTATTAAAATTTTTATATATTAATGTGGGAAAATCAAAATAATACCTGGCACAATGATAGCTATCATCGATCCTATCCTATCCTATTTCCAACAATTTAACTGAGGATTGAATATTTGTCATTTATTAATACATGTATTTTAATATTTTATATAACAGTGTCTTGAAATTTAGTACGCATTGGAGGTAATTAAAGTATTTATAATTAAAAAAAAGTAATTCATCATCAAACCTACACATGATATTTCTCACATAGGAATAATCTATATAAAAGTTGTGCCATCGAAATATCCATATATCACCCGTTCGTACACAAACGTAGATTATTTAAATTTCAGCTGGTCGTGAACCATAAACCAGATAAGATACTTTTTACTCGTTTTTATCAGATTATATAATAAATGGGGTTTTAGTTGCATTGAAACATAGGTGCATATGACATAGAATGCTGATAATTATTAATTTGGATTGTTATCTCTGGTCTATTATCGATGACTTGATAATGTTAAAAATAATTTAAATCTGATAATGTCATGTCAGTTTTAACAACGCAGTGCAACTCTAAATTATATGCCAAATATAAAAAGTCCAACTAGTCGCATATATATTCTTAATCCGATTTGGATTAAGAAGTTAAGTCCAGTTTTTTCAATACCACGGACCCAAGGAAAATTAAAATTGAGGGACACTGGAACTGGAACTACTATGTCCATGAGACGACAATGATGGATACTTTATTAACTATTGCTTTAACCACTTTTATCTTAGGATTACAAATTTCTAGTTTCCAACATCGGCATATCCTACGTAAATTCGGAGAATTTGTGGTCTGCTTTGAAAGGGTTTAACGTACTAAATTGCAAGTGTACCAAATAAATGGTTGGTGGGTGTAACGAGCTGCCTGCCTACTGTGCACAACTGTAAAAACACACACCAGCTGAGTTTTCTGAAATGCCCGCCCGGAGTCGTGTCGGGAAAGGGCCTGGCAAAATGTGGCAGTCAGGTAAAAATTAAGTTACAGCAGCTGTTGCTTGTTGCAGTTGCAATAGTTGTTTGCAAACAACAACTCAACGTTAGATTTAGTGTGAAATTTTGAAGACATGTTCGCAAAGGTTGTGGTAAAAAAAAAATGTTTGCACTCAAATACTATGTGGTGGGGAGGGGGGGAGTGCAACTAGCTGGGGAAAGGAAACTGGCTAACAGTAAAGCAAAATACATATGTATATGTACGAGACTAGAAGAAATGCCTGACAAAATGTCGCCGTGCAAATGCAATTCGAATCGCATTTCAAGTGAAATCTCGACACAGTTGTTGGCTAATTTATTGCAAATTGTTTAAGCGATGACGACGAACGAGTTGCTGCTGCTGCTACTACTATGTTGGAATTGTTGCAAGTTGTTGTTGTTGCTGTTGCTGTTGGGGCTCGCTGTGGCTGTCAGCCGATGACAGCCACATTGGTTGTATCCACAGGCGCGATGTTGCCGCTGTTATTCATAGATGAATGCATGGAAAATGCCGTTTTAAAGATTGGCCCGGCATTAGGGTGAACCAAAGGCATGTGGAATTCCAATTAGTTTGCTTAAATTCAGGCAAGCATATCTGAGTCACCAGTTAGAATAAAGCCAAAAACTTTCAAAAATCAAATTCTCTATCTATTAAGTCATATTAAGTTGTAAAATTAAGTGGCCACAAAATTCTTAGAGACGTTTATTTCATTAGTTATAAATTGAATTTATTTATTATAATTTTGTTATATATTGTCGTCCAATAATTTCTGTAATCAGATCGGTTCGAAAGAACACATTCCCATTAAGCAAAGAAGCAAAGCTTAACTAAATCGAAACCATTATTCAAGAAATTTAGTTTGCTTATTTCATCGGTTTTGAAAGCTTACGTATCTACAAGCTGTACAAACGGCGTCCAGCCTAATTTGCATGCACGCATGTGGCAGTGGCGGTTGCATTCGTTCGTGCCACAAACGCATAGCAGTGCATTGGCAAAGCCACTTTTTAACGGGCTAACAATATCAGATTGTTATCTGGCATAAAATAATTACAACGCATTAATGCAGACAAAATTGCTGCCGCTGGCAAAAGTTTTCCAAGCTGCCAATTTGAGTGGCAATAAAAGCGCGTGTGCGCAACGACAGCAACTGTGCAACTGTGCAACAGCAACGGCAACGGCAACAAAACGGCAACATTCGTCTAGTGGCTGGCCAAACTGCGCTAATTAACCAAAAACGCAGCCAATTAGTTTGGCTAACACCGCAACAGCGCAAAGTGGTTTAAATCCAGGCGAAATGCAAACGTGTTGGCATGTGTCAAATATAAAAGAAAACCCGTTCTACGCAGACGAGTGGAAAAGCTGACAGCATCTCTGACTTGGCTAGTTAGTGCTGATAATTGTGGCAGCTACCGACAAGAATTGAGAATTGATATTATGTTGAAATACAATAGTTAGAATATGCAAAAACACAGGCTACTTATTTGCGAAATGTTATAATATTATTGGTAGTATTTTTCAACTCTGCAAATATTTAATTAAACAATCATCTCGATTTTAAATTATTGTTATTTAAATCCACTAATTATTGTTTCATGTTGTCCCAACAATTTTTATCTCAATAATGACAACTCTTTAGTCAACCACTGTTCAGCATTTTAATTACGTTTAATGAATCAAATTGACTACAGATTGCTTTATGATATGGAAACAGAAAAATATATGATTTAATTGGGGGAAAAATAAATTAATTAAACACGAAAATGTAATAAAAAAAAAAAATATTTTAAATGGAAATCATATAGCATATTCAAATCCTAAGTACTTGTAATAAATATCACAATATAAATCATTAAACTCAATACATACACATATGTGAACATGCAACAACAAACATAAATATTGACTGCATGCTGCATGCTGCATGTGCCCCAAGTTGGACAGCAGTACACAGCGCACAGTTGGCAACACTGGTCTGGTCAGCGTTTGCAAATGAAATCAATTTTAAAGCAGAGGAGAGCTTTGCATATCAGACAAGAACGATGCGGCTATAATAAACAACCGAGCAACAGTGCGAAAGGATGAGACGGGGGCGAAGAGGGGAAAGTGGTGGCGGCGGCCAGTTGGTCGACTGCAAAGCTTGTTAAAATTCATGTAATGCATTAACTGAGAACAACAACCACAAATTACACAGTCAGCCTGGCGGGCCATCAGTCTGTACGAGAGCAATAGCCAGAGCCAAAGCCGGAGCCGGAGCCGGGGCCAGGTCAGGGTTTTGGCCAAAACCAATGTCCAAACGACCAAACGGCCGACGGCCTGCAATGAAAAGGCAATTAAAGCGCAGCAGGCACAGACTCGAAACTCAAACTGAAAACCAAAACTCCGAGATGGAAGCCAGGCGCTGGGCTCACTAGTTGTTATTGTTATTCTTGCTGCTGTTGCTGCTGCTGATGTTGCTGTTGCTGTTGTTGTTCTTGTTGCAGCAATCAATTGCATGCTTCAATGGACAAATATACGAGCATAGAGCGACAGAGAGACAGAGTATGAGAGGGAGAGGGAGAGAGAGTGCCAGAGCACAGATAGACATGGCTGATATGAAAGTAAACGCAAACGCAAACGCTTCGTCGTTGTCCATGTCGGACAGTGTTGTTGGACAGACAGACGGCTAGATGGACTCAACTAGATAAAGGCCTCGCCAACCATCAACGGCTCCAAAAATAGGAGAAAAAAAAAGAAGAAGTAAAATAAAGAAAACCATGCGCCGCATTTGGCATGCTTGGCTGCGAAGCTGGCCCAAGAGTCATGCTCTCTGGTCTCTCCAGTCTAGTGTGGCATGGCCCGGTCTATTGGATTGCGTCTCCGTTTGCGTCTTCATTCGTTATTGCTGTTGCAAGTCAAGTGGAACGGCAAAAACTTGTTAACTTTTAGCTGCAAAAGGTTCGACCAGAGTGGCCCAGACCAGAACCGATTCCGGGCCACGTTGAGTCAATCAAGCCTCAGTCGTTGCTGTCGTTGTTGCCGCTGTTGCTGTTGTTACTGTCGGGGCGTCAATTAATCAAGTGCGGACGCCCTCGTCGTCGTCGCAGAAGGCATAATCATTGCAATCAAGTCATTTACCTGCAGTGCTGCACTTACATATAAGACAGATAGAGACCGACAGACAGAGCGAGAGAGAGAGACAGAGAGATTGACAAATCGCTTAACTGTCAGTTTGCAGCAATTAACACAGCATTTCGAGGTACTAACGCCTTAAAAAAGTCCAGAAGTCTTCAACTGTTTCGGAACTAATGGAAATTTAACCTTCGCATTGACTACCAATAAATACTATGCTCCTATTCATTCTTGTCTGAATTTGTGCTCAAAATCCAGAAGTTTTCATAGAGTTGAAGGGGAAGCAAATCAAATTAAACCCATATATTGACTATCAAAACCATGATATTCATTCTGCAGTTGGGAGTATTATGTTTATCTCAACTTCCATAACTTTCGACAATTTCAATTTCAGTTTTGTTTGTTTCAAGTTTGCAATGTTTCTTTGCTTTTTCTCAGCAATAAACGGCATCCGAGTTGCTTCACAAACAACAACAAATAATGCAAATCGCTTTGGTGAAGTTCGGAGTTCGTTTTTCAATCTATTTGAATGCTCCGTACTCCAAAAGCAACAAAATTGGGTATATGGAATAACTTTGTCTTCTAAATGTTATTCAAAGGTTTTTGATTGTATGTTTGTAGGTTTAAGATGTTAAGTAAGTCAGACTTCTCCAGGATATGAATAGGAACTTTTCAGCTAAATGAATGAAGACGAATTACTCATTAAATTATGCTCGATACATGTTTTTTTCGAACTTTTAAAAATACTCTACTAAAAGCGTTATTTACTTAAGTTATTAGTCAGTCTTCAGTGATTTTCACATGGTCAACATTAAATAAATAGTCTCTATCACTGGGTATCTTATAGTTAAAGAGGTCCGCGAAAATGTTTTTACTCGTGCCGCAAAACTTCTAGCAATCCACTGTCTCATGCCTCCATCCGTCTCTCCACCCATTTGTGCATCGTTCTATGCATCCTCTGCGCATTGTTGAAGTGCTTTGGTCTGTTGTCCTCGGGGCCTTTTGGCTGCAGCATACTTTAGGTTTTATATTGCAGAAAAGGCAAAGGCACAAAAGCCACAGACGACGACGAGAAGAAGCAGTGAAGAAGCTGCGGGGCAGCTACGATGCCCAGACGATGCCAGCCAACAGACTTTGCCACACACACACACAGAGGGAAGCCAGAGTGAGCGAGAGATGTAGAGAGATATAATACATTCAGTTTTTGCTTCCATCTTTGCCTCTACGGCTGATGAAGTTGAACAATTTCCGAGATGATGGCAGGCAGGCACAGAGGCAGCAGGCAGCAGGCGGCAGGCGGCAGGCAGCATGGCATGGACAAAGTCGCAACGTTCATTTAGTTGCCGCTGCGGCAGCTACTAGTCGGGATTTGCATAGCGCCCGCAGCTTGCTACCACCCTGCATCACTTTTGGGGGCATCAACAAGTAATCAAAAAGTGCGACAAGTTTTTTCCACTCAACATTTTTCTACGCTAATTTATGAGATGCGCCCCTTAAAGAGACTTTGTGGCTGCCTGTCTAAATGCTATTGGTAATTAGTTTGGCAAGAGGCGGCCGATTGAAATGGCTAACATCACAGAGTTCACATTTCATAATAATACATAAGATAGTTGCCCAAACAATAGTTTCAAGTTTCGAATTAAGCATTGCTTAATTTTTACGCTTCACTTGAGTTAAATGTAATTGAAATTAATTTTCATTCATTTGTATTCCCTCGTTTCCGACCATTTCAAGTGTGGAGTTTTCTTTTCGCGTGTTTTTTTTTTTTTTTTGTAATTTTGTATTGCACTTTGAAGTGGCGTTCAAGGAAGGGCAGCAATTTACAGTGGCAAGTAACAACAGCCCGCCCACCATCCCCTGACCATAATCAAGGCAATGAGCCAAACTGGCAACAGCGGCAAACACATGGCTATAATCTCGAGACTCTTCAGCTTTCAGCTACAGTTGCGAGTCTTTCACTTTGCTGCCAGCCTTTCTACAGCCTCCACACCACATGGTGGAGATTTATGAACGCCTCTTGCGCTTTAAATTGAATTCAATATTTTGCCAGTGCTCGCTCTGCTGCAAGCCATTTTCATGTTGCAACCAGCAACCGGCAACCAGCAACAAGCAGCAACAAATTTGTTAAACAACAACAAGGTTTTCGTTGACAGTTGCATTTTATGGCCTGGCACATTTCATTGCTTTCTTTCCTTCCTTGCGATCTTTGCGCTTTCTGGCTACAAAAAAAAAAATGTATTTTCCTTTTACCTCTTTAGAGAGTGTGGGTGTAAAAAAGGTGTGAAAGGTGGCGTCGAGTGGCAACTGTGTTAAGACACACAATTGAGTCGTTGCTTCATTTTTCCTCCTTAACTGTTGCTGTTCTTGTTGTTAAAATGCCATAAAAAAAGCGTACCTGCAAAGATAGAGTTGAAAATATAAAGAGTTAGTATTGATTAAAAATCCTTAGTAAAGAAAATCTTTACTTTAGAAGAGTATTAAAGATTTTTAATTGTACAGATTTTAAATTAATAAAATGGAACTCAAATGAGCTCAGAATTGTATAATAGTGTAATGTGTCACTAAGAAAATAATAAATAAATATTAATAAATTAACAAATTTCCGCTCTGATAGAGTTATGACAGTGGAAAGTTCTGGTACAATATTTAAAATATTAATTTGAATCTTAAAAATCTTATAATTCTTATAAATATTTTTGTATTTTTTAATTTAATAATTTTAATTTTATTTTAAATTAAATTTTGTTCAAATTTTTAATTTTTGTATTTTTTGGTGTCGACTGACTTTAGTTGAAAATAAATAAATAAATAAATAAAAAAAATAAATAAATAACAATCAAGCCAAATTTACATTAATTTAATACACCAAAATAAATATTATTCTCCGAATTAGTATTTGTTATAAATGTAAATGCAAAATAAATCTTGAAGAGATCTGCATGTTTTTGCCCAACTAGGGGACTTTTAGGTTTCGCAAAAGTATTTGCTACAAATTTGATAGTATTGTAATACCCCCTCCACAAATTTATAACATGTTGAATAGTCATTGTAAGCGCAACAAACGTTTTCCACGTATTTCGATATTTTGGATAAAACAAATTAGTGGAGTTTTTCTTTGTTTCGCACAGTTTGGGCGCAATTGAAGTTCATGTGCTGCAATTGTTTAGCATTGTTACTGTTGCTGTTGTTGTTTTGGTTGTTGTTGTTTTGGTTGTTGTTGTTGCTGTTTCAGTTTCAGTTGTTGCCGTTGGGTGCAATCATCATTACAAAGTGCTGAGGTGCAGCGCTCTGGTGGCTGTCAAGATAAGTTGCGCTCCTCTGGCGTCAGTCTTTTTTGTTGTTGCAACAAAATCTGCAAGCTGATAGAGTCTGGCAGTTAACCAGCTCAGAGTTTGGAGTTTCAGTCCAAAGTCAAGTCTCGTCAAGTCAGGCGAAAGGTGTGCAACACTGATTCCACCGCACTCTACCTCTGCGCCACCCAACAACAAAGTAGCACCAGCAACAACAACAACAACAACAGCGACAACAACAATGACGCCCCACTGAAAACTCAAAATGTTTTCGTTTGAGTGCACAAAACGCCGACGAGCTGCTGCTGCTGCTGCTGTTGTTGCTGTTGTTGTAGTTGTTGCCTCGCCTCGCCTCGACACCGGGCTCTACATTGGCGATTTTCTTGTGGTTGTTGTATTGTATATATATACATATTTATATATATATATATATGTATGCTGGCATACAATTTTTGCTTTTGTTTCGTTTTTTTTTTTTTGCACTCCCTCTCCCTCGCTTATTCGCCCGTCAATTCAATTTGAAGCCATTTAGCATCAATTTGCAGTAATTTGACGTATAAATTATGTCAAATTGCCGAGCAGCTTGTCATTGGGTGTATTCTGTAGACAGTTGTTGTTGTTCTCACTCACTCACTTAATGCTTGTTGCTGTTGTTGTTGCTATTGCTGTCGCCTTTGCACCTTTTTTCAATGACCGCTCACACACAGATTGGCTCAGGTAGGGAGCGAGATGAGAAGAGATGTGAGAACGAAGAGCTGCGAGCGTTGAGCGTAGGTTTCAGCTCAATTCCAGTCAGATTCATTGTGCGCGACGGCGTTTTTTTTTTTGTTTTGTTTTTCAGCTGCTCTTCTTCTTGCTTCTTTATATCGGACACGTTTCGCACTGTGTGAATTTTATTTTCGCTTGTCGACACAAAAGAATTTCACTTAACACACACACACACAACACATACACACACATGTACAGGCAAAGCAGACACGGCGACACATGGATGCCGAAAAAAGGGTCCAAAGACCCGAACACTAACAACAACAACAACAGACTCGAGTCCGACACTAAAAGTGCCCATAAAAAGACCCGATATATGCTTGTGCTCAAGCTGTGGTAGAGGGGCAAAGAAAATGAAACCAGCAGGCGCAGCAGAGGCAGCAGCTATCTTTACGCTTTTGTGAATGTTAACATTTAAAAGATATCATCGAAAAATTCACTGGAAATGTGCCCCGCTACAATACAATACAATAATAAAGGTAAAGAGGCGACGTGAAGAGGAGAACGAAGAAGTAGCGCAAGATCAACTTAGCTATGTATCTGAATGTGTGTGTGTTTGTGTGTGTGTGTGTGTTCATGTGTGTGTGTGTGTGTTTGTGTGTGTTCATGTGTGTGAGTGCTTGTTCCCCTCGAGTTAGGGCTCAGTGTTGCTGAGCGTTCTCCCCCGTGTATTTTGTCGCCTCTTTTGTGCGGATGAGTTGCCGTTCACGCGTCGTAAACTCGGTAGCCGATGCCAAACAGGCGCTACAACAAAGACAATGGAAGAGCAACAGCAACAGCAACAGCAACAACAACAACAACAACAACAACAACAACAACTGCTGCAGTGAGTCAAAAGTTCCGCATGCGCCGCCTGCATAGGTGTGTTGCGTGTGTGGGGAAGGAAACGTGTCCTCATCAGTGTTGTTAACTTTTGACACGCAAATATAATCAGCTAGTTTTAGAGTGCAACATTTAACTAATTGTTTAAACAACTCTTTTGTGTTGGAAATTACGAATTAATAATTAATAATAATAATAATAATTATGATTTACGTCATTTAAAAAGCCACATTTTCGTAATATAAATAAAATCAACATTGGTCATCACCTCACGTCCATGCACTCCCTGGGGCACATCTGAGTGCATGTTTGTTTGGCTTTCGTTTGCAGCTCTTTGAAGAATTTTCATTTGCATTTTAATTAAGTGGATGAGCCGCCAACCTTAGCTGAGCTGAGCTGAGGGTGAGGCTCACTCGAGCAGCAAAACTTTATTATCTGTACAAGCAATTATGCATATCATAAAACACTTTAAACATTAATGAGCCAACAGCAAAGGCAACGGCAACGCCAATGGCAACGGCGGGCCCAAAAGGCCAAGACTGCGCCCAGTCAGCCGGGCACAGAGACCAATTCATTACGCTGAAAAGCTCGTAGCTCGTTTATTCATTCATCTACTTGGAGTGAAAGAGCGAGACAGAGAGAGGGAGATGGACACCCCAAACGCCCCCAACTGTTTCGGTTAGTCGGGGCAAAGTCAGCATGTTGCCACTTTATTGCCTGCTTTACATTTCTGTTAGTTTAGTCCGCCGCCCTCCGGCTACAAAACGGCATTACGCCCAGCTGTCTCTATGTGTGTGCATATGTGTGTGTGTGTGTGTGTGTGTGCTTGTCTGTGAAATCGTGTTATGTTTTGCGGCTAAATTAAAATTCGACTTAATCGCTTAAACATTTAAGAGGCGAGGCAGGCCCAAAGCAAAAGGCAACATCAGCAGCAACAGCAGCAGCGGCAGCAGCAGCAGCAACCACAGCAACAACTACATAAAAACTACTCCTGTGTTGTTGTTTTTGTTTTATTTCTTCTTCATTTGTTTTGTGCATGCGCAGCGCAGTCGCAAAGCCAGCAGCAGTAACAGCATATTGCTGTCCCGCTTGAGCGCGCTCTGAGCGCCATAAACAAACATGGCTGCTCTCTCTTCTGCTGCCAGCGAGCAAGTGCAGCGCAGTCGACTGGGAGAGCCACCGAAAGTGGAGTTTTCGAGAGTGGAGTGGAGTTTTGAAGAGTCGGTGAGAGGAAGAGAGCATGGCGCGTTTTCACGTTGCTCGACGACGACGACGACGACGTCGTTGTTGTTGTTGTTGTTGCAGTTGCTTGGCAATTTTAAGCCTCAAGGGCCGCACAATACAAATGTTAATTAAAATCTAAAAGCTTTAACTGTGCAAATTGTAGCACACAGAAGCAGCAGCAGCAGCAGCAGCAGCAGCAGTCAGTTTCACAGTGATTTATCTGCCTCCGCCTGTCAACGTTGTCGTTTGTCATTTTAATAAAATACAAATTATTCAAATTGTTTATTGTACATTCTTTTGCCATTTAATTCCAGCTCGTTTAGTTGCTATTAACAAATGAATTGCTTTGGCAGCTGACAGTTGGAAATTAAGAAAATGCAATGGGCGAAAAACGCTGTACGTATTAAGAATAAAAGTTTATTTAGTGCAAAAATTGTTTATACGATTGGCGCTGGGCTAAATCACGAGCTAGCCGCAAATGCAATTGGCCATAAAGCAAAGGCAATATAAACATGTACCGCGTATATTTGTGTGTATATGGCCATAAAACAAACAGCAACAACAGCAACTGTTGTCCGATTGTACAGCAGCAACTTGTTTCCATTTCAATTAACTGCTGCTGCTGCAGCGGCCATAAACTCAAATGGCTCGCAAACATACCTAATATAAAACACAACACAAAGTAGCTATGAAAATGCCTTAACACAGATTTATTGTGTATTTTATTTAGACTTAAGTCAATTTTCTGTTTGGCAGTGGGCGAGTTGCCAAACATCGACGATTATTATTTGACGAAAAACTGGCGCAAAGTTTTCGCTGTTTCCATTGCAGTTAGCTTTGAGTTGGCAGCACAAAAACCTTACCCAAAATCTTTGGGCCGATAGCAGAGATCATTGAACAGCAACAATTAGCAAAAGGTTGCCACATTAATAACTGCTGTGTTGGTTTTAATAATTGCATTTCTATGAGATACATATCGCTGCATGAATAATCATTTAAGTAGTAAATACATACTGAAGTCGTCAACTTTTATATTGGATTCAAGCATTCTACTTTTCTTGCAACTATTTTCTTTCGTGTGTATTGGCTTCCTTTTTCATGTTGAACAACTTGAAATGCGCCCAGGTTGTTTGTTTTTTTTTTTTGTTTAGTGGCACTATAGTTTAGTAGCATGCAACATTCAGCAGCTAATGCGCTGGGCGTGTCAAGTTGCCACGGTAAGGAGGTAGAGGTGCCACAAACAAGAAACTTGACAACGTTTTTCTGTGGTTGTACATATTTCGATTTCGTTTTCGATTTAGTTATTATTTAAGTAGCAACATTTTTGTAATGCATAATTTGCAAACCGTTTAACGCGACTTTGACATGCAACATTTTGTTTGGAGTTACAACAAGCCACAAAACACACAACAAGAAACGAAAATCGTATCGAAAGCAGACGAAACGAAAGAATTCTAATTGAGGTGCGCAACATGCGAACAACATTAACAACAACGTCAGCAGAAGCAGCAACAACAGCAGCAACAACAGCAGCAGCAGCAGCAAAATGTTGCTGATAGTAATCAACATCAATTAAAACAGCTGTCTGTCTCGCCCTGTTGTTGTAGCCGTGTGTAATTATATTTGTTGTTGTGCCTTTGCCATTATAATCAACATTCACCTCATAATAATCATCATCATCATCATTCTGGTTGTCGTTGTAGACTAAGCAACTGAAGCATTGCAATTGTAGTTGTAGTTGTTCCTGCTGCTGCTGCTGCTGCAAGCAACATGTTGCTGCTGTCAGCTATGTGCTTGCTTTGCTCGCCTGATGGCAACTGTTGATAATTATAATCCGCTTGTGGTTAAAATGGTGTTGCCTACCTTACTGACGATAAGCTCGTATGAATAATTATGTTGCCAGTTGGCGAGTTGTTGTTGTTGCCGTTGTTGTGGCAGTTGCTAGCTGCTGGCTGCTGGCTTCTGTGGTGGTGGTGGTGCTGCTGCTGCTGCCTGTCACTGTTACTGGCCAATGCGCGACAACTCATGAATAATTAATGCACTCCATGCTGCTGCTAGTGCTGCTGCTGCTGCTGCTGCTGCTGCTGCAGTTGCTGTAGTTGCTGAAGTGGCTGTTGCCGTTGCACGGCAGCAGCAGCAGCTTGTTCTTGCTGCCTGCTTGCTTGTTGAAATATATTTTCAATTATAGCAGGAAATCGTGAATTATACCGACTCTGCCAGCATTTTTGCGCCTGAGTAGCTGCTGCGACTGCTGATTGCAGTTGTAGTTGTTGTTGCTGGCTTGTTGGCTGATGTTGTTATATTATTTTGATTAAACTTGACACAGTCCCTTGTTGTCAGCGTCATCTTGTCGACGACGCAGCATCGTCGTTGTCGCATTACGCAAATATTTAATAAATACATAAGCGACGACAACAAAAGAGCAAAAAATGTGCTACGGCAACGCCCTTTGATGCTGCCGACAATAATTAACACTTGAATAGCAGCAATAGCTGCACAAAAGGACACAACAAACAACAACAACAACAACAGCTGTGTGTCAACTATTCGTTATCAACTTAATTTGCATGAAATACACACACACACACACACTTTGAAATTCTCACCTTAAATTAAATAAGCATTATTCAGTTTGCCTAAACGGCAACTGCGAAGGTTCGGTGCACAATTGGCACTTGAAAGGCATCAAAGCTATCATCGGAGAAGATCCATACAATGGCAAATAACTGCAGCCCAAGAACCACAGCCAGACAAAAGAACCAGTCAACAGGGAAGCAGAAGGAGAAAACAAAATAGGGTTGAGGAGGTCGGTCGGACGGTTAGAGATGGGCAAAGTGACCCGACGAGTCGAAAATTTCGATGTATTTATGATTTCATATCACAAAACATTCTATGCATAATTTAACACGATGCAAGACATGTTTCTGTGTGCTCGAGTGGTTCCTCTTTGAGATGTGAGATATTGTTTGTGAAAATCCCTTATTTCATATAGGCTTAACAGATGTCATAAAAGTTCTTAAAGCTGTTTGCAATATATTTTGTTATATTTATAGAATGGTTTGTACAGCTTACGATTCCCTTCGCTTTTCAAGGGACAGCATCTTAAATGAATTTTTATTGATTTTACTATATTTTACGATTACAAGAAAGTTCAGTTTGCAGTGAGTAGCTAGCTGCAATAAACACGACTAAACATTACAATAAACCCGATTTAATAGTCAAAGCTACAATACACAGTTAGAGCTCCAAGTTGCAATAAAAGTGACTGAAAGCTAACAGCATATTTTAATTGCATTTTTTTTACTTTTTTTTAATATGGTTGCATTCTTTTATAGCTTATTGGACCCAATATAACATAATTGCAGGTATTAAAGCAGATTGTAGGTAAATTTATCTGTTAAGTCACTTATGTAGTGGTAAGGCACGAAACACACCCGACTCATCTCTACTTTGATGGTGGTGGTGGTGGTTGCACTCTCAGACTGTGCTTAAGACATTCGGTATGCTGCAACCTCTGTGTTGCCTCCTCTGTGCACTTGGGCATTGAATTCCATTTCATTCCATTCAAAAATGAAACGACAATACTGCCGACTGTTTGTCATACCAAGTGAAATGGCTTACAAGCATTTCTTCTTCCTCACTTCCCCTCCCACTCTCTCTCTCTCTTTCTGTCTATGTCCTCTCTTCCTCCCCTTTTTTTTTGTGTCTGTTGCTCCCCTTCTCTTTGGCGAGGCGTGTTGAGGTGTGCTTGGGAGATAGCATCTTGCATAAAATTACTGACAGCAGCAAGAAGGCAGGCAGGCAGCCATGCCATGCCAGGCCAGGCCAGGCCAGGCCAGGCAGTCAGGCAGCTACCACCAACAGCAGCAACAGCAACAGCAACAGCAACAGTAACAGCAACAACAGCAGCCACCAGCAGCGTCGAGTTGGCCGCCGTTTGTGCCGTCTGATGCTGTGCCACTGATAGCCTCGAAATTGTTGGCAGTTGCAATTTGCTGTTTGGAATTTTAAGCGAGCCAACAATGAAGCTGAGATGGTCAGCAACAGCAGCGGAGGCAGCAGAAGGGAAACATATACAGACAGTCGAGATAGGAACATCATTCTCATGCTCATCAGCAACAGCAACAGCAGCAACAGCAACAGCAGCAGCAACATCAGAGTTGGAGTTAAGGCGATTGCATATAAAAGTCAGCAGGCGGTGTGGTGATGTGTTGCTCCTGGCTGACTGCTGCTGCTGCTGCTGCTGTTTCTACTGACTGTTTGCTGCCCCTCACTACTTCCCTAACCAGCTAACACCCCACCTCTCAAGTCTTGCTGCTGAACGCCTGCCTGCTGCTGCTGCTGCTTCGTTTGCATTTTATTTCAGTATTTTTTATGCTGCTGCGCTGCTATCTTTCAGTTTTCTGCGCTGTTTTGTTCATTTCAATTCAATTTTTATTTTTTTTTCACTGTTGCTTTTTTTTTTGCATAAGCTCGAGAGAAAAAAACTGCAGCAACAACAACAGCAGCAGCAGCAGCAGTGCTTGAAAAACAAATGCCGTGCAAAAATCGAAATAAGATATAGTCGGCTGCGGCAGCGGCAGCAGCAGCACGATTTATGTTAATCAGACAACAGCAGCAGTTGGAGTTAGCTGCACAACAGGGGGAGGGAAAGTAGCAGCAGCGGCAGCAGCAGCAGCGGCAAATGCATTCAATCATATTTTATCTTGGCACAGTAGTCTGCTGCTGCTGTGGCTGCAAACTTGGTTATTATGTATCGCTTAGATACTTGGCGCACTTTCGGATTGCTTTGAACTGAATATGGAGGAATGGGCGGGACGCACAATGACTAGGGGTTGCAGAGTTTTCTGGAGCAGCGCCAGCGCCAGAGCGCAACTTTTGAATTATTATAGAGCTCGAGATCTTGGGCCACGTTTTGTTTCCTTCTATTTTTTTTTGATTGCCATTTGTTTGCGGTCGTCGTCGCTGCCTGTGGTGAGATTTCAATTTGATTCGTTATCGATTTGATTTCAATTTGCCAAATGGTTGGCTGCCATTTGCTGTCGCTGCTGCTGTGTTTGCTGGGTGAAAGTTCGTTTTTCGTTTTTTCTTTTTTTCTTTTTGTTCGTTATTGCTTTCAGTTACTTTGTTAATTTAAATGGCATTGCGAATGGGAAAGTAATTGGCTGAGAATTGTGAAATGCAGGCAACAGTCAATTGGATAGCACCCTTGCAAAATGATAGAGGAAAATATAGCACTAAACTTTTAAAGGAAAGCTACTTTAACTGAGCTTTAATCTTAGACAATATTCAAATATTAAGTGGTTAAATTGCATCCAATATTGGTAAATTCATTTTTGGCTGAGCTGCGAGACTCAATGCCACAAAAGCAGAAATACCATCAGTTTAAATAGCCAGGAATTATATAATAAATATGTATTTGCTTATCACAATACTGTGCAATGAGGCGTGCCACCAACTTTTTTATTGCACTCATTTTGTGCATTCGTGCATAATTGAATTCGATATTTAATTATATTTACTTACAACAGGCCAGTTTGAGTGGGACTTGATCCAATTAAATACGCACCTGCAACGGGAAAAGCAGAAAGAAAACAATTGTTAATGAATTTCAATTGACATATTACATTTTTGGCAATGAACCAGTGACGCAAGACTCGCCACATCATTCAGCATGCAAATGAAAGCAAATTAATATGGCATTAAATGCACTTAGCAATTGCATAATTCACTTGCTTCAACTTTTTCTTGCGGAGGCGCAACAGAAGCCGAGCAAGAAGGGGCAGGGGCACGGTGTGGCAGCCACACCCACTCAACGCACAAAAACTGACATAAAACATTTACTACAAAATGTGCATTTCGCTGTTAGCCAGTTTTTGTTTGGTTTTCTTGATTGTATTTTTGCTTGAAGGCGGAACAAACAAAACTTAAAACAAAGTGCGAAAATAAACCAAGACCCCTTAAGTTTTAATAGGGTGACTCAGGCAGAAAAGGTGGCGTTAAAGGCCATATACAATGTTGCAACTTGCAAATGTAAAAGTTACATGAAGTACGCAAATTAAGTCAACAAAGTAGATTAAAAGACTTAACGGACGTGAATTATGAAAGAGGACAGAAATCAAGACAAACTTAAAAAATTAAGCAATTATTCATTTCTTGGCATCTTAAGTTCACTCTGAGTTCTGTCTGTGTTAACCAGTGTTGTTAACAGTGTTGTGAAGCAACTTTAATAACAATGCTTAATAAAAACAGATTTGGTATAATTATTTCGATTTTTTTACACAACTTTATGCTTTACTTTAAATTTTCTTCTTTTTTTTTTTTTTGTTTAGTTTCACAGCTTGAATCACCCTAAGCCAGAGGCCAGAAAATGCACAACTGGCTATCTGAGGGGCAAGCTGGCAAACTGGCGAGTTGGCGAGTTGGCGAACTGGCCAACTGAAAAAAGGCCTCTACAACCGACGTTGGCAGACTGTCTGACTTGTTGGGCTGGCTCTTTTTCAGCTTCTTCTGCTTCTTCTTCTGCTTGTTGTGCTTCTTCAGCTTTGTGCTGCTTGCTGCTGTTTCTGGTTCTGCGCCCAGAAAATAATAACAATAATAAGAAAAAAAAGAATGAAACAATATATGAACAGTTGTGCCATTTTTTTCTGCACATTTCATGCGCTTTTTGCGCCGGATGTGCTGCATAAAAACGCAGCACACATACACACACACACACATATGCTGCACACACACACACACACACCACATAGCAATTTAAGAAAAAGTAGAAAAAAATGTATAATTTCAACAAAAGCAGCCAAAGAAACTGGCACAAAAACGATGGCGAGTGTTTTTTTTTTTTTTGTATGTTTTTATTTATATTTTAACATGCTCCTCTTCACATTGTTTTGCTGCACATGCTGCAACCCCTGCACACTCGGCACACCCCCTTCCCCATCCCCTACCCTTCCCTGTCATCTTGTTGCCTTTTCATGTTTTTGCTGGCAAACTTGGCAAAACTTTTGGCCTAAAGGCGAAATGCGTTTTTGATGCTGTTGCCCCAACCCTCCTCATTCTTCCATCCCCCTCCCGGCACTCTCAGCGCATCTGGCTTATGTGGGTGGGGGGTGGTGGGTAATTGGATGGTTGGTTGCTTGGCTGCTTGCATTGCGCTTAGCCATTGCTGTGGACAAAAAGTTTAAGCATTAAGTTGCTGCCAATTATGTGCTGTTTCTTCCTCGGCTGTTCTTTCATGCAAATCGCACACGCATAGAAAACGAATTTCCCGTAACACCCGAACACCGACCACCCTCCTCAGCCCCTTCTTGCAATCTGTCGACCCGTTGAAACTCTTGGAAAATTGAAACAACTTTTGCAATTACTTTCCGCAAACAAAACAAATGTGCGCAAGTCACGCAATTCGTTTGCCTGTCCCCAACCACCCTACCTTCACACACACACACACACACACAAGCATTCAGTGTTGCATGACGGTCTCGAGGTGGGTTGTGGAACAGCGGGACCAAAAACAATAATTACACAGCATTGTTCATGCATACATTCCAAATAATTATTATGACAATAACAAGACACAAAGAGCTCCACCATAAAAAGGGGGTTGTTCAAAAGCAGCAGGTGAGAGTTGTTAAGTGGGGGTTGGTGTGGTGGGGAGGGGAGGGAAGGAGATGACCAGGAATATGACCTTACTGTGCGCCTGGTCAAGCTGTTAAATTGCTTGATTCAATGATGTTCATTGTAATTGAACTGGGATTAATTGAGCTATGAAATAGATATAAACACAGATCCACATTTAATCTGGATATTAAACAAATAAGAAATCCAAGCCTTGAGTTGCTTTTAAAACGTTTAAAGTTTTGTTTATCAAATGAGTGTCAATTTAACAACTCTACTCTTCAATTTATTAAATATCATTTTCTGTTGAAATTCAGCTGATTTCATCATAAATAAACTTTATTATTGAGAAAACTAAACTGAGTAACTCAATGCTCGTTGGAAATGTTATGATATATTTGTTGAAAATCTCAATTTTCGTTTAAATTAGTTGTTGTGCTCGTGGGTGAGTGTGTTGTGTGTGTGTGTGTGTCAGTTTGAATGGCGTTTCCCATAACGCAAACAATATTTCAAAAGGAAGTTTACTCAAAATGCTGAAATGCATTTGTTGAAGTACGAAAATGGCCCATGGCTGATGCACACACACACACACACACACACACACACACACACACATACACTGGTCTTGAAATGGAATATGCATGGTTATGCATTCATATATGTCGGTATATATGCATTTTATGTGGTCTAAGGGAGTCCTTGCCAGCTTTGCCCGTTTTGCACACTTCAACTTTACTGGTCCTTGCGGCTGTGCAACAATTTTATTATTACGTTTATTTGACTTGACCCGATGGATATGCATACATAAGCAGTTTCCTGCCAACTGCCAACACACATACACACACACACACACATATACACACAACACACAGGCAAAACCCCAACGAACAGCGCCAAAAACAACAACCACATTTGCATTTAGCAAATTTCATTGTTGGCTGCTGCTGCTGCTGCGGATAGGTCGTAAATCCTTTAGCCGCAGCCACGCCCACACTGCCACACTACCACACGCCCACCCGCATAGCCAACAACTATTGTTGGCTGATTGTTCGACTCTGTCTGTTGTGGCTTGCAAATTGTGCATGAGTGCAGATCTCATCTCATCTCTTCTCACTCTGGCCTCTCGCTCACACCTTCCCCCTGTCTCTTTTTCGCCCACTCTCTCTCTCTCTCTCTCTTTCTCTTTCTCTCACTCGGTTTCAAGCTCCTGCAGTCTCGATTAAATTGGATTATGCAATTCCCGGCTGCACAGTTGAACACATTTACCGACTGCAGACACCTTCAGGCCACTTGTCCACCTGTCCACCTGTCCACCTGCCAAATGGAGCACGCAATTTCATTAGTTCCTTTGTTTCTGACCGTGTGCGTCGCATCTCCCTTTCTCTCTCTCTCACTCTATCTCTCTCTGTGTATTGTCCAATAATTCAATTAGGGCCTCTCATTTAATGTGCCAAGTAACTTGCTAATTCCAATTTGGTATCATTTTGTTGGTAATCGAAACAAAACATTTGCCCGGGGAAATTCTAGTAATTAAATTTGTATTGGAATTGGTCTGCATGAGAGCTTTGATTACGTCGCTCCGCTAGGTGAATATTAGTGGTATTCACTCAATTCCATAGTGCTACTGATTTCCAATCAGTGTCATAAAATCAGCATTTCACTTTTCATACCAAATATGAAAGCTATTAATATTGTTATTGATCGAATGAGTTCATTAATTGCATTGCTCACATGGATTTATCGATAATTTCAATCAATTGATTCTCATTATTATTTATTATTCAGCAATAAGCAAAACGATTGCATTTAAATGTTAATCAAATACGAGAGATGCACTCATTTTTGTTGTAATTCTTTTGTAATATTTTCCAGTAATCGCATGTTTATTATTTATATGCAATGATTAACACCAACTGTTCATCGAAATATATATAAATATTTTTTTTTAGAAATCGTTTTACGTCATTCCCTTGACAATATTACAGTTCTTTAATCAGTTTTGTTTATATTTTGGCTCATTTTCAGCGTGAGTCACGAAATGTTGATTATTTTGCAATCCCAATCGTCGCGTTTGTTGCACTCAAAATCCAGTCACGTAGCATAGAAGCGAGGCAAAGGACCCAAACAATGTTGAATTCATATCCTCGTTTAGGGACGTGGCACTTTTCTTGGCTTACTTGGCAGCTTGATTTCCACAATTATAAACCAACAAAAATACTCAAGATCATTATTGCTTCGCTGAAAATTGCTCCCATTAAGCAAAATAAACGTTTTGCTCTGCAAATTGTTGTTTTTTTTTTTTTAAATATTTATTATAAATATAAAAAAAAACAGCCGCCCACATTGAGTTCAATGTCTTTGGCCCGACAATAATAGACGTCAGCAAATAAATGTGCGGTTTGTCCACTGAATAAGTGAGCGAATGAATGAATGACTAACTGAATGAATGGCTACTAAATTTCAATTAATTGCAAAATAAACTCAAAACAAATTGGTTTTGCTATATCATTTATTTTTACACATGCATAACACGTGGGCAAATAAAACAAAAAAAAAAAAAATCATTTTTCATTGTTGTGCTTTGTATGCAAATTTTATGGCTGGCCCACCCAACTGGGTGGCAAATGTGCTAATGCGTTACGCGCACTGCAACCACTGCTTAATATAAGCCGCTCCCTTGGCCTACACCCCCCACCCCGAAGCTTCCGCCACTTCTAGATCCACCTGTCGTATAACAAAACGGAATTCAACTCGTTGTTGCTCCGCTTGTTTGCATTTGTACATCATAAATAATGCAAATTAATTAGGTATGGAATTTATTTCACACTGCCCACTGAAAGTGTGCGCCCACTCATACACGCACACACACACACATACGTGTATAGATAAATATATATTAGTGAGTGCCTGGCAATTTACGCCAAAATGCCGGGTAATTTAATTGAAAATGGCAGCCTCAGGCAATCCGAGCGGGAAGAAGCGCAGGGGCAGCCCAACATTGCGCACAGACAACGGACACCAAACGCAGACACAAAGGCCAACACACACACACAAGCACACACACACACACACACGCACACACACAAGAGACAGATATCAAGTCGAGCCAACAAAAACAACAACATACATGCATACATATATGCTTAAACTGGCCCGTCTGTTGTTGTTTGTGTTGCTGCTGTTGTTGTTGCTGTTGTTGTTGTTGTTGTTGTACGTAGCCTGGGCACTTGGCACGTTCCGTGCCAGCGAAAAAATTCTCATAATAATTAAACGAAAAACGCGTTGATTGCATGCAATTTGCATTTTACGACTACGCGACGAGGGCAAAAGCGCTCAACTCTCTCGACTGCCCAGTCCGCAAGGGGCCTCCTCAGAATATATATATATATATATGTGTGTGTGTGTGCATTTACCTGCCTCGACACAGGCGCACAGACAGAGGGGTAAGCTGTGTGTTGGGGCAGGCACAAACTCAGTGCCAGCTGCTTGGCTCCCACAGCAAAGAGTGCTCAATTGGAAACTCAATAAGCCAATGCTGTTATTATCATGCATAACAACAACAACAATGACAACAACGACAACTGACAGACAGCTCACACCTTTGCCAGCTACACCAACCCCCTCAGCCATCCCCCACCCCCCCACCCACAACGCACACGCCCACTGTAAACATTTGTTGATGACGATACCAGCGACAACATTTGATTAGCTCGATTAAGCAAATTAGCTTTGCATATGAATTTAACTACAACACACAGTTTGACTGAGCTCAAGCTAATTTAATTGTGAGTGCATTGAGTTGTGTGCCGCTGTGTGTGTGTGTGTGGTCAACAAGCACACACACACACATCCCCCCCCCCCCCCCTCACGTAATAACCACACACATCAAACAACGTTTTTATTCTGCTCCACACTTGAATCATTTAATATTCAAGATTTGCAAATGTAAAATTTATTTGTTCGTTTATAAATATACAGCTCAAAAGCTCTAAAAAAAATCCATAAATTTTCTTCTATTATCTAAAAAAAAAATCCAATGTTATTTATTCAAGAGCAACTATAGCTAAATAAATGTTTATTTTAAGAAAAGGCTCTAATAAATTAGCTAAAGTGCGCAAAAATAGATTGACGCTTGTGAAAAATCTTAATGAAAAATTTACTCGAAAATAAACAGAAATTTAACGATTTAAAATTAAGTGGTATTTTTAAAAATTCTATCAGCGATGTTGAAAAGCATTAAGACTTATAGAAAGCACTTTAAACAATTTTCCCAGCCGCAGCAATTAAATATTGCTCATCCAAAGATTTATCTGCCGCTTTTGCCACGTTCACCCCAATATGAAATATTAATGGTACGGAAAGAAACATAAATTTATATACATATATATATATATATATATATATATATATATATATATATATATATATATATATGCACATGTGACATGCACATTTCTGTTAAATTTAATTTGCATACATGCCATTAAAATTGTGACAGGCAAATTTACGAGTGCTTCCGTTATACATTTTCCATTCTATTTGTTTAAATTAGTAACGCATTTTCCGTTCCGCAACAAAAACAGAAAAAAATACCAAACATATTCCGTATAAACAAATGTGAGTGTTGTGAATAAAAAGTTTTTCAATCAACAGCCGCTAAAGCGAAAGAAAAAAAAAACAACAAGAAAAGATCAAAAGAGTTTCGCAGTTTCCATTTGCATAAAGAAAAATCGCCGAAGCGAAAAAACTCACAAACACACACAAGTGTACAGAAAATGCAAATGAAAAGTATGAAGCAATTTTAATTAGCACACATGAATGCGCTACACTGAAAGGCAGCTATAAAAGTTTGACAATCGATAAGTTTGACATAAATCGATAAGTTTGACATAAATCGATAAGTCACTATCAATAGCAGTAAAAATTTAAACTATATAACTTTGCCATATAAATTTTGTAATCCGGGTCCGTTCGTAGAAATACTCAATAAAATACCAATAAATTATTTAAGAAGTTGTGTCCAATTCAAATGTGGGCTACGTCCATCTTTATTCTGGGCATGTCCCGTGCTGTCTGGGCAAACCAAGATACTCCTCATATGAGTAAATCGTATCCTGAGTAATGTGGGCGTTGCCTTCTGCCACTTGGTTCATTGCCAAATCTTGTGGGGAATTTTTTTTCTTCTGTTGCCACATTTATAATTCGACGTAGTCGTACAAATTGTGCTTGCCAAATATGCTCGACACATTTTGCGGCTGGTTGAAAGTAGCTCGTTATGATAATGATGAACATCATTATTATTTATATGGTATGATGAAGTGCCAATAATTTTCTGTCGTTTTGTAAAACTAAAGTGCCTTCAATTTTTTGTTGCGACCAGCAACATTTTCGTACAATAATTTTGCAATTTATCATTTTTATTTTGTTGAATTTTATATTTTATATTTTGCATATGCCGTACATTTATAAGATTTTGTTGGAGGGGTGAGGTTGGCGTGGCAAGCCGCATTTTATTTATTTGCTGTTAATTAATGTCAAGCATTTCAATATACAATTAAAAGAACCGCAAATGATGAACGGGGAGGGGTGGTTGGTGGATGGTGGGGCAGTGCGGAAAGGGAAAGGAATGGGGCATGCAATTGAAATTTATGAATATCGTTCGTTTTGCTTTCATTAATTTTGTTGTTTTTGCACATTTTGCTCGCTGTTTTGTGCTTCGTGGTGCATGAAATGCAATCGCCACAAAAACCAACAACACAACTGCAAAATGAATCGTTTGTTTTTTTTTTTTTGTATTTTTGTGTGTATTTCATATTCAATGAAGTTGCAAAGGTTGCTGTTGTTGCAGGCAGGTCTTGTCAAACAATGGACGCCCATTGCATTCATGTTGGAAAATCATTTTGAGCGCTGAGCCGCATCAACGACCATAACAAATGAAGCTGGTCTGCCTCTGTTGGTCATTTTACCTCACCTCAAATTGGGGGCGACTGAACACACCCACATCCACACAGAATAAACATATATACATATAGCAGACATATGTTTTTTTTTTTTGTATAATATATGCACAGTTTTGTGTTTTTAACCACTTTGCTGGCCGACTCCTGCGGCTTTCCATTGCGTGCCAAAGTTGCCGGTTCTGTCTGCCTGACTATATGTTCTGAACAAATCCATCAATCAATAAACACAAATTAAAATACTGTGATAACAGGGCTCAGAGTCAACCACACTCTAAATATGCCCTGTTCTTAACTAACTTGTTATAATTGTGCTAGAGAACGATACGATCTAGTTATATTTGCGTTTTAGAAAGATGAATTATGATCGAAAATAAGAATCAAGTTTCGAGCAAATCATATTTATATATATAAATTTAATTACAGCTACAAAACTTAGTCAAAACATATTAAAAACCCAAAATAGGTCTGGTACACAACTATGTTATACTAAGCAAAAACAATGCAGTTTTATTGCTATAAGTTTAAGCGCTGCTCTTAAAAAAAGTAAATATTTAAAGGGTATAAAAACTACTGCATGTTATTTAACATGTTTTTATTGTGCACAATTAAGGCAAAAGCAGCAGCAGCATAAATGAAATATGCACGAAAACAATAATCAAGGCAAAAACACAGCGACGACGAGCTGCACTTTAAAGAGGGTTGGTGGCAGGGGTAAGGGGTGGGCGGTGGTGTTGTGGGTGCATGTAGTGGCTGCCCCAGCAATGCAGTTAACTCGATTCGGTTTTAAGTGCCATGTCATTAAAATCGCGTGAGGGAGCCGCTTGCCGTTCAGTTGTTTTGTTGGGGCGTGGCACGGCAGCGATTTGACCAGACAACTGCTAAACGAGCTCACACAACAAACAAAAGAGGGCGACAAATGAAATAAAAATATAATAACAATAATACGACTCGTAACAACAAAACTGAGACTCACAACAAGCTGCCAATTGTCGCAACAGTTCCACTTGAAGGAACTTAAAAAACTACAAAATAAAATGCCAGCGAGAAAATGTTGTATTAAATTCAGTTAGCTGCGGCACTGTAATTAACTGACTAGTCTGAGGCAAAAGTGGGCGGCAAACCTTAACGCCCTGCCTCATCAGCAACAACATCATTAACATTATCATCATCATCATTACTAATATTAGCTATTTGAGCAGCGTGAAGAGAGAAAAAAAAAAGAAATTGAAATGGGTCGTCATCATTAGCAGTAGCAAAAAACAAAAAACAAAAAACATAAAAGGCGCACTAATTAAAATTACAACAAAAGAGGAAATGAAAGTGGGTGGCATGGGGTGAAAAACAACAGAAAGCGAATATACATACATATACACATAATAGATAAACAATACCAGTAACATCAGCAACAACAGCAACAACAACTACAACAAACAAACAGCAACAAAACAAACATAAAAAGGAAAGAGAAAATAATTGAGTTGGCAAAAAGGACAAACTGGGTATACAGGACAACAAAACAAGAAGCAACCACTTTAAATTAAATATACAATTTCCTGAGTGCCTCCCTTTCATTCTGGTCACACACAAATTGAATTAAAAATGTGATTGTTAATTTGCAATATGCACATAATTAAACAGAGCTCAAATATGAGAAGCAAACACCAGTACAGGAGCACACATCTAAAGCAGGAACAGGCATCCAGCTAACAGCGTCATATTAAAGCTGATTTGCCGCTTGACTTGCCACCCAAAGCCAGACACACACAAACAAAACATGCAGCAAACAAACAAACAAACAAACAAATAAACCAACAGACTGAAGCTGGTTTTATTCGCGCTTTTCGCATTTTATCAGGCATTACGTATACGACGTGTATTGCCTGCTGTGTGTGTGTGTGTGTGGGTGTATGTTTGCTGCTGCTACCGTGTAGGTGGCAAGTGCTTAGCACAGGAAGCCGGAAGGCAGCTGGAAGGAAAGAAACACACACAACGAACATGCTCGTCGCTGCTCTGCACCGTGGCACAAACGTCTGTTTGTGCGGCATGAAATACAAGTGGCAGATTAAGTAAATCTTATAGCTTTATAGTTATTGTTATTGCTGTAGAGACTGCGAACTGCAACCTCCCGGGTCTCTTCCTTTAAATTCTATGAGCAATAGAATAAAAAACATAAATTTACAAAAACAAAAATAATATTTATAACATTTTCACATTTAATTGTCATAAAATTGCCTTAAGCCACTTCCTAATGAATCCTACGAATTAGTTAATATTTGTTGCTGTTTTTTTATTCGTAATATTTCTTTTACAGTTGCATTTACAGTTTTATATTTGTTTTACCTAAAGATAAACATATGCTCAAATAACAATTTATCATATTTCTTTCGCTTTTGTTGCACTGTACTGAATAAATAAGCTGGGGCCAGAACAGGACAGGACAGGACAGGACAGAGCAAGCCAACCACAGCTTAGGGCATATCCTGCCGTTCTGCTGAATGCCTGACTGTCCGACTGCCAGCCAGTCAGAAGCCCACACCACTTTGCTTGAGCTCGCGACCCAGGGCCATATTTTTATGCGCGTTCAGCTCCTACATGGCACATCCGGTTGGGAAGGAACGAAGAACGTGAACGTGAACGTAACGTGCAATGGCAGCTGGAATTTACAATGACTAACCCCCGCCCCATTACGCCCACACACACACACACACACACAGCACCACGCCCCTTTGCCCTCTAGCTACTGCTGTCTGTCGTTTATATAAAATATCCTGCCAGCTTGTGTGGCGCTTCCTGTGGCGGCTACACATATTTACACACATACACACACACACACACCCACCCTTGATTTTGTCGCAGTGTCGCAGCAACAACAAAGCATTAGTCCCTTCCTCCCCGCTCCCCCCTGTTATACATACAATCAGCTTTTGTTGCTTTTGCTGTGTTTATTGTTTTTTGCCACAGGAAAACCTTTGCTGGCATGTTCCAAACTCTTTTGTTTCGCTTGGGCGTGTATATATAAATATATCTATATATACATACATTTATATATGTATGTGTGTGTTCTTGTGTGTGTGTGTGGGTGTGTGTGTGTTTGTCGACATTGTCAGGATTTCAGCACCAACGTCGTCATCCTGCCACATTTTCCATTTTTTTTCTCTTCATTTTTTTTTTCTTGTTTTTAGCTTCAAAAAAATATGTACATTTATTCACATGCCACAAGCAAATTTAAAAGGTTTTCTCGTGGAGGAAATTTGCTCTTAAATTATGCACAGTGCATAAATTAAATGTCAATTTTAATAAAGTCATTCGACGGCGAGAGTTTGCCAAATCAAATGTACGTGCAAGGATCACGGCGGACTGAGTGCAAGTGGGAGGAGGAGGAGGAGCTGGGAGTGAGGAGGAAAACGTGTCTGTGGTCGACAGACTGCTAAAGAAATTAAATTTTTATGAATCAACAGAGTGACACACACTCACCAAAATAATAATGACAACAACAGGCAGGGAAGGGCACGGCAGGGCAAGGCAGGAGAAGGACAACAGCAGCTTGTGGGGGAGAAGCTGATAAAGCAGCAGCAGCAGCAAGGGGTGAGGGTTGAGGGGAAGGCATAATGAAGTTTAAGTGTAATATAATGGGCATTGGGCATGGGAGAGGGCCAGACGCTGTGACGCCCTTTGCCGGCGACAACCCCAAAGCCAGAACAGCAGAGGCAACAGCAGCAGCAGCAGCAACAACAGTAGCAACAACAGCAACAACAACAACAACCATAGTAGCAACAGCAATTTCACATTGTGTGCATGTTCAGGTTAAAGTGGTTAAATAAACGCACGCGTGGCGACACAAATGAAACGTGACGAGTGCCACTGACGACGACAACGACGACTATCGCACCCACCCCTCCCGAATGGCCAAAGCCATAGTGTGGACAACAGAGCAGGGGGAGGAAGAGCGAGTGAGGGACTGCGGATTGTGGGATTGTGAGCGGTGCATTCGTAATTCGTGCCTGGCATGTGTAAGACGACAGTCGAAGTCGAAAGGCCGGCAATTGTGTACTCGCTGAACCGAGCACACGTGCCACGCACTTTAATCATTTTGACAGACTTTAACGAGGAAATTCGCATTAGAACGTGGCACGGGGGCAAAGGCAAATGGGAAGTGACAGAGCATACAAATTTCAGAGGTACGAATTGAATAGGAATTAGAAAAGCTGCATTCTTGCAAATATTTCTCACAAAGAAAATTTTAATATATAGTTTTTTTTTTGGAAAACAAACTTAGAAATCTGAGCGATAGTACCTATGATTAGAACGTACTAACGTATTAGTTACCATAGACGGACCCTTCCCGACAAATTAATAATACCATCTACAAATCACAGAGTTAGCTTACAGAAATCAATAACAAAATTAAAAATATCTAATCTTGGTTAAAACTTAAATTCCCCATTAAATAAATATCATGTTAAATAATTAGTTGTATTATAAACTTCATTTCATGTTCATAAGTTCAACAGACACCCGCCCACTGACACAAGAGTCTCCCCAAAGACACTGGACACTGAACTGAGGAGAAGATAATTAACCTGTGCGTGGAATGTTTCCATTTCCATTTGTGGCTTTTCAGTAATGAATGTGACAACAGCAGAAACACTCTGGGCCAAATGACATCGCATGCTTGTCTCAAATTAACCGAAAGTACTCTAATCTTAATATACATACAAAACCACACGCACACACAATTAGAGTCTGCTGCTCGCTTGTGTGTTGCCCTCTCTCCTATTAGCCAGGCCTGTAATAAGGCAGAATTAACAGCTCTTATTTCCAATAATTGAGTGAAATTCGACTGGATAAATATCTATTGTGAGTTGAAAGCACTTACAGTAACTAGGCAAGTATGAGAAATTGCAGCAATAAAGCAAAAAATTAATATTTAATCTTAAAAGTAAAAAAATATTCCAGCAAAATTAACAAGTCTGAATTTAAGTTTTGTGAAAGTATTTGAAAATGTTTTCAACCGTATTTTCCGTGGCTTCTGCAATGTGGGCTTATCCTGTCTCAGGGTTTTACGCATTGCTGCACTGCATTTTGTTAATTAAAAGCCCAAAACTATGCTGAACATTTAAATGAGATAGACCGACACACACAGAGAGAGAGAGAGAGAGAGAGAGAAAGACAGAGTAAGAGTCAGAGAAAGAGATTTAGGAAGTGTGAGACAAAAAATAAAAGGAGACATGTGTCAAAGGGATTTGGAGGATTATGTCAGGTGGGTGGATGAGAGATAAAGTTTGTATGCGAAGACTTTTGCCTAATGCCTCGAGGTGCTCAAGTGTGAGTGTGTCAATGGATGTGTGTGTGAGTGTGTGTGTGAATATGTATCTGCGTATCTGCTCAAACACGCCTCAGAGCACACAAAAGCAACAGCAACAGCAACAGCATTAGGCCATATATGCTGCATGTAGCTATGCATAGCAAATACTTTTGACTGTAGTTGGCCAAGTGGCAGCAGGGTGAAGGGTGACAGGCAAGATACTATATAGACACTGTTGCAAATACGGCCAGAGAGGTCTCAAGCTCTTGGCTTGACGCCGTTTTCAAGCCGTAATGAAGGTTCGCTGTTGGTTGGTTGCTGGTTGCTGGTTGTTGTTGTCTCTGGCAGCAGCCGCATTTGCCTTTTACTTTGGGCCCTGCGTCTTCCAATCAGTTGACGCCCACAGACAAAGTTTTGCCTGAGACTCAGCCACGTTTAAATATATGCAAATCAGCAGCAGTAAGGAACAGCAACGGCAACAACAATAACAGTTGTCGCCGTTGCCAAGTTGTGAAAATCAAATTAAGCAACAGCAGCAGCAGCCGCAGCAGCAGCAGCAACCGAAAAGATGCTGTTGATGTTGCTGTTGTTGTTGGTGTCGTATGTCATGTGGTGCGTGGGCGTATCCTGAAACTGTTTGGCAGTTGTTGCTGCTGCTGCTACACTGCGACAAATGCAGACAGTCAACAATGTTGCTGCTGTCGTCTGGGCTGAGTGCCAACATTTGGATAACTTTTGGGCCAAGCGCAGCACAGCACAGCACAGCAACAGAAGCAGCAACTTCAACTTCAACTCGAACCTAAAAACTCAAAGCGACTGCGACTCTGAAGTGGCAACTTAGTGGCGGCACTGCAGCCACCAACGGCAACCCACACAATACACACACAACCCAAAAATACAAACAGCACCAGTGTGTAAAACAGCGTAAAAAGTAACGAGCACAGAAAGGGAGAGAGAGGGGAGAGGGGAGAGGGGTAAAGCAAGAGAGAGTGAGAGAGAGAGAGAGAGTGGAAGACAGAGCGGAAAAACTTGGCAACTTTAGCTTGCAATTTTCTTCAACTGTTTTCGAGTAGTTCTCAGTGATTTTGGGTAACCCACCACCCGAATTGAAAGGGTTATGGGGGAATACTAAAGTATTTGACGCCAGAGCACCAAGGGGAGAATGCGGGTCGGGGGGTTTGAAATTGAATTGAAGTGTGCTTCAGTTTTGTGTTGCCAGGCAGAAGGAAGTAGTTAAGTGAACTCAAGGGAAAAGTTTTCTGGGGCTAAGCCGGCAAAAGAAGTGGGGTCCAGCTTAGGGGGCAGCATTGAAATGGCTGTGAAACGAGAAATAGCTGAAAACTGTGCAACCGAGTGTTCCCTTATATTTATGCCCTGCTCTAAAGATATTCTCAGAAAACTGCACAACAAAGAAATTTAAATTTAATAAATTAAAAAAACGGTCGATAATTATAACTAATTGCCTTGATGACAAATCTGACTTAGTTGAGAAAGCAAATTTTATTTCTCTACACCAATTTGAATGAAAAATAATGAAATGACAGCTGCTTTATGCACAACTCCCCAAATCAGTTGGATATAACATAGTTAAGTTAGTTCTATACTTCTTGTTATTAGCATATAGGGACAGCCCTGTTTACAATTGTTGTTAATAACAATAAAAAGAAAGCCACATTTGTGTTTAGCCGCTGAAAGTGCTTTTATTATCTGTATTAACAACTGCAAAGAGTCAAATGTCAAGGAAAGGTCAACTTATCCATTCCATTCAAACATATCGTTATCTATTATCATTGGTTGTGTGTGTGTGTGTGTGTTTGTGTGTGTATATCTAAAGCTTTCTCCGTCCTTTCCACGTCCGCTTCAATCAACAAGCAAAAGAGCCAAACAAATTTTTTGGCAGTGATAAATGTTTGGCTTGTGAGGTGACAATCAAAGTTTTGTGCGCCGCATGTTGCTGCCACATACACACATGTGTTTGTTTGTTGTTGATGACGGCTGTGCCACACCACCAGCCCAGCTGGCTTTTAGCTGGTCTTCAACTTCTTATACATTTTTTGTAGTCAGCTGTCTTTGGTTTTTGTCTCTGGCTGCTTTTCGTTTCACTTCTTGTTTCTGGTTGTTTGTTCGCATCTCAAAATAGAGCAAAGCAAACAAAAAGTCGACCGTGCAACGCCAACGCACAACAAAGTAAAATAGAGGTACAATTCAAAGATGCTACACAAGCTACACAAATATAGAAAGCTAGAGAGAGAGCGAGAGAGAGAGAGGAGAGGTGGGAGTGGCAGAATGTCAAATGTGGTATGCAAATGTGGCACGGTGGAAAATGCGCGGAATTCGCCGAGAGGCAGATAAAAAATACAATAATCTAACAGACAAAACAAATTTTCATGTGATTTGAATTTATCTATCTTGCTTAAAGACAAGTATGTCGGACTGCGTGTTGTTTTGGCAGCTAATTAAACACAAACCCACAAAACAAAAGACCCCAAAAATATGCACTGACAACGTTTAAGCATACACACACTCACACACTCACACTCACACACACACACACAAGAAGTGGGTCTATAAATAATATGGACAGCGTGGCTCGCCAAGCAAACAAATTTAAATTTAAATAAATTAAAAACCCAACGAACGAGAGGCAAATATCTAAGCAGGAAGCGAGGGAGAGACGCGAGAAAGAGAGCGATTGAGGGGCAGGGGCAGGGGCAGTGGCAGGGGCATGTTTTCCGTATAAGCAAAGTGGTTAGAGCTTCATCAATTTGTAGCAGCCAGCAATTTTGCGGCAATAAAATTAAATTTTATTAGACAGGCCCAAAATGCGTTAAAGGCAAATACAACAAACAAATAACAAATTAAAATAAAATGGAAAAAGTACAAAAAACAAAAAATAAAAACAAAAAAAAAAGAAAACTTTGAGTTGAGTCGCATTTTGTTTTTATTGACGACCTCGAGAGCAATAACTCTTAATGGTATTTTCTATTGTATATATATATATATATTATATATATCAATTATTTTCAATGTTACGTATGAGAATTAACATTTGTACATTTATTTAGTTTTAAATTTACATTAAGCATGCAACGTGTTGCACATGTCAGCGCTGTCATTTAACATTCACATGTGAATGCTAAAAATACTCTATGTTATGGCTTTTTAATAGGATTTATTTTGGCAATACTCGGAAAGCATCTGGTGGCATGTGCTACTCGTATGGATGTGCCTCGTCGTATGTAGGAGGTAAATTAAATGGGCGAACTCACTATAATTTTAATTTATTATGGTATATAGGAAAACGTCTCAAGAAATACATTCTGTATAAGTCTCTATCTCTGTCGCTATCTCACTCGCTCTTCCTCGCTCTAAACATACTTTCACTGAGTAGAGCTGCCATTAACTGGATATAGTCGCTCCGACCCTGTTTTATCAGCATCAAATTGTTCTATTTATAGAACTGTTTCATGCTTGAGCAATCGACATTATACGATTTGACACATGGCTGTTGTTAATTATATCCAATACTTAATGTACGATTCAAAGTGGCGATACGATGCAGGGGTCTTGAGAGTTTTGGTTTTTTTTTAACACTAAATCGAACTATTTTTAAGTGGCGCAATCAAAAAAGTTTGTGTTTTGCTTGTGGATATTAAAAATGATCTTGTTTGTTTGTGAAATTTAAGGGAGAGCAAGGGGTGTGGTACTGTGTGTGTGCGAGTGTGTGTGTGTGTGTGTGTGAGGGGTATTTAATATTACTCGAGGCTCACTTTTGGCTTTGACGTGCTCAAAATTTTTCATTGAAATTACGCGTTTTTTGGATTTATTTATTTTCTTTTTTGGCTGCGTTTCTTTTTTTCCCACTCGCTGCCCGCATTTTTCACACGTACTTTTGACAGCTTTATGTGCGTGTGCGTGTGTGTGCGCATGTGTGTGTGTGTGTGTGTTTTGGTGTATGTGAGTTTGTTGGTTTTGCCTTCCATTTGCTTTATTTTTTTTTTTTTGGCATGTATTTCATTTTTGTATGCCAAATGTGTGAAATATCATAAAATTTATGGCCAGCGCGCATGCAAAGCAGAAAAACGAAGAAGAAGAAGAGAAAAGCACGCAAATACAGGAAAATAAAAAAAAAATAAAGAAGCCCGCAGGCGGCGCGTTGTTAGAGGGGGTGGTTGGGGTTGGGGGGAGTTACTCTTTTGGATGAATGAGCAACGGCAAAGAAATGAAATTCGTATTCAGTTTGTTTTCATTTTTATACCCGATTTTATTGCGACAACAACCAAAAACACTGGCAAATGGTGTCAAAACTATGACAAATAGCAGTGGAAGAATATATACATATATATATTAATGGAAGAGTCGAGGGAATAGCTGCTAAGCTGTGGGATAAGATATGTGTATACTCTTTTTGTGAATCTCTTAGAAATACATTATCTCACAATCTAGCTACACTCAGCATTTTTTTTAATAATCATTATTCTAATCATTTTTTAAATTGAGCCAAATGGAGGACATAGTCCGAGGACGTCTCATATTCATAGTGTATCAAGAGCACTTCAGTCAACTTGATTGTTGACTTCGAATTATATTACTTGCTGTGATTTATGTATGTTGTCGTTGTGTGTGTGTGTGTGTTTTTTTTTTTACTGTTTATATTTCCACAGTGTACTTGAGTCGAACAGGTAAACAAATATTTGCCAAGCCATTCGAATAATGCCTCGAATATGTTTTGACCAATTGAGTCATAATTATGAGCATTTCAATTATTATTATTATTGTTGCTGCTGGCAACTTATCGTTCTCGTTTAGAACTTGAGCTTGAATAAATTTCATTCGATAATTTAATGGGTAAACTGAAATTATTTATTCAAATGCATTTATTGCGAATTCTATCAAATTTCATATATAGATTGCATTTGCCAAACAAACACAAAATATATATTGTATATGCTTCAGTCCAATTTATTTTGTTATCAACACACAAATAACAATAAAATACACTTTTACCAGAATTTCTGTCGAAATATGAATAGTTTTCGCTCACTGGCAAACAGGAACTCATTTGTGTGGTTATTTCTGTTGTTTTTGTCGGTTGAGCGCAGAGAATTTTCCAATGAGTCTGCAGCTGGAAATGTGTACGTGAGTTTGTGTGTGTGTGTTTGCGGCTTATACAGAAAAGTTATACACATTTGCCTGGAAAATTTTCACTTGCCAACGATCAGATGCGCCGAGGCGTGAGGGAGGATTTGGGGATGCCACATCGTTTGTCGGCATATTCGGAAATGTTTCATTAATGCAAAACACAGAACGAGAATTACACAAAAGTGTGCTGTGCACATAAAGTTTGTTTGGTTTGTTTGTTGGCCCCCAACACAAAAACAAATATACCAAAAATTCTGTGATAAGCGTATTATAAAGTTGTGCAAATGTGAGTAACCAACAGTTGAAGCCAACTTATGAAATTAGTGCAATATTTTCCTAGAATTTATAACGAATAAACATTGGACTATTAATACATTAAACTATGAAACTATCTATCCAAAATTGAGTAATACACTGATCAGAAACTATCACATTTGCCATTTAAAAATGGCAATTTATGACAATTTAATTTTTGTTAAATAGTTTTTTTTTTGCACACTTTTGACAACTTTTGCGCAGCAGTTAAATTTGCTTTTAATTGCAAAAGTTTTTTAATTAGATAAAAAAACGGTAGAGCTGAAGGAACAAACTTACTCAATAAGTCAATTATAATTTTGAGCGCACTCACCTGCAATGAGACAGAGATAAAGAGACAAAAATTAGTTGCAATGAAGGCATAATTAAAATAAATAATAAAATGCCCGCATCGAGTTATTAATTGAAATTCCATTTACTGCACATTTCAGCATAAATAATCACAAATATTTCAACAAACACACACACACACAGACAGAACACACACAACAACAACAAAGTTGCCGCTGCCACACAGAGGCAATTAATGTGACGCATAAATAATTTATTGACATTCGCAATGACAATTGAATGGAAGCGCACAAAAAGAACGAGGGTAAAAAGGAGGGTCACGGGAGGGAGGAAGGCAGGGAGGGAGGGTGGGATGGTTTACAAGCGCACAAATAAACTGAATGGCAACACAATTGCACATCTGTCAGCTGGCAGCAACAGCTACAACAACAGCAACAACAACAACAGCAACAACAACAACAGCAACTAACCAAAACCCAGCCAAAGCAATGTCTCTTACAACAAGTTTATCCATTTAATCGCACAACAACAACAACAATAACTTAATCGGTTTTTTTTTTCGCTTTTTCTCAGCTGAAAACGGCTGAAAACCTGCTGAAAAAAACATGAGCTGCTTATTGGATTGGTTTGGCTTATAGCTGCCTTGCTTGACTTATGAGTTTACTTAAAACATTGTAGTTAATCCGCTGTTATTTAAGACTTGTCATACATCATTTTTTAACTTACGAATTGATCTGTCATTTAATTGCATTTAAAGTAGATGTTATAAAACAAAAAAAAAAAAACATTTTTACTAGCCACTAACATATTAATTTATTTAAACGAAATCTTCTCAAGCACCTGTTCCGGTTTTAATTGTTTTGGAAAAGCACTTTTAAAATTTTTAATAACTTTTAGAAAACGAAGCCGCTTGAAATATTCATGATGGTCAACTGGTTATGTAACAAAGTGATTGCCCTATCAAATTTATGCATCTGGGGCTAACTAGAAGTGGAAATGGTAAGAAAATTGCGTTTTCAAGTTGACATTTGACATTTGGCTGACACACATTTTCCACACAGACGACAACAACAAGTGGGGCAGTTGATGGGCGGCTCAGTTGAATTGCGGTACTTGAGGGCCGACGGTGCCTATGGGTCAAGACGATGAAGTTGGCCAATAGCAGCAGCAGCAGCAGCAGCAGCAACTTTCTAAATGCACACAAGTGAACACACTTAACCGTTGTCATTTAACTGTTTTCTGGTCATCCATCATCCAACAACAACAACAATAACCACAACAACTAAGTGCAAGTCATCTGAGTGAGGATTCGTGCAACAGAAAAAACATAATGCTCAAATAAATGACACGCCCATATGAGGAGCTCAGCAATCGCTAGCTGAAGCTGCAACTAAATGCTGCAAATAACTTAAAACACTGGTTTATTAATTGAGTCCGTTGACTCGAGGGCGACTCAAGTAGCTTCAATTAGACCCCAGCCGCAACGGCGACAATGTCATTATGGAGCTCTCGAGATTGACTTTTAATGACCGGAAATAAAATAATAAAAACAAGAGCAACGGACAACCAACGTCAACGGCAAAGGCAACGGCAACGGCACAAAGTTGAGCAAGAGCCAAAAAAAATGTTGGAAAAAGTCATAAAAAAAAAAACTCCAGCAAAAGCACAAAACTAAAAAACAAAAAAAAAAACACACAATGAGAAAAGTTGCCCGTTTTTCATCTTCCCCTTTTTCCCTCGTCGCCCACTCAGCCAGCGGCAGCTGAAATGAAAAATGTTTCAACTGCCGCCCATTTTTGAATTGTCCCCAGCGTGGCTGCTTTTCCTGCTGCTGCTGCTGCTGCTGCTGGCACCCTGCTTCCCCTAAAACCTACCTCTTGAGGGTGCCCCATGCCTCACAAAAACTGGCAGCGAAAGGTCCCAAGTCAGCGACAGAGCCCTGCTAACCGAGCCAACCAAGCGAAAGCAACGACTAACAGTTACCCTGTTTATTGTTTGCCACACAAAATTTGCATGTCATATTTGAGTTTTGTTAAAGTTGAGCTATGTTATCAGATATATGACAATTATTTTAAATTTAGCGTCTATTATTGTCTTTTCAGACAAAAGGTGAACATTTAAAAACCACATTTCATATTCTGAAAATAAATTTCTTTTATGCTTTTAACTGAAGCAAAAATAATGAATCTATAGAAACAAAAGTTAATTTTTTTAATTGAGAAATAAAAAGTTTAGAAAAGGAAAAGTATGCTTTGCAGTCAAGTCAAGTTTTTTATTACTCATCGTTGCCCCATACAATTTTTTAAGCCATTATCTACAAGAGTAAGTTGAGGTAGAAAAAAGCAGCCAAAACATAAAATAGCTACACAGAGATTTCATCGTTTTGCCATTCTACGTATTTCTTTCATTTATTTTGTTTTTTTTTTTATTTTTATTTTATTTTTTTTTGTGTTTTGTTTTTTGTTATGTTTTACTGTGGTTCTGGCCCGCGTCGTATTTGGTTTGGTTTTCCTGTAGCCGCGGGGCATGCGGCTCAGTTGGGTCTTTGTGTTTATAAAAATTGAATTGATGAGTCGCTTGAAATGAGTTCAAAAGGTTAATAAACGTGGCCCCAGACCCAGAAGAGTTGGCGTTTCGCTGTGCATAACGAAAGCGAGTATTTTCAGTATGAGTATGAGTGCTGTGAGTGAGTGACTGAGTGAGTGAGTGACTGAGTGAGTGAGTGAGTGAGTGAGTGAGTGAATGAGTGCCTCTCGACTGCTGCTACAAATAAAGCAATTTGTCTAATTGCTCTAGGAGACGCCCAGGCAACGAAATATTTAACACATTTGTGTTGCTGTTGCTGCTGTTCCTGTTGTTGTTGTCATGGTTGTTGTTGCTTAGGCCTGCTTTGGCAGATGGCCAATACCAACTATGGGCTAATAACAACAACAAAGTCGAAATGCCGTTACAAATTATGCGGCACAAAATGCAAATTGCGGCTGACAATTATTGTGGGCGTTGTTCAATTGTTGTTCGCGACGTTGGAGTTTGCGACGGCGACGGGGACGGTGGCGGTGGCGGTGGCTGCTGTTGCTAAATTGAGCAACGCCAAGTGCCAAAAGTGTTGCCAGCACTTGAACAATTTAATTATAGCCCCCGAGAGCGACCAGGCAGGCAGGCAGGCAAGCAGGCACTTGAAATGTTGCACAGCCAGCCCGTAGTGGCAGCAGCAGCAAAAAGTCGTTACACCAGTTGCCAAACACAGTTTGTCGACTTTTCGCAGTCCCCTTTTATCATATACATATATATATATGCATATATATATTTTTGTATATTTTGGCAATTGCACGATTGTTGGGCCAGTGCCCAAATATCAGGCAGAAGAGGTTATCGGGGTGGCTGCCCACATTTGACAACCTGTACGTATACTGGGGCGCATACTTAATATAGAGACATTGCCGCTCGGCCTCGAGACAATTTATGCAAAAATATAAAACAAATATATCTATTTAAAACATATATATATATAAAGAAATATGTTTATGAGTTGCGCCCCAAAGAGCTGTCATTAAGCAGCAAGAATAACTCGCATATTATTGATTGAATGCCCCTTGATTTGTTGCAATTTAAATAATTAATTGAAGCGGGCGCCACTTAAGTCGACAGCTTCAAGAAGTCAACAACAATTTATGTGCTGTAGCGACAACAACAACAACGACCACAAACAACAAACAATTACAACAGCAACAACAACAACAACAACAAGAACAACTGTAGCAGCAACTGATGCCGTGTAGAAAAATCAATTTGCATATATGCAAATTTGTTAGCAGTCGCTCGTTTTGGCCGTTTCAACTTGTTGGTTGTTGTTGTTGTTGCTGTTGTTGTTGTTGTTTGGGGTGTTAATAAATTGTCACGAGATCACAAAAGCAATGTTTTTAGCCAAACACAATGTTGATATATATTTTTTAAAATATCTATACCAGCAGCCAATTCAAATGTTAGCCAGTTTATTTATAATTTCGCAGTAAGCCGACTTAAGTACTCGACTCGAAGCTATGCCAATTAATTATGCATACATACATATATACATATTTGTTCATGTTCCTGTTCAATTCGACATGCAAAAATGTATAAAGTATTCGCATTGTTATTTCGTTTTCCAGGAAATTGAATTCGATTGCGGCTCGCGAATTGTTTGTGTGCATTATCATAAATTAGTCATTGTGAAACCACATTAAAGATAAACACACACACACACACACACACACAAGTGTACTAAACATTCAAATGTGTGTGTGTGTGTGTGTGTTTGAAATGAAAACCAGTAGCTGATATTCTAATTCTTATCGCTAAGTATATTTAAGATTTTATGGCATTCCTTAATTTACATTTTTATTGGACAATACTTTGAATAGCTAATCAAGTTTTATCAGATTTACTGACAAAATGCAAAAATGCTATTTACAAAAGTTGCATTTTGCAATTAACAACAATGTGTGACTAATGTTTAAAGCTATCGCAATTTGCACATTCGTTTATATTATAAATATATATATATATGCATAGCTATATTTTAAAATATGTGCGATGTGCGCTTTCTCAGCATTTGGACAGCACTTTGGATGCTTAAGCAAATTTCTCATGGTTTTATTTTTCCACTTAGTACATTTTTCATTAAAAATATAAATAATTTAAAAATGTTCAGAATTATATGGAATTTCGGGCACTCGTCAGCAAATTCCGTACAGCTTATTGGGTTACAAAATGCGCACTGAACTCGATTCCAAACACACAAAACACACACAACATCGAACCGAAAAATAAATACAAAAAAAAAAGTAAAGTATCTTTTTTGCGGTTTTTTTTTTGTGGTTGTTTATTTTTTTTTTTATGTACCGCACGTCTGACTCTGGCGCTGACTTGGAGCTCTTGTGTGATTCTCGTGTGTGTGTGTGTGTGTGTTTTTTTGAGCTCCTCTGCACTCTGCACCCCTCTCATTCTGCCTACATTTGCGCTTCGTTTCGTATGTTTTATGTGTCACTCGTGGAGCGCACTTTGCCTTTGCGGGTGGTCTCTGCTACATATGCGATCTGTTTCTGTTTTGCTGCTAACCCCCCTCCTTCCCCAACAACCCACACTCACATGTGTGTGTGTGTGTGTGTATTTGTAGCTGTGCGCTTGTTAACTTGTTCGCATGTCATTCGTTTCATTTTGACGTGCTTTCATGTCACAAAATTTGATTTTGTGTCGCAGACAACACGGCAACAACAATCAGCTTAAAAAACAACAACAACACCAACAACAATAATGACAACAAAATTATGGCCATTAAATTGGCTCAGCTACTCATAGCTGCTTTGTAACTGTATCTCCATATTTGTATCAGTATCTGTATCTCAATTCTGTGCTGGCCCATTGTAGCTGTTCACTCATTTATTATTGATATTGGCCACGCATTTATTATAAATGACAAATATATGCCAGTCTACAGATATACACATATATCTATATTATGGGCAGCCTTGTGTCGGCGAGGAATTTGTATAATAAGATTAAATGTGCCCCAAACTTCGATATGAAAGTTATTAAGAATAAAGCTTTTTAAATATAATTCTTTTATAAATGATTTAGCTATCTTTTTGGCTAAACATGACAGCATGGAATTTTTTACAAGTTCGTTTAAGATCGTTTATATATTAAGCATTTAGAGTAAATGATGTAGATACAGATATATATATATATATATGTAATCTGTACTTTTGTATGATGATTTTGCCACGCTTACACGTAGATACACAGATTGAGTTTGCAGATTCCTTGCTATCATTTACAGCAACATCATATTTTAGAGAATTTTGAACTTCGTCTATTTTTTTCTTGGACATTTCATTTCGTTTTTCTTTCAGTGTACATTTATTTGTCATTTCGTTGATTCGCTTTTGTTGTGAATTTGGGATGGTCGATTACTTTACGCTGGTCCGCATCAGCGTCAGAGTCAGTGAAACGTCTTCCCAAGTCTGTTCAATTGTTGAGTTGAGTTTATTGTTTATTAGCGGCCTTTTGTGGCCGCCTTTATGAGCCTTTACTCATTTATTTCACTGTTGTTGCTATTATGGTTGTTGTTGTTGTTGTTGGTTGTTGTTGTTATTTCACAGTTGAGCGCATTAAATGCTTAATAATACGCATGTCAAAAGCGATTCTCGACTCGACGACTCCTCCGAACCGCTATCAATGGCAACAAAATTGGCGCCATGTCGTACGCTTCGCTGACTGCCCCCCAGTTCCCGTAAAGAGTAATTGATAGATTTGGGTTAACTGCCACACACATATAGGGGCAACAAAAGAGAAGCATAGATTAGTAAGGGATCGAGAGAGAGAGAGACTTCGATGCGTAACACAACTGACAACACAGAGGGGCGCAACAACAGGAACAACAATTTCCAACTAAGCGGCAAGCAACTCTCAATGAATGGCTCAAAGAGCGGCAATGTTGTCATTAACAAATTGATGAAGCAATTGAATGAATCGATTCAATAATCATCCTATTGAGTGTTTTCAATTAATCGAACCAAGTGTTTTACCCTCATTAGGGAGAACACTTAACCCATTCGTAATTACAAGCGAATGGAAAAAAACATTTACTTAACAATTTCTACTTAAATTTGTTTACGCCAATCGTTCGCATTTCACACCTCTGCAAGTTTTTTGTTTATATAGAAATTAAGTAAAAGCTAATTAAATTACTGACTCAATCTTTGGGTATATAACAGCTTAAGTTGGCACAGTTTCTCAGATAGGTCGAGTTTTAAGAATTTTTTCCGTAAACAGTAAATATGAAAGCACGAGCTAAATATAAATAAACATATTGATAATCATTAAAGTGGAATTTTACTCGACAGCTGTTTGACAGTCAAATATATTTTATTGCAGCTTTCATTCCTGTTTTATAGCTAAGCACATCTAACGTGCTGCTAAAAACCACAACTAAGTTGTTGAATATCTTCGGACAGACAATTTAAGGGGCATGCTTCACACTTCTAGCTATCGCTGATGGGCTTGACTAACAATATTATTTCACGCACTTTGCATTCAATAACCAAACAAAATTGGCTCTCAACGAATTCGCTGCAATCAGCAACGGGGTTGTCAATTTTATCTTTGGCCGGAATTGTATTGGATCTGTTTTAATCAGATATGCAGAGTGCGGAGTGCGGAGTGGTGGTGGTGGGTTGTGGCTATTGCCTGACAGTTAACCAGCTTATGTTGTTCCGTAACTGATAGCAGACAAAAATTCAAAGCTGAAACTCAAATACAGAAACACACATACAAATAAATACACACACCAATCCAAGTCCAAACCACTCGGACGATAAGTAGACAACCCGCATTGGCATAGGCAATTTGGCAAATGCGCTGCTGTTGCGGACATTGTGCGTCATGTCCAGCACGCAGCAGTAGCAGCAGCAGCAGCAGCAGCAGTTACCTAACTACCCCCTCTTATACTCTCTGCCCCCCGGCATGGCCAACAAAACTCCCTTCACTCAGTCAATTGGCAGCAGCAGCAACAGCAGAGGGCGACCTTTTATGGCCTGTGACTGGGCAAATGTGTATGTGGGCAACAGAGCGGTGAAATGAGAAGGAGCGGGGAGGGGGGGCATTGTGGAGGACCCCTGTGGTCGTTTGCATTGCAAAGCGTGTGCGGGGACAACCAGCTGCCGGGAACAGCCAGAGGGCAGACAGGGAGGCAGTGAGGCAAGCAGTCAGCCAGGCAGCCAAGCAGCAGGAGTGTTCGAGTTGGGGAGGGGCGCCTGCTACTAACATGATTTGCACGCTTCGTTGCTTCGCTTGCATTTAACAGCGAGTGCTGAGTGCCGACACAGAGGGAGGGGCAAGCAAGCGGGGCAGGTAGGTCGCGCAGCAAGTCGCGAACTGTGGTTACGTTTGCCCGACGGCGTTTGCGGTTTGGATTACATTTGGTTTGAGTTGACCGACGGACGACGGACGGTGGACGGCGGAACGACCGCATTGCCATTTGGCTATAATTTGGTTTGGTTTCGTTTCGTTGTGTTTTAAAGCTGGTCCGCTTGTGCTCTTGTACATTGCATGTTGCAGCGCCATATACAGCGCGCCCAAACTGGCAAAAGTGCAACATGGAAATAAATTATGACACTAATGCACAGCAGCAACGGCAGCAGCAGCAGCGGCAGCAGCAACACGGGGCAACTAGTTCCAATATTCGTGTCTCGACTTTATTGTTGTTTGTGTATAATGTATAAATTATTTAGCGGCGCCTAATGGCAATTAGTTGACAACCGACACGCTTCAGATTGTGTAAATTAAAAAGCCCCCCTCGGCAAAATGAAAAACACTTTAAAAAAGGTAACATAAGATTAAAGTTAACAATCGCAACAACAACAACAACAGCAACAACAACATCCGGTAATTAGGTGTTTTATTGACCAGTAGTTAGAGCAACGATTTATTTAATGGTTCTACAGATTACTATTATTATGATAAATCCAACTTAATATCTAAATGTTGTCCGAGAAAATTTAAATTGCTTCTTCCTCATTGATTTACAGATAAGCGTTCTGTCAAACAAGCATAGGAAACATGAAAACCTGTTTTTCTTATATGCATAAATCAGTTTTCATTTAAATTAATTAATGGAAATTGGAGATAATTCCAGAACATATAAAATGAACAAAATTTAATATAAAGCCTTATTTACAAATCGTACACGGGGCACAAACAAAAACACTAAATTTTAATTAGCTTCTTTCTATCAGTTAATAAACCTAATTTGTTACAAAAGCGTTTTTCATTTGACTTTGAAGAAAAGCGTGAGAATTGGAAACTTGAAAAGCAGCTTTCTTTAAAAGCATACTTAAGACTAAATGATAGCGAATGGACAATTAGCCCAAAACAATAATATATAATAAACAAAATAACGATTCGAAACGGTCTCTTTGCACGCAAGTCGCTATATGTAAAATATTTATATATTTATTAATCGGAAAATGTAGCAACATTATGAAGAATATCACGTGTAATTCATCTACAATTTATTTTGAAAACTTTCCCTGCACAGAAAAGTGTGCACATGTGTATTTATATTTTAAAATTATCTATTAAAGCTCTCCATTTCAATTAGTTTTTGCTGTCAGTTAATAACCCATATCAAGTGTAATTATAAATAATAATATCAATTGAAATGAATAGCTAGGTTTAAACATTTGGGTGAAGTGCAACACATGGCATACCATATCGTTGGGGAGGTGCGTCTGGGGCGTGGCAGCACTATTAACTATGCTAGTGTGTGTGTGTGTGTGTGTGTTGTGTGGGGTTGCGTGTTCTAAATGCTTCATTTGGAATGCTCATGAATTATGAAACAGACAAACGGCATTCAACACTCCAGTCCCACCTCTGACTAAAGTTGGATTGCTTGCAACAACAACAACAACAATAGCAACAACATCAATATCAACAACAACAACGCCTAGCTGTGAGCTCGCCCTTGCGCTGCTTTTTGGCCAGCTGTAAAAAATTATCGATAAATGTTTAATAGCTCAACACGCACATTTTCAGATAGCTGTGCATAAATAAATAAACATAAATAAATAAATACACTGGCTGGCTGTGTGGCAGTGTGGGCTGATGGCATCGAATGGGGAAAAGTAAACCAAACCAAACGTAAACGTAGCAACAACTACAACAACAACAACTACAACAATAACAACAACTACAACTACAACAACAGCAAAAGCAAAACACAAGACCCCAAAGACGACGTTGTCGTATTTAATATGAGCAAACATGCGACGAGCGTGTAAATATTTACTAATGAACAATATTTACTTTGTTATTAAAGTAGTCGACGCGGCAACGAGCGCGAGACCGGGGCAGAGAATGAGAGAATGCCTCAGATATACAAACAAATACATACATAAATATATAAGTATGCATATGCATACATATAGAGTAGAGATATAGAGAGCAGGGATGGGTTTACTTTGCGTGCCGACTGTGTTATTGTCTGTCTGTCTGTCTGTCTGCCTATCTGACTGACTGTTCGTCCGTCCGTCCTTCCGTCTGACTGTCTGTCTGTCCGTTTGCCCAGGCTGCGTGTTAATGGCTGTGAGAGCTTCGAGTTACCAGTTTTCAAATCAGACATTGGAGAGCTGCCCGCGTCCATAGCTCGAGGCGAATGTGTTGTCGTGATTGCGGCAAGCCAAAAACAATAACAAAAAGTATACAAACCAGAGGAGACCCTACCATGAGAGGGCGACACCGCAAGACCCGACCACAACTGGAGATTGTGCTGTGCTGTGCTGTGCTATATAGCCCCTCATCAGTTGGGCCCCCAACAGCACAAGCAACAGCAACAACAACATAAACAACTTGATTGCATGGCACGCCTGACTGGGCAACACAGAGCTCTGTTCGCTTCGCACTTTGCCACTTGAGAGCCAAGCTAAGTTCGAGTGAGAGGGTGAGGGCGCGATAGAGGGAGGGGACAGGCGATAATTGGCCTGCAGGGCAAGCCCAATATATAGTGACAAAGTGGCATTACTTTTCAATTTTACAAGTGCACAGCAGCAGAGACGATGATACTTGTGTGTTGGGTTGTTTTCTCTGTTTTCTGTGTGTGTGTTTTTTTTTTCCTCTTTTTGGCTACAACATAATCAAAGCGAGGCAATCGTTTAAATTTATTTTAATTATGACCGAATGTGCGTCACCCTCACGAAACAACGTGCAGAAGGGCAAGCGTTGAGTCCCCTTTTCCATTTTTCCCAGCTCGAATTTTTAACGTCGCCTGAGGAGGGAAACGCAACGGGTAAACAGTAACATAAGCAAGGGCAAAAAAAAAAAAAAAAAAACCCGAGGCAGGCAGGAGGCAACATGAAATGGAAAAGGGTCCGCAGCAAACAGGCAAAAGCGGGCAGCATGAATCATGCCCGCGCCGCACAGCTCAAAAGTGTTGAGGAGGCTAACAACAACAACAGCAACATCAATTTAAAAGGGAAACAGTGGGGAACGACGGAAGAGAGAGGAGGAGAAAGAGAGCAACAAGGAACAAGCCAGGCAGTCAGTCTTGTCTCCTTGTATGCAAGACCTGTTTCATTATAATTATGACCCTCATCAAAAATATTTGACTCAAGCGGTTTGTCGGGCAGCAGCAGCGGGATAAACGTGCCCCGCTGCCACTGCCTCTGCCCCTCCCCCCTCTCTACTATCTCATTTGGCAACGCTTTGCGACCCTTTTTGCTTTCATAATTTCATTGAAGGATAATTTGAAAATGTGCTCCGGACTCGTTGCCCTTAAAAACACATCCATACACACACCCATACAGATGTATCCTTGTCTTTGCCGTTGCACAGCTAGTGCCAAAATAACGATTAACGTTGAGCCCAAATGGGGCACCGAACACAAGAATCTCTTTAGGGGTTGAACACAGTTAGCTAAGGGTTGCTCTCAGCGCTGCCTGCATAAGTAATGAATGGCCAAATGCGAATTGTGAGCTCTGCCTAAATTTGACTTTGCCCCTTGGGATGGACGAGTGCCACACGCTTCTGATTGAGAGTGAAGGAGGTTAGCAGCTGGCTGGGCTGTGTTAAGGGGTTTCATTTTAGGGTTTCCTTTTTGTGGTTTCCATATCGCAACAACAGATTTGTAGCATTTCCACAACAGCAACAACAACCACAAACGACTATAACAGGAAGAGAGGAACGTAAGCTAATGCGAAGGCCACTCCACATGCCACGCGTGGCAACGTCGGCATTTGTTTGTATTGACCCAACGGCTATATAAATACATATAGATATACAGAGCCAGCCAGTCAGCCATCCAAGAGGCGTTAGAGCAGCCCGCAATTGGGTGCTGGTGTGGTCAGTGACCAGAGAGGAGCATTAAGTAGTTCCGACAACTCCCAACCACTTTCAATTAATGCCTTGGCATTTTCCCCTCCACAACTCGCCATTTGCCTTGTGGCCAATATGCTGTAAATTACAGAGAGACGGCATCGCCTTCTTCGGCACTTGCAGGTAGCTGCCAATTGCTGCCCGACAAGCCCGGCTAAGGCAATCAGCCACAAAACGAGGCGGTAACTGCCAGGCCCAGCACTATGTCGGCATACCCAGTGCACTTCAAGTGAAACAAATGCTAATACTAATTAATACCCTGTAGCCAAAGCAGACAGTTGCCTACCCATTAACTCTTTTATGCTTTTCAGTTAGTAATCGCATAGCATGTGAAAATGTTGTTTGTCAAAAGGTTTTCATCACATGTTCAAACTCTCGTTTGACACGAGAGTATTTTTGTATATTTGTAAGCAATTTATTGTTATCCTACTTTACACTATTGAGACAGCTATTCGTAAATGGTTTACTGGCTGCTCCCTTTAACTATGATGTTTATTACTGTTTAAAGTGTTCTTACTTTAGAGATAGATTAAAATTTTACATTGAACACGTATCCCTTCTTTTTAGCTTTTAGAGCCTGAATGTGTAGTATATTTCAGTTAACTGTAGTTGGACTTATAAAAGGTATGTTGTTAAATGTGATAAATGATTTAAACAATGTTTAATTTATTTCAAGTTTTACTTATTTTGAGCAAGTTCTGCCAGGCAACATAATCTTTTTCAGGGAATCAATTAATTCATAACTTGATGACAGCATACCCCTTTGTAGCAATTGCAACACTTACAGGGCACAAAATGCTGCACATGCCACGTACTCTGCACAGGCCAGCAAAATGAAAAAAGAATCTTGGCTGCTGCTGCTGCTGCTGCTGCCGTTTGCATCGCTTCACGTTCCCCACACAATAAAACTCGACATGTGAACAACAATATTATCAACGTCATGTGTCCCGGATGGTTGCCGCACCAACTAGCAGAGCCTGTGCCTCGGACTGGGCCTGGGCCTGGGCCTCTCGAGGCTGCTTCTTAGTTGTCAAATGTTGTTGTTGTCGTGGTCGTTGTTGTTGTTGCTGTACGAATACGAAAGGGCCACAGCAATGAGGTTCCCTCATGCCGGGGTGAATATACATTTTGTGTGCGCTTCGTTATTGTTTCCATGTGTGCTTGTGTGTGTGTGTGTGTGTGTGTGTGTGTGTGTGTGTGTGTGAGTATCAATGTATGTGTTTTGCAGCATAACCCCTGGGGATTTCGAGCGTGTAATGTATGCTTTTCATGTTTTTAATGCCATTGTTTGGCTGAGTATTTCCTATGTTTTTGTTTAGGCAGCGTCAACGAGACAACGCCATCTAGCGTCAAACTAACTTACTAACGGGCTGACTGCCTAAAAACATGTCCTGCAAACACAGTTTATTTTTCCGCTTTTTTCTGGCCCAAAATTCAAATTCAGACAGCGTAAAACAAAAGCCAAATAAACGAAAAAATAATATATATATATATATATATATATGTAAAAATACAGTCAAGTCTCGTCGCGAGTTTTGTTAATTTATTTCAACTCTTTTTCATATTTCTGCCCACTCCAACAAAAAGAGAGAAGAGAAACACGCAGGCGAACGAACACTGATTGCGCAGTTCTCCTCGACATGGCTGCTACGTTGAGTGAACCCCACTCTCCTCCGCACTCACCATCCTTAGCTGAGCACAGAGTACCCTTCACTCCCTTTGGGTTTGCCGCCTTTGAGCCTATCTCGTTTTTTGCGGTGCTTTTGTAATTGCACAGAATGTGTCCGCAGACGAGAAACTGACGCATTTTTTCCTCTTTTTTTGCGCTCCCCTTTTTAAGTCACTTTACCAGCGGCTGCATTAATCCTGTGCAGGGATTAAATACACATGCAGACATACATTGAGGCATATGTATTTTTGTTTGTTTGTATGCGACGGTAAGCCTATTAGTTTGTATCGTACTTATAGATTTTTCGATAAAACGCTTTGAGTTTTTCATTTGAAAATAGCACTGAAAGCAGACACAGCAAAGCTTAAAGCTTTCTTCAGCTTAAAACAAAGTTTATCTTCCACTATTTCAGCTAGCTAAAGCATAATTACACTTAACTAGTTAGAGGGTATTTAAACATCTACTTGATTTCTTTCTCATAGTTAAGCTGTTATTAGCTATCAGTGCGAAAACAGAAGAAGACCGAAGACATTAATATGGTGACTTAATTACTTGAGTGCGCCTTCTGCTCAGCTCACTACATCTTCATCTTCTTCTTCATCATCATCATCAACATCGTCATCATTTTCTTTTGTGGCAAGAAGAAGCGCAAAAGCCACTCAAGTAATCAAGTTTTCCGGAGGTGAAAATGTTGATTAATGTCTGTAGGATTAATTACAGTTAATTGTTATAAATATCAGCGACAAGACATAGCGACGAACAAGTAAAAGGATGCCGCAGGAATTTGTTACAAAATAATCCATTTCGTATGCCACACTCAGAATGTGCGCAGCTGCAGAATGTGTAGAGTGGGGCGGGATGGGAAGGGGATAAGAGAGGGCGGGCATTGGAACGGATAAAGTAACAAATATGCTTAATAAATAAACACGCGCAAAATAACAAAAGGCAAAGGCGATGCCGAGCAAGGAATGATTGGGACGGAGGGTCTGGGAATGAGGATGTGGCACGTATAATTACGTAGCTGACACCTTTTGTCCGGTTTGGGGTTGGATGATGGCTATGCGGAGGGTTGTTGCTGCCGCTGCTGCTGCCACAGGGTTGCCATCAATTCGCAGGGAACAGAGGGAGAAAGACCGTAGCAAAGGAATACGAAATTATTTGCGTTAAAGTTGCTGAACAAACAGGAAACCCAAATGGAAACGAAAGCAGAAGCAAAGGAAAGTGGAGGGCAGTAGAGGGAGAAAACACTAAATACGGAAATGCCGCAGCAGGGAGGGTTGCCTTGACGAGTCAAGGAGTAGAACGATTGCGTGTCCCTTGGGGAGGATGGACGGATGGACAGACGGATGGATGGACGAACTGACTGACTGCCTGCCTGCCTGCTTGCCTCTTATAGACCAAAAATCCCAAGGGACATTACTGGAACGCAGTCGCAGAACGCAGTCTCTGCGTCTACTCAACATATTAAATGCTAATTTTCATTTGATTGAGTGCATTTTGTAGCTACAAGCGGCTAAATACGACTCCCGCTCCTCCCCTCTTCCTGGTCGAAAACTGTGATTCATTGTCCGGCGCAACGAAGCGTAAAAAAAACGATAGAGAGAGAGAGGACAAAAAATACCAAGTTAAGTAGCATGAAAACTAATTGATTTGCGGATTAATTTTTGGACAATGTGTGAAAATCGAAAAACAACGAAACAGCTGTTCAAAAAAAAATATAAAAAACGAAGTCAAAAGTCGGAGCACAAGAGGCAATAATTGTACGCTCAATTCGCTCAATTCAGCTTCAAGTGGCAGCTTTAAACTGCCAGGCTGCAGATACTCGGGGGCCACAGCTACTTGGGCTGGCTACAACACACATGCATACATATTTTGTATATTGAATAAGAACCGAAGCATGAATAAATAAAATGACAACAGTTGCCAAAGGCAAACCAAACGCGTACTTTGCGGGGTGGGGCAAGGAGGGAAGGGGGACAAACAGTGCAAATATATTCTTGTACCTAATGGATATCCAGAGACACACACACACACAACAAAGTAAGGGGCTATGGCAAACGATTGAGAATCATGAGGAATGGGCATGGAACGTGCACAGTGGTACAATAACATTAACAAGTTAATATTATAAGCAGAATGTGTTAAGTAAACACTATTTATGATACAAATTGACTGAAACTGTTTACACACTACATATATAAACATAAAGCAGTTGACGGTATTCACAGCTGAGTTAACAAATGAAGTAAACACAATTCAAATAGCTAGTTTCAGTGTTAATTTAATATTAATATTCTGTTACTAAAATTAAATTCTGTATAAAATGTGGCAATGAAAGATCCGTCTTTACTTTTAGCTCAAGCTGAAATATTTTTTTTTTATTGCCAACAGCTGTGTAAGCAAAGTCAGCAAATTTGAAACATGCAACTTTTAGTGGAACAAAGTGCTGTTGGTATTTATAATTTATGCTTAATATGGTCATATTAAGGCTTAGTATTAGTTACTGCTTCAAGAGTTGACTTGCCAACACTTTTAATTGCAGTTTGCTTATCTGATTACATATTTAACCACTGCTCTTCAACCAATGTGCAACAGCAGCAGCAGCAGCAGTTGGGTGTGCTGCGATATTTTATATGCTGTTTGGCATGCAAATTGTGTGCTGTTGGGATGACTGCCTCTGCCTCTGCCTCTGCCTCTGCCTCTGCATGTGCCTCTGCCTGTGGCACTCTGCCTGTGCTGCCAGCCACCGGCTATGCCTTCTTTATTTTGTTGTTGCCTGTGCTTTGGGGCTCTGTGCGTTTCCAGTTCAATGCACAAATACACAAGCTGGTAAAAGGCAGCCCAAAGATACAGACACAGCGGCAGCCCAGGCGAAGCAGTTCAATGGATGCAAAGGGAAAAGGGGTGAAGACCGAACGGCAACGTCTTCAGTTACAAGCATGCAGCAGAGAGAGAAAGAGAGAGAGGGAAGGGGTGTGGCAGCTTTTGCTGATGCATATCTAAAAGCATATTAAGAATCTACAACAACAACTACGTATGTATGCTTGGTAAGTGTGTAAAATGATCAGCAAATGCAAGTTACAGAATGCAGTCAAGAAGAAGAGCGGGCAAATAGTAGAGGGAGAAAGAGAGCACAGGGCAGAGACAGAATGGCAGGCAGTCAGTTGTGTGTGGTTTGCACGAAGCGCCGGTAACAGCTTAAGAGTATAGAATACATTAATGCACACATGAATGTGTGTGAGTGTGTGTTTGTGTGTTTGTGTGTGTGTATGTGTGTGTTTGTGTTCTTCTGAACAGACAAAAGCTGGTGTGGAGTAGGGCAACGTGCCAGGCAAAACATCAACAGCATTAGGCACAGAAGCAGAAGCATGGGCAGACACGGGGGAAAAATAACACAGAAAAAATACACACACACGCACACACACAAGCACAAGCTACGGGTGTCACACTATGCGAAAAAATAAAACACAAAACTATTTGTGTAGGTATTGTCTTGGTTTTTTCTTTTGGCCAAAAAGCAATCAAAGAACAACAACAGGAAGCAGAGGTGTTTAATATAAAAACAGGTGGCAATTTAATTTCAAAGCTCTTTAAGGCAAAATAGTTCCATGAATAAAGCAAAAAGCATATGAAAATGTAACTAAAGCGTACCAAAATCTCAGTAGCTGATTAAGAGAGAGCTTCTTGCGATTGCATTCAAATTCAAAAGATTATCAAAATAAATCTTCAATCGCACAATTTGCTCACAAATTGATCAGTTGTAATCGGCGGCACCCACGCAGCTGCTTCAAAAGTTGCCCGAGGGCCAACAAAAGCGGCAACAAACAACGCACTGTAATAAAAACAATACCCTTATAAACACACACATAGACACGCACACATTCCACATGGCTGGAACCCATTTCGGATTGTGCCATGCGCCGTGCCAGAAATAAAATCTATTGTCTGCCAAAAAGTTAACGCACTTTATTGCCATTGTTGTTGGCTCCAACAGTGGACGTGTGAAGCAGGCAGAGGAGGGTGGGCGGAATGGGCTCTTGTAGTTGTGTGTGTGTGTCTGTGTGTGTGCGTAGAGAGTCGCTTCAAGCAGCTCCAAAGCTCATTTGTCAAGTGAGCTTCGCAACTTTGCGGCAAAAGCCGAAACAGAGCAGCAAAAAATAACCACAAAGAACTAAAACAGCTGTGTGCGTTGGTGCACGACTAGGAAATACCCTATAAGCAGCTACTGCGATGCTCAACACATCTGTTTTTTGTTATGAAAACATTTAAACATCGAATAAATCAGAGTAGCCCTTAAAGATTTTTTAAAAGTTATAAAAATATGATCAAATCGTAAGAAGTCTTTATAACTGTCTGTTACATACAATTGCACATTTTTTATGATACCTCTTTTACACATTTTTAATGGGTACATGGCATAAAATGAATCGGAGGGAACAGGCCAAGCCAAGCAGCACAAAAATGTTGGCAATACAATATTTTGCCATTATGTCGAACAATAACAAGTCGACATAAGTAGATGCCGTACAAGCTGAACAAGAAGCAGAGGAAGAGGAAGAAGAACATGGAGACTCTGACGAAGAAGTTGATGTAGAAGAGGAAGACAAAGACGAAGCCGGGGCAGCAGGCCACAGACCCAAGACCCACAGGCAAATAAAAAAAAAAAAAAGGAAAAGAAATAAAAAGAAGAAAACAGCAACAAAAGCAAAGCAGGCAAAGAGCCAAGCGAATAGCTGCCAATTTCAGGCTTAAGTGTTCTTTTGACCCTCCCCCCGCCTCTCAGCCCCACACGCTGCCCACAAGATAATGATGGGTGCGCAGCAGAGACGTTGCCGCACAAGAGGAGAGAGCGACAGAAAGAGAGGGAGAGAGAGCGAGACGTGCGAGGATAGCGCAAAGAGTAACGACGCATATGAAATTTAATACCACTTCACCTTTTTTTTCTTCTTATTTCTCTTTTTTCGTACAGAATAACTGCGTCGGCATCCGGCGCTCAGTTCTTCATTCCATTCTCTTCCTGCTCCCGCCCTCTTCAATACAAGCAGATTGAGCGCTTTATTAAGCACATTTAAAAATTATAAAGACGCATAATAAAATGCGAACTTATATGTATGGGCATATCTGTTTGTATTTGTGTGTGTGTGTGAAAGCAAAGAGTTATGCGAGAGTAAAAGCTGTGAAAAGTTAACGGGTATAAAAATGCGGCCATTTCCCCCACATGCCAAAAAGGAAACAAAATACGAATGCGCTCGAAATTGAGCCTGGAATTAATGAAAAAAAAAAGATAGCAGCAGCAACAGCAGTAAGAGAAACAACAGCAACATCAACAACAACAGCTATGCAATATGTAATTCGCATGAGCAAGCAGACAATTTTCAAAACGACATGATTTTTCAGTGAACACGAAAAGGGGAGTGGGGTTGGGGTTGAGGAAGCAGCAACAGCAGGAGAGTTGAATTGAAAAAGAAACTCAACACAACAGCGCACAAGCAAGCAAGCGAAGAAGAAGAAGCAGCACGCAAAGAACAAGAACGAACTGAAGAATTTTTATTTTATTTGTTGCTGTTGTTGTTTTTGTTGTAGTTGCTGTCCCATAGCGAGAGAACGTGGCATGAATAGCAGCAAGCAGCAGTAGCAGCAGCAGCAGTAGCAGCAACAGCAGCAGTCGCACAACAAAAAGCGAACAAGAAAAATACTTCAAATAAAAGCAAAAAGAAAAAATTAATATTAAACAAAAAGTGGATTGCATGCAAGCGACGAACTGGCAGCAAACAAACTTTAATACGAACAGCGTCAAGCAAAAGGACTGACACAGAGGCAGAGGCAGAGGCAGGGGCAGACAGAGAAACTGAAGCCAGTGTGCAGCTGTAGTTGTTTCAACAGCAGCAGCATCAACAGAGCAGCGATTAGGGGGCCCTTGGATGCTGCGCTCAACGTTAGCAGTCGACTTAGTCGTATCTGTGTTCTGCTCGCTCTGTCGCACACTCACGCCTGTAAGAGGGCTAAAGAGAGAGAGAGAGGGAGAGCAGTCGAGTTGCTTAACTCCGGTGGCTACAGTAAGCTGCGGCTTAGCGCAAAATAAAGCAATGTAAAATGCAAGTGAGCAAAGTTTTAAAATGCCATAAAAAGGCATTAAGCAGCAGCAGCCGCAGCCGCAGCCGCAAAAGCAGCAGCCGCTGCCGCAGTAACTGTAATATTAGATGGAGTGAGTGCGAGTGCGAGTGCGAAGCTTGACGAAGCTCATTACCTACACCTATGCAACACACAAACGTGCATCCATATGTGTGTTTGCACAAAAGAGAGATACAAATACTCGTGATTTATTTTATGCCACACTTCAAGCGTCTGCCTGCTTGGCAGCAAACCTCCCCCACCTATCTAGATAAACTGTTTGTTTTAATTAAGCCGCTGGCAAAGCTGCAAGGCAAATCGAAGCGGAAACATTTTCAGCACCATTAAAAACGCATTATAAATACCGACCAGGGCAGGAATTGGAGGGGTGTAGTAAAATTTAATGCCATTTTTTACATTTTTTTGATTTTTTTTTTTTTTTTTTGGTAAGCGACGTGTAAATGTGCATCAAGTATGTGTATGTGATTAATTGCATGACAGCGCACATGTGTATGTGTCGAGAGACGAAGAGAAAGGGGGCGGGCAGTGCAACTGTGCGGATAAGTAAATTTCAACAAATTGCAGCGAGTTGAGGATTCGAATTGTGAATTCGAAAATCAAAATAAAATCAACATTAAACTGCCAAAACAGCAGCCACAAAGCAGATGACGACAGACAACAACAACAACAACAACAGAAATGGACGATAAAAAAGAAACTGCCGATGGCAACATTGCGTGCCCCAAGCACGCTGCTCACGAAAAATGTTGTAATTGAATTGTGTTGATATAATTTCTATTTAATTAGTTGTAACAACTTTTAAGAGGGCAAATATTAAAGATTCCTTTTAAATTACATCTCAATTTAATTATATTTAATTTAGTCGAGAAGGGGTAGTTTTCTTTGAGCTTGTAAAACTCCGAGTCGATGCGAAACTGTGAACCGTTAAAGATTCTTGTTCACGCGCACATCGCTAATTTAAAATGTTGCTCGCTGCCTTCTGCTAAGTGGCCATGTCCATAAACTGGCTGCATAATGATGTTGCGGCCGTCGACAACTACAGCAATAGCAACAGCAACAGCAACAGCGACAGCAACAGCCACATCAACAACAACAACAACTGCTGCACATATTTCACTCTAGAGACGCCGAGCAAAAGGCATTTGAAAAATTGCAATTGAAACTAATTCGGTTAAGTGCGAGAGAGCCAAAGACAGGCCAGCAGGCAGAGGCAGGCTGGCTGGCTGGCTAAGGCACATTGACAGAGAGCAGAGGCCAATGTGTGGAGCCGTAGAGTAGAGTATTGTGGAGTAGCCAACTGGTTCATAATAATTCATGAGCGGACTGACTCAGTTCGCAGCGTGCCCGCTGCGAAACAAGTTGCAAGTAAATTTCTCAGCTGCAAAAACACAAGGCATTTTTTTTTTGTTTTGTGGGAGATTGGGAAGTGGCGCCGATTGTGTGTGCGTGTGTGTGTGTGTGTGTGAAATTAATACCGCGACTCGCAATCAGCTCAGTTGTCATTATTTTTATTAATTTAATCTCCATTTAGAGGCAAGTCAACCAGTTAAGCATTTACGTGCTCCCCACAACTATCCTCTTAGCCCCACTCCAACCCGCCGACGACCGACCACGCTTCGATTCCCGTTTCGAGCTGCAATTTTTCCGCTTGACTAAATTTATTAGCGCGACAACTTTATTGATTTTTTTCTCTTAACGTCTTGTTTTTTTTTTCCCCCCCGTGCGCAACAAATTTATTATAGCAAATAGTTGCAGTTAAAACTATTTAGCGCGCCTGTTGCTGTTAAACGGCTTAAGTAGTTGATTTTGATATGAAGTGCTTAACTAACGAAGCTCAAATATGAAACTATTAAAAATAAACACAGCTCTGCAAGTATAATTACAAATGCAATCAATTTGTTTAGCGATTTGCATACCTATTAAGCGGAAACTTACGACGATTGTTAAAGACAAATGAAGATCAAAGCCATTGACCTATGCGAATGCCGCTGCTGCTAAGAGGCTTTTGTTCAAATATCATCTCTATGTTTATGGCTTATGTTAATTTTGTAAAATGTTTTAATTGAGTATTCGTTGCGCAAGCTACGAACTTTGAACAACTCCAACTGAGAGACAACTTTTTAATCTAAGTATGTGTTTGTGTGTGTGTGTGTGTGTGTGTGAGAGTTCGCATTGATTTGGCAGAAGAGTGTCTATTTCCCATTCGCTAATCTGTCAGTCAATCAACACACACACACACACACTTCAAAAATCTTTGCCAGGTGCTTTGCATGCGTGTGTGTGTGTGTGTATGTGTGTGTGTGTAAGGCTGTAATTGTTTGCACTGGGTAAATCTTGTCTGTATATTGTTTGCACGGAGCACTCGTCGCAAAGTCATAAAAAAGTAAGCGCAAAATGTAATCACAAAATATTTACACAACTTATTTGTGTGGCCCGTAATTTTTATTTTTTTTTATTTTTATGCTTTAGCTGCAGTGCGCCGAGTAAATACAATAAATACTTGACTTTAAGATGAGAAAAAAAAAACCAGCGTGCTGCAAATGACAAACATAAACTGCAGTCAATAACAAAGCAAAAAAAAAAAAACAAGGGAAAAAAAACCAAAAAAAGACAACAGCAACAAAAACAACTGCCAAATGGGTTTGTGGGGAAAAAGGAGGCAAGGCAACAAAGGAGCACGACGAGGTGTCTGTTTTCACAGCCTTTTTGCCAGTGTGTGTGTGTGTGTCTGTGTCTGTGCATGTGTATGTGTGTGCTTTTGCCTTCTCTTTCTGCTGCTTGTTTGCGCAGCCAAGCGGTGAGACTTGTAGCCTCAAGTGTTGTTTTTGGTTCTCACTCTCTTTAAAGCTTAGCTAATTTGCTTGGCGCGCCAATTGAAACAGACGGACGGTGACGACGACTACGACGACGGCGACTACGACGACGGCGACTGCACAAAGCGCAACCAGCAAGCAACAAGCACGGACAACAGCAACAACAACAACGACAACAACAACAACAGCAAAAACGCCGTTTCGCAATTTTCAATTGTGCACGTCAAAGTGTTAAAACGGCACGCGATTTATTACACATGCCGCTGTATATGTATTAAATCACTGTGTAAGTGTCTGCGTGTTTGTGTGCCTTTTCCAGTAGCCGACGACGATGTTGCTGTTGTTGCTGCTGCTGCTGTTGCTGTTGCTGCTGCTGCTGCTCTTAGATGCGCTTAATTAGACAACGACTGCAGGCAGCGCAGCAGCAGCAGCGCCGTCAACGCCAACGCTTTATTGATTTATGGCCAGCAATCAAGTGTGAAATTGACTTTTACAGAAATGCCCCCAGACCCCCCCCGCTGAGCATCTCTTTCTCCGACAACCGAGCGACCCACAAATCGGCATTGAGGCGTGTAAATATTTGTTGCTGTTGCCGTTTTAAAACATGCAACGAACGAACGGTGTGAGACATTTTGAATTTTTGTTTTTAACAACTTTGCCATGATTTATATGCGGCTCATTAATCTCACAAGTTGTTTAACTTAAACGCGTTTTTACCACACATAGAGGAAAATTTTGAGAGAGAGAGAGAGAGAGGGAGATATATGCGGCAAATGCGAAATGAAATCAAACTGCCGCCATAAGTAATCGCAAACATGCGTTGTCAATGGAGTTGCCAAGCGGACACCACACTTGGCTTTGGAATTTCAAGCCAGTTTTCCACTGACTCCGAGAGCAGTTCCATAAGTTTGCCGACTCCAATGCGTAAAGAAACTACAAATTGAAGTTGAGCTCAAATTACATGCAACACAAACATATTATTCACTTAAGCACCAATCCGGGTGAGACTTTCTCTTCCAAATCTATGTTTCAGTGCTCTGCTTGGGCTGGAATTTGCTCTACTCAACGCATAAATGATCTCATTTATCTTCTTATTTTTTTCTTGTAAGTATAATTTCAAATATCATAATATAGAATTAAACGCTCTTAATCTTGCACAGCTTAATGTGCAGCCCTCGCTTAAGAGTTGTTTCTTGCTGGAAAAATGACCACAAGAGGCAAGTTAAGTCGATCAGTTGTCCGGCTTCCAAGTGTTAGCCTTATCATCAACGACGCCTTTTGCACAGCGGCTCAGCTGGTCAGCTGGTCAGCAGCTCAGCAGCTCAAAGAGCGAACCGACCGACCGACACTATAAATGCAACACTAATTTGAGTTGCCCCCACAGTTCAAAATTGTTTGCTTGTTGTTGTCCAACTGGGTCTCATAAATTACGGCAATTATGTTAATGCACCCAGCCACCGTCGTCGTCGCTCTGTGAGAAACCACAGAATCGACTTGAATGTCCATATTAAGCAATTTGCTAAAGAAAAAAAAAAAAAAAAACAAATAAATAAATAATAAAAAAAAAGAGAAAAATTACTCAATGCCTGAGGTCTTTCGCATATAATCGACTCGTACACGTACACAATTATCACGCAAATGCCCAAAGTAATAATAATAATAAAACACAACATAATAATCATGTAAGCTAATGATTATAATGACAATCATGCAAATAATTGCAAACAATTGGCAAATTAGGAAAATTGCGCAATGCCAGATGCACTCAAATTAAACAATTTACAGAGTCTCTCGCATCACTCCCTTCCTTCCCCACACAGATTATTGTTGCGTCTCTTTTTAAATGTTAAGAAGTCGTCAAAGATTCGAAAAAAAGTAAATATCCAAATTCATTAAACAGATAAATACGTACAACCGTGAATACATAAAAAAAAATTCATAAGAAAATACATAAATACAGCAGAAATATAAAATAATATGGCATAATCTTTTTATGGCCATAAAGCTTAAGCAGAAGAGGTGTGTGGCCAAGCGGGTGGCATATACAGGGAAGGGGTATAACGAGGGGTATATTAACATATTAGACTGTATGTGACACACACTCTTTAATAACTAATTAAATGGATCATTTAACATTTCTCGTTAACATTCGCACTCAATTCTCAAAATTCACTGCCAAAGCAATCAGTTTCTGATGTAGCAACCAAGCATTGAGCTCGCTGCTACAGGGCATTTTAACTATCGAGCGACTTTCAGTTATGAGTTTCCCTCTCCCCCTCCCTCCCTCCCTTCGACCCTTACTCTTTGCTTTTTTTTATTTACATTCTGGCTTGGTTTCAAGCAGCGACGACGCGGCCGCATAAAATCAACACAACTGGCGAGTTTCATTTGCGTGGCGGGGAAGCTAAGCCGCCAAATAAAGAATCATAAAATATATCATAATAAATATGCGAGAACAGCGGCAGCAGCAGCAGCAGCAGCAGCAGCGCCAGCAGCGGGCCGTAAAAGCTTTACTCAGTAGCAGCGGGACACAGCAGGCGCTTTCAAGTGTTGTTTTTGTATGCATGATGAAAAAAGTGCTTAGCTTGAGTATTTAGTGAAGCCGCAGAGTCAAAGGAGACAAAGCAAAAAAAAAGTTGCCGCCAGTCAAAGCCGCACAGAGAGAAACCGAAACAGAGAGAGCGAAAGAGAGGGGGAGAACAGATGTTTGCTGCTGCTTGATTTGAAAAGCACGCTTCGCTTGATGGACTATGCTGAGCTGAGCTGAGCTGAGCTCCCCTCTCTCAAGCCCACCCCCCGCATTGACGACTAAATACACACTGCGCCACGCCCAGGCGCACAAAAGCAGAAGAAGCAAAAGTTGAAGTAAGCAGCACAAAAAAACAGACAGCGCCGTTTGTCAGTTGATGACGCTACAGCAAAAGCAACAACAACAGCAACAACAGCAACAACAACAACACAAAATAAATATACATCGAAAAAAGAGCAAAAAGAGACCCAGCCACAAAAGCCGCTGGCTAAATAAACAAACAGTGTGAATTTTATGAGATACACGAAAAAGCCAACGTCGTCCAATGGATACATTTATATGAGTCTTGTTCATTTTGTGTTTGCGCACATTATGGCTTACAACAATAACAACAAAACAAATCAGACAAAAAATACATCACATTGGAAAATCAATCATTTTCTTTTTGGCAAAAGGCCCAATGTGAAGAGTCCAATCATAAATATTTTTATTCACCCGTGGCGCCACATTGAGAGAACAAAACAAAAAAAAAAGAAGAGCTATGTGAAAATCAGACCCTATTCCGCAAAATCTATTGTTATTAATGCAATTATGTAAGCGGGGCGCTGTTTACGTTAATATATAACTGTATATACGTATGTTTATTATGAAGGTTGTGCACATAAACATTATTCACTCAAATGCGAAAGTTGCTCTCGAGAACTCAATTTGTGCGTAAACCAAATACATTAATTTATGCGCTATTATTGAGAAATTCTTATTAACCACATGTATGTATATAGATACAAATCCATCTATCTTTATATTTAAGCATTAAGAGGAAAACTACAACACTTCAGGCAATTGCTGATGTGCTTCTATTAACATGCCTGTGTTAAATCAATATAAAGCAACTTTTAACGTTCGCGGATCGAATCAATTTAACAGCACTATATACTAAAATCTTGCAACTAAAGCAACCGAATTTGGCTATAACAATCGTCACATTCGCTACCACATTTTGCTTTTTCTGATGGTTATCTTTTTTTAATACCCATTAAAAAAAGGGGTATACTGAAGTATGTAATGGGGAGAAGGAAGTATCTCCGATCAGACAAGATATGCTTATTCCTAATCAGGATTAACAGCCTGGTCGATATACGGATAGAAAGAAAACCAAGATATTTTCATCTCCCTTTTCATATTTATCAAATTACACAGACGTAAGCATTTTCTGCATACATACAGGGTATCTACTAGTCGAGCTCACTCAATTAGATCATTCTTGTCTTATTTTTTTGATTACGCAGCTAAATTAAATTTAGCGCATGGCGTTTGCGTGTTGCTATTTCTGGCCTCAAATGACGGCGTGTGTACCGATCACAATTTAGATACAGATGGATAGAGATACAAATACAACAAAATACATACATACTTGTATGTGTGTGTGTGTGTGTGTGTGTGTACATTTTGGCATTTATCCAGAAAAGCGATTATACGCTTACGAGTAGATCTATGTGTGAATGATCGCCATTTGAAAGGCTTCGTCAATTAGCAATCAAATGTTGGCTAAAGAATGCTAATAAAAAGCTGAAGTTATTTAAATAGTTCACACAATGTTTGGCATTCATATTTAAATGTTTAACGTTTTGTGAGATGTGAATAAACTCATATTAGATATTAGATCATGATCTGCATTTATAATATCATTAAATAATAATAACAAGCCGTAAGAATTTAAAGTGGTTTTTCGTTTTTCGTGGAAAATTGTCATGTGTGTGTTTTCCCTGACAAATTGAATGTAATTCAATTATGTGCTTACCGAATGCAGAATTTATGGCAATCAATTTATATATTTTAATTGTGAAATATTTGCATTTCAGCCGAGCTGGCTATTTTAGTAATTACACTATTTGATTATTTATTTGGTCATTATTTTTTTGTTGTTTCCTGCGCTGATTGCTTATCAGCAAATGTTTGCATTTCGCAAAATAAATATTAATTAAGCTCTTCGTAGGTTGCCTGGTTTTTTTTATTATTGTGATATTTGAAATATTTACACTTTATAATTAATTGAATTTACTTTGTGCACGTTTTATGCCTGCAATAATAAATTAGTGGATATCAAATGCTGCCTGGCTGCTAAATTGAGTTATCTGTGTGACAAAATTAACATTAAATTCAACTTGTTCAAAATGTTGCGAGTTGCGGTTGTATTTTTTTAAGCTTTTGCTTTGTATTTTGGAGCGCCCACACAGATTCAAAATATGCAAATGTGTAGCTTTGTAGCTGTAAATGTATCTGTATCTGTAGCTGGGCAGCATTAATTAATTATCAAAGCAGTCAATTAACATCTCGACAGACGGTGCTTGGCCCTGGCTGTGGCTTTTATGTGTATTTGAAAGATACTCGCCACCAGCTCAAAGCCAATTTTCGCAAATACTTTTTAAAAATACAAACAACGCGAAAACAACAAAAACAAAAACAACAACAAAACATCACAATCAATTTGCCTCCGTTGCGTCGCTCGCTGAAAATTAAGTTTTTGCAGCATTGTTTTTGTTATTGTTGTGGCATTGTTATTTTGTTGTTGTTGTAGTTAGTTGTTGTTGCTTGGCCCACATTATCTAGTGAACGCTGAACGCTTTCGTGCCTCCGCTTGTTTTTTTTTTTGTCTACATGTATTTAGCGTGTTCAGAAATTTGCTTTTTTAATGACGCTCTTGTTGATTGCGGCTTGTTTGTTTGTGCTAAACCCGCCGTATCATGTTCAAACACCCACTACCCCATCCCCCCTCCGACACCCTTGCACCTTCATCTCATTCTGGCGGCCTTTGACATTCGTTTATTATGAAATAATGTTGTACAAATCGGTTGGCTATACAAATGCGCAAATATGTTTAATCTTTTATTAATTGTTCTTGTCTGTTGCTGATTTTTTATTTTTTATTGTATTTAGTGAACAAATTTGTGTCGAGTTGTCATCAAGCTGAACAGTTTTTAATTGCTATTGATTCGACAATATATACCATAAATAGTATCTAAACGGAGGAGGCATATAACTTTTAGCTACATTTTGTAGCGGAGTGTTGATTTTTCCAATTTTAACAAATATTTAGTCTTGTTTACAGTTTACAGTTAATGAATCAGTTGAATATAATTGATATGCAATAATATATCAATACCAAATTAGATTTGTTCTTAGCAATTGGGTATTCCCTTGCACTCGGACAAAATCGGATAAAACCACTATATCATATAGCTGCGATTGATTCGCTTTTGTGAATAACTTTTTTCTTTAACAAGTTTCCAAACAAACCTTTTTATGTGTATGCTCATTTGGCCAAAAAATCATCGAAATCGATAGACTATATCATAAATATTTCATTTGAAGAATCGATTAGTTCTTATAGTGAAAATCGAATGTCGACAATTTAACTGCGTTCTGCAAGTGTATTTCATGTACGGCTTGCGTAATAGCAACAATTCTTAACGATCTCGTTATCTCCTTTAGTTTGCAGCACACAATTGAAATAGTTGCTTTTAATTTGCATGGGCGTTTGGAAGGAGCGAACCGAACAAACGTTTGTCACTGTCAGCCATTTATGAGAATTGAACAAATCAATTTGCTTTAATCGTGTCGACAAGGCGGGGCCCTGACAAATGGCCAACTAAGTGACGGCTCTCTGTCTGTGACTGGTTTATTATTGGAAATACATACATATGTAATTATACAAACAGACATAAGTTTTGCCGGCTGAAATACGAATACGAGTGGCATTAGGTATGAAATCATGTTACCAACAGTTTATTGTTATGTTAATCAACATTTTGTATTAACATTTAATACAAATTTATTTGGAAAACCCTCATTTATATATACTCATCTGTTTGGCAAACAAATGATTAGCCAGCAAGTAGTCACTAAGTAAGTATAATTATGTGTATACATAGAAACAACGTATACATCTATATGTACACATGTGTATGGGAATGTGTATGGAATGTTTTGTCAGCCAATTGACACATTTGTAGCGCTGAAATTGTTATCGCCAAAGCGGCGCACAGAACGGTGGCAAATGCCAGTAGCAGCAACAACAACAGCCACAAAAGCCAATTACACTTTTGCAGAGAAAAATAATATAAAAAAAAGCAAAGCAGCAGGCAGAAAACGCTCCCAGTGCGCCAACTAAAAGTCAGTTAACGTGTGCAAGTTTCTATATATATATTTATATATATATATATATGTATGTGTATGTATCTTGTACAAATCTTGACTGTGCTACTGCTACTGCTGCTGGCAACTTTTACCAGCGTCGATTCCGACAGTGTGACAAATTATTATTGTGCGCTTGTGTTGGTGTATAATATACATGAATATGGCCAATAGGCAGACACAGGGGCAGAGGCACCGGCTGAGGCAGTGGCAGCGGTAGATTTAGCTTTGGCCTGTCGCTGGCGGCGCTGCTGGTGCTAATGACCGTAACTAAGTTGGCGTCACGATTGTGCGCGCCACTGGAATCACCCCGCTCCGTACAACCGCACACACACCCCCTCCATCCCTCGGCCAGCCACGCTGCTTGACCATTATGGCTGTTGTTTTTGGCATTGGGCTCGACTGTTGGCTGTTGCCCATTTGTGTTAGGCATTTTTAATGTTATGACCGAGAGCGCGTCTAATAGACTCTTAATTGTGCTGCTGCAGTCGGCTATATCTGCATCTGTTGCCGATGACTAGCTGTATTTGTTGTTGCTGCTGATGTTGTTGTTGTTGTGCTCGAGTTCTGTTTCATTATGCATTTTAAGCATTTAACGCAATTTGTTTGCTTAATTGTATGGCTTACAGCAAAACAAAAGAGGGCTGCATCTGCCAGATACATTTCAATAGATGCAAAATAAACAATTTCCGTGCATTGAAAAATGAATCTATCAACATCTATTAAATTTATATTTGTTGTGTTCAAGTCACAATTTTATAAACTGTAATTAAGAAAATAAATGTCTTTATAATAAACACACGCAGACACATACATACACACTACGTATTCACCCACCTACACACACACACACTTGCCTAATTTAAATTTCATAATTTGAACTAAATGCAAAACACGCCCAGGCAAAAGTTATCAAACACAAACAGCAAAAAACACACACAGCGCAGCGAGTGCGAGTGAGCAGGACTTTCGCTATGTGTATGTGAGAAAGAGAGAGGGTGAGATAGAGAGAAAGACAAACGCCCAAAAGGGGAGCAGAGAGTTATGTTCGTGTGCTTTGGCCTCACCCCATCTCCTGCGTCTCACTCACTGACTGCCACACACTCACTGTTTGTTTATCGTTCGTCTTTCGGTCGTTCGTCGGTCGGTCGGTCGTCTGCTTGTTCGTACTCAATATGGCCGTCGCTGGGCTGCTCGCCGCAGGCTTCATTAGGCAGCGTGATTCCTTTTTCATTTGTATTTATGCAAGTATTTTTCTTCTTCTTTTTTTCTGCGTTCGTCCCTCCCCCTCTTTGTTTGCTGACGATGACGCCCCTTTTGTGGGAATTTCTCTCATTGTGCGTGCACTTTAAATTCGTAATAATAATAAGAACTCAATGAGCCATCATTTCTCTGTCACCGTTGCGGCTGAATGCACACACACAACGCAGAAGAAGAAGACGGAGAATAAGAACTAGGCACAAATGATTAATATGTATGTGTAACAATACGAATTCCCTTTTGAAAACTTCCCACGTTTTATAATCATAAAAAGCCAAAATATCAATCGCAAAAATCGTCAGCTCTTAATCTGAAAAAAAAAGTGGCAATGTTTGGCATGTTTTAGCATGTTTGTACACATTTGTTTCCAAATTGCTGCGCAGCCGCCTGTCAATTATAGGAAGGAAGAGTGGTTAGGAGGAGTGGAGGGGATTGGTGGTATTATAAACAAAACCCCCATTTAATTACAAATCGGCTTAAATTGAAACACCTTAATTGGCATTAACTTGAGGCAAAAACAAAACACAAAATAAAAATAAAAAATCAAACCGAAACGAAACGTAAAGAAAAAAACATGTGCCTCGCATCGGCAGCAGCAGCAGCAGCAAGCGGCAATTAATCAAACTGGAAATCAATTTACTCTCTCGCTCGCCCGCTCTCTTTGCTCGACCAACTATCTCTCACTCGCTCGCTCGTCTTTTGGGATTTATAGCATGCCACATTAAACAAATATACACATGTACACACACACACACACACACATAGATTCACATACATGCACACATACATAGATACAAACATACATAAGAAGTGTATTTGGTTAGGTTTTTGCTTACTTGCCTTTTTATAAATCCAAAATAATCGCAATTTCTGCTGTTGATATGCTCGTTCCTGCTTCATAGGCGACAGCATGCAGTCCTCGTTGTTGTTGTTGCTGTAGTTGTTGTTGGTATCGTGAAGGGGAGGAGAGAGCGGTGGTGAGTGAGTGAGAGTGGATGGGTCGAGTGAGTGAGTGAGTGGGGGGGAGGAGGAGCAAGGTGCGAACGAGGATTTCGTTGCCTGTCGACTTGCTTGCCTGCTCGCGCAGCGACCCTCGACACTCGCGTGCGACAAAGAAAGAGCAAGAGCGAGTGAGATCGAGCGGCCCGTAAAAGTGAGCAGCGATTGTAGGTAGAAAATAATCCACAAAAAGACAGGAAATGTAAATCCACAAATTTTCGCTTATTTTGTTGTTGTAGGCAGAGCTTTCCTTTATTTTGTTGTTGTTGTTGTAATCTCAAGAATGATTTGCCATTTATGTAAACGCCAGAACGAGAAGGGTAGAGATTGCCACGGCAAACACTTTTTGCTGTTATTACTTCTTTTTTTTGACAAATAGGCTGCAAGCTATTTTTCTTGGTTTTTTTCACTGCATGAACTTTTTTTTATGAGGTTAGTTGTTTTCTTTTTCTCTTTTTCTACAAATACAAAAACGGCACTTTGTGTGAGAACGAGAGAGAGCGCGACGCGGCGAAGTAGCATGTGAATGTGTTTGTGTGTGTTTGGAGCACACACATATACACACACACAAAGATACACATGCAATGAGCAGAGCTTGAAGTAAAAAATGCACGGGGGAGTTGTTAGGTGTACAACAAAATGACCGACGAGGCGACCGACCGAATGGCTGTCCGTCCGCTCGACCGAACCGACGCACGCGCGCAGACGTCACAATTAGTGAGAGCGACTAAGCGACCAGCGACGAGCGTTTGTCGGCGTTCTTTTACCGCAATGTTTGTGCGAAACATAAAGAAACTCAGACACACACATAAACATACAAACATATGCATGCATGTACATGTGTGTGTCGCATTTACAAACACACAAACATATTTTTCATCGACGCTGCGACGCTTCTGCTGCTGCTGCTACTCAACATTGTTGCTATAACCGAAAAACCGAAAAACACAAAAAAAAAACTGTCGCTCATTGCAGTCGTACGACGAGAGGCGAAGAGACCAAGAGAGAGAGAGTGAGCGCGAGAGAGAGAAATACACATACATATGCACTTCTCAAGCGAGAGTTGACGACGACGACCGCGCTGCTGTATAGAAATTTTATTCCGGTATTATACGGCTGCTGTGGTTGTTGTTGTTGTTGGTGGCAACATATTGCCACTGCCTTTTTGGCCGTTTTACTACTATTGCGGCGAGTGCTTACTACTTTTTTTTCGTTCACTACAGTATTGGTGTGTAGTAGTATATGTATGTGTGTGTTTTGCTTTTGTTGTTGCTTGTATGACAGCGACTGCTGATGATGATTACACTGCTCTTTTCACACAAACACATACATGTATGTATTTATGTATGTAATACATACACACACACAACACACGCATGCACGCACGCATAACAGTCAAGCCCAAGTGGGTAATTTGTTTTATGAGTAGCGGCGGCAAATAGCACTTGTGTATTGTTGTTTTTGTATTTATTGTTGCTGTTTCTTGTGAATGACAGACAGCCAACGAGTAATAATTTTTAATGCGTTTTTAGCATTTCTACACTGCTGCTGGTTAATTGCTTAAAGCACTCCATACAAACACACTCATACATTTAAACGCGGCGCGACGAGTGTTGGAGGAGAAGAGCAAGACAATATTTTTTTCAACACTTTTTTTGCTGTTGTGTTGCTTGAATAATTTAATGCACACAAACACACATACACTCATAAACTGAAACACACACAGAACATGAGCTCTTTATTATTTGCATAAATTATCGTGTGGCATCAAATATGATTTAATACCTTTGCCTAGTTGCTCATGGAAATCTTTTGGTTTAGCACACAATTAATGCTAAAAATGTTGAATGTTTTTTTTTTATTTGTTATTTTTCATAGAACTTTTCGCCTAGTTTGCGTCGACAGCGTTTCTTCCGTACTGTCCGCCACGAAGGAGCAACGCGTACAAAAAGCGCATAAATTGAGCGGCTCTCACTGGCAACATAGCGGCGCGCAGTCTAGGGTTGCCAGACTGTTGAATCACGTAAACAATCCCATAATTCAACAGCGCAGATTACAAACATTGTTATTTTAGTTAATTATTTAATTTTTGAGCAGCAATAAAAATAAAAATTCAATTTTTCATTTAATGTAAAATTAAATAATACTGTTAATGTGATTTAGTTGCTGTGACTCGACAACCCTGCGGCGTTTGCACTCGCATGCCGCACACTATCGCATTCCCATGCACATACACGTCGTGCTCTCTGAGAGGAATATCTTTAATGGCGGCGTTTTTGCTGTGCGCTCGCTCTCTGAGCGCGCTCGTTCTCGCTCGCGCTCACCGTCAGTGTTGCTACTGCTGACGCCATGTTGCGCAGTGCCGCTCTATGTTTATCTCTTTTCATTTTGTTAACTGTGACGTCGTGTGGTCTCACTTGGCAGCATTGCGTCTGCTCCTTTTTTTAGAGTTTCTTATTGCCAATATCAAGTTGGTGCATGCACAAAACGTAGACATGTCATCACCCAGCCAATAAGACAAATTTCAAATACATAAATAAATAACTTAATATTAGTTGACATGTGAAAATCAAATTAGAACATCAACTATGATAAAAGATACCAATTGGCAGCTCTTGACCTTATCTTTGGGGCATGATAATATGTGACTCTAAGTGCAGAGTATGTTCAAGTCGTTATCATAGCAAACATCTCGTTCCTGCCATTGCAAATTGTTTTTTGGATGATGTTGGAAACATGTGGATAGAGTAGTGGGTGAGGGAGGAAGCGCTAGCTACGTCCTCGTTGTCAATGTGCGTGCGGATTGATTACTGATTGGCATGTCGTTTGGCTGTTGCCGTTTCAACGATGACGCTGACTTCGACGCCAACTTCAACGTCGCAGCGTCGTCGACTACTTTATTTTTTTTGTTTCTCTGTGTGTATGTGTATGTTTGTTACCTCTGCGTTTCTTCTTTATGGTGTTGTAGTTGTTGTTGTTGCTGCGCTCGAGCACATAATGACATAATGAGATTTATTAGGCGCAAAATAAAGCCATAATGTTCCGTTTGACCTTTGTGTAACTTTGACTGTTGTTATTGTATTGTTTTTGTAGTTCAGGACACGTTCTCCAGCGTTTTACATATCGGATGACACATCCGATAACTATAGCTCGGATCGGGCGCGAATCAGTCATCATTTTGCATCCCTGTTTTTGTTCTTCTAGTTGCTCGTACTCATTTTAAATTCGCATTTGAATGTTGCCTTTGCTGCCATTGAGGCAAAAAGGCAAATAAGCGTTGGTCGTCTCCTTGGCTCGGAGTTCGATCCTTTTTTGCCTTTATGTCCCATTTTGTGCTCGAAATACTTGTTTGTGCATCAACCTAATATACTGAACAGTACAACACACTCTCCCTCCCTCCCTCCAGCCTATAACATGCTTTTCGTGATTTCCTTACTAGCGCACTATAGGACGAGGAAAACAATTTGTCTGCTATAAATAAAGAATTCTAGGATTTTGCGTTTTCTGACACTGCGAGTAGACTCTAAAATAATACGTATTCTAATCTTAAGCAATTATTATGCTTAACAGTTTCTGGTTTCTAATGTTATTTTAAAGGTTTGTCAGAAATCTTGGACTTCTGTCCCATGGTGCATGATGAGTGGCTTTGCTGGTGTTTTCCTATTGCCATTCGTGCACGCTCTTCGAATTTTATTGCTGAGATTCTGATTCTAGTTGGATTTGACTACGCACACACACAAACACACATCTGAAATTAAGTTGTGTATTTTGGTGTGCTTTGGGAATTGATATCCTTGTGCGCATTTTGCAAAAGTTCAAATATATCTCATTTTATTGCGTGCTACCTGTCTCCCTCCCTGCCTCCCCTCCTCTATGTTCAATTTAATTTCTGGCTCTCTTACACTAAAAAGCAGCCAGCAGTTTTTGCTGGCAATGTATCAAGTCCGATGGCTCATAGGCAAAAATGCTGGCCGTCCCTGTTGCCACTCACTTTACGGCTCAGTGCCCCTCTAAAAGGGACCTCATTTTTGGCCAAAAAGCCTCCTGTGTGTGTGCGTCCAGTTTGGCAACTTGTACAAAATTCATGGCAAGCGGCTTTGTTGCTTGAAATTGCTAGCTGGACATCGTTTTTCGATCTGCTTGGCATATTATGTAATTATGTGCGTTAAATTTTGTGAAATTTGTGCGAATGCTAATGAAGCTATTAATATTTTATGCGCCATTTAAACAGAGCGCAGCGTCAGCCACAAGGTCCTTGTAATGGTGTAAGGGAGCACACAGCATGAATAATAAACCAGGACACCGCTCCCCACAACACGCTTACACACACACACGCTTACTATAACTGGCAAAAGGCGAAAAGCAAAAACAGCATTAAGTAAGAGTTTTCCAGTCGAGGGCACATTGCCAGAACACAGAATACCGTGTTAGGTCTTACGCCTGTCATTTAAAAGGATGCATTAAGATCTAAAATCTCATTTTAGAGTGTTTTCTTCAAAATCAGAATCAAAAGAAGTGAAATAGAAGAAACTTGATTAAAAATTGCAAAATACGCATCCTTAGAATACCGCTGTACTTGAATTAATAATTTTAAGCTTTGGTATAGATTAAAAAAAAAAAGATGTGCAACTTAAATTCACTTATTCTCAACGCAAGTAAATAATGAAAACGTTTAATTAACTGGCTATAGCTCCTACCATTTCCAATGGCTGAATCTACTTGGCTGTTGATATTGATAAATTATATATATTTGTAATTAATTCAATACATCCTTTGTACATATCTTAGAACATTATTATATGCTCGTCAAGCATTTGTAATATGCACAGGGTATAAGAACGAGTCATGACAAGTCCAAGTTGCCATTTGCAAATACGACGACAAATGGCCAGACAGTCAGTCAGTCAGCCGTTTTACGTGGAGTGTGCTTGTGTTGGTGTGTGTAAATCTTTAGCTGCCAACTTGGTGGCAAAGCTCTGCCGCCGGGCATAATGTGATTTTCAAGCATTTGGCACAGCCAGACCAACACTCACACACACACACACACACGAACACACACATACTAATACTTGCACATAAACCATAGCCAAGCCACACATAGAAAGCAAGAGCTTTGCATATTTGCGACTTGGCTTGTCGACTGCCTGTTTGTGTTTGTGTTTGTGTCGACGCTGCAAGCGTATAAATATTTATGCCAACATATTCTTGTCTGGCATGACTATCCAAACTCCATACACCATCGTCCCCTTTGCCAAGCCCACAACACACACACATACACACACACACACACACACACACACACACACACACACACACACAGTCTCCCATACCTGTCCAACGATTTGGCTGTCCATCTAACGCTAATAGAAATGAAATTGCCAGCAGCCATAGTTATACATATACACATAAATTACGTATACGTATAAATATGTCTGTATATATGTATGTATGTATGTTTGTCTGTTTGTGTATACGCATCGGGCAAACGAAAAGCATTTTCAAGTTGTCAGCTTCCAGGCGGGGCCACAGAAGAATTTTGTACATTTTGTTGCAAAATATGATTTCATTGTGCTCAAATTGAATTAAATTCGTTTTTTTTTCCTTTCGACTCGTTTTACACCCTCCTAAAGCCACCATCCACCAGAAAAACGAAAAAAAAAAAACAAAACAAAAAAGCAGACTACAAGCACAGCGAGAGACTACAGTTAAAGTCACAGCTGTGTTGGTATGTTCTCGCTCGCTCGCTCGCTCGCTCTAGCTCTAGGCGCAATTGACTCGCTCGCACAGTCAGTCATTTTGTCTTTTTTGCTTGCAAAACGGAAGCGGATATTTTCAACGCGCCATTGTTATTTTTTGAGTGCGGGAAATTGCTGGATGCCTCGGTCTCATCTCTATCGCCTGGCGCTCAACAAAGCACACGGCGCCCCCTTTTAGTCAGTCGCTTCAACTTCGAGAGAGTAAGAGACAGAGCATAAGAGAGTGAGTATGTGTGAGAGAGAGAGAGAGAGCCTTGTATTTGTGCGGGTGTTTTCTCTACGTTTGTATGTCTCTCATCTTGCTTCATGCTTATCATTGTGTTCGGCTTCGTTCTCGCTGCTGTCGCTGTCGCTGCTGCTGCTGCTGCTGCTGAGAGCTGCTGCTGCTGGTGCCTTGTCGACAGCTTTGTTTGTGTTGTAAATATAATTTTACGACTCTGCCTGGCCCACTGCTTGGCTGACAGTCACTTAGTCTGTCTGTCTGTCTGTCTGTTTGCTTGTTGGTTCGTCTGTCTGACAGTTTGGCGTTCTGTCTCTCTCACCCTCTCGCCCTGCGAGTCCTTTGGCAGGCGAACTCAATTCAACTTCACAGTGGCGCTCTCGCTTTTTGTCTGCTCGCCCTTTTTTCTCCCCCACTTAACATTTTATTAAGCGAAAATGCTTGTGCCGTAAAATGCGCGCTTACATGTTCGGCTCAGCTCAAGTCCACCCCAAAACCCAACACGCCACCCACTCAACATACACACACACACACATATATATATATATATATATATATATATTTACAGTTATCTACAGAACCCCACCCTTGGAATATGCTTTTTGTAGGCACTGTGCGTGTACGTGCACGGGGGGGCGAAGGGGTGGCAGTTGAGTTTATGGCAAGGCAACGGAGTCATCGTCATTTTCATTTCCTGTGGTCGTATTTATGCTTTTATTTGAATTGATTTTATTTCGTTGCGTTTTATCTGCCCAGCTGCTGGATGAGAATATGGCGTGAGCTTGTTATGACTATAAATGTGTGTGTGTGTGTGTGTGAGAGAGTATCTGTATCTTTTATGGGTGTGGGTGTGAGTTATGCTGCTGTCTGGCATGTAGTTAATACGTTGATTTCATTTTTATGATCCCTTTTTGCCTTGCCACTTTAATGTTAATTTTATTATGATGTTCGCCGCGCTTTTCGTTGTTGTTGTTGTTTCAGCTTTTGTTTTCGGCATGCGAAGGGTCCTTCATTATATAATGAGTTCACTTGTGTTATTGCCCCGCTTGTAATTATTTCAATTTTCATTTCGTCACTTGACTATGTTTCCATTTATTCTCTATTTAATTACTTTAATTAAGCGCTAATCGCACATATGTCTCTAATCATTGCAATTGACATTGTTTTGAGCGAAATGATAATTTGATTAAAATCTATAGATTTAATATAATTTGTACACAAATTAAAAGCCAATTATTATATTAATAAAAATGGGATTTCTTGTACAAGCTGAATGGCATTGAATATATTAGTAAGATATGATTAATAATATGTTAAATGAATTAACGTATTAAATAAATAAATAAATTAACAACAACTTTGCCTTTAAAATTAATCCCATTTAACTTAAACGTTGATTATTAAATAAAATATGTTTGGACTAATATTTATTAATTAATGTTCATAATAAATATGAGCTTTCTATAACCTTATTTTGACGCTATTGCTTCGATTCATTCCATTAAATTAAAACGTAAGCGTACAGCAAGAATCCAAATATTTAGATTCTTTTGTTAAGTGGGATTAAAAAATCAAATTCATAAATATGCAAAGACTTAAAGCTATGTCTAAATTAACAATGAATGTAAAAGTTAGTTCTCTTTTGTTATGTGTCAATTTGAATGGCTTAATAGAAAGCAACTTGTCGTATTTTCAAATCGATTTCTATGTTCGGTCTTAATTATTATATGATCTTCACATAAGAACTTCATTTAGTGCCTTATTCGTGTTCGAACATGGAATTGAAATCTGTGTTCTATGCAATTTCAATTGCAGCAGCAGCAGCAGCAGCAGGAAAAGCAGCTGTAGACATTGACATTAATTGGAGACGGCTGTAGAAGGATGCCTCAGTTAATGCTGAATGCTGGGCACTGGTATTGGTATTGGTATGGGGATGGGTATTGGTATACTGGTTACTAGTTACTCGTTACTGGCTTGACTTAATTGCTGGCCGTGTCTTGGTGCACGTCGCTGCACTCAGCCATGCGGTAATTTGACGCATTTCACGCTGACAACGGTAGCCGCATGTTGCAAAAGGCTTAATGGCTCCGCTTCACGCATAAAATCAACAATTACGCAGCACAAACTGATGCGAGTCCCAAAGCAGCAGCAACAGGAACAGAACTTGCCGCATCATGCTTCTCCAGACATGCGGACGCGGACGCGGACGCGGACGGAGCAACGCTAATTCAGCCGCCTCGGCTGCCTAAGTGAGTTCAACCTACGCAGCAACGAGCAACGAGCAGCAGCATCAACTTGCCACACCAACAGCAGCAGCAGCAGCAGTTGCAGACGAGCCACTTAATACACGATACTGGAAACTGGCAGCTTGTGGCAAGTTGTTGGCCTGCACTGATTCTGATTGCTGGCAAATAACTTTTGCAACTTGAAAGGCCGCAAAACAACACAAGCAGCCAACTAGTTAACGTCACTTGAGCTGAAAACTTTGGTTTGTTTTTTTTTTTACCAGTGTCTGTTTATGCTGCATGCCTTTGTTTTATGTGCCACAGTTACCCTCAAGTTGCACATTGCAACGCATAATAGTTTTGTGGCGATGCTGCAATGATGCTAGCTGAAAATGGGCACAAAAATTCTGCTTAAGCTTCAAGTTCGAATTCTCAATTTAACTAGATTTTTGACAGGCCCGTAGATTAATAAATTTATATCGATTGGCAAAATTTGGGATTGAGTAGTAAGTGAGGACTGTACTGATAGTATTACTAATTCACTAGATTAATTTTATTATTCTTCTTAAGGCATCAACCTTTTATATTCCTATTTTATTATTTAAATTGAGAGCTCTTCAATAAAGTAATTAACTTAAAAAAAATTGTCTTTGAGGCCCTTGGGCGCTTTCAAGAATTAAAGTAGCAACTGACAGTCCGTGCAGTTTGGGGAATAGCTGGAGGCGCCTCTAAACAATGCCCGACTTAATTATTCAAGGCATTAAGGTTTGCTTAAGGAATTATTATTATTCACAGGTGGTGCATAGTGGGTATTATTTGGAGTGATTTGCTAATGTCGAATCAGAAAGTACAGATAATTAATTTTGAGAACGGGGAATGAATGAAAAATAAAAGTTCTCAAATTTTTTCTTACAGATTTCATTTGATTTTCGAAAGGAGCACGACACATAGCAACTAATTAATTAATTGGTAACAGTCCGAAGAGAGAAATAGTATTGGTAATTATTAAAAGAAAGTTGTGGCTTAGTTGATACAGATTAAGTTATGTTCGACATCGAATCACAATCCAAGAAGACTAAAGCAAATATGGAGTAGCTAATTATTCGGAGTGCCAATCAATCCCTTGAATAAAAGCAATTTCTTGATTTCCCGAGGGTTATTTACGACGATTCTTAACAAAGTTCATCGGATATACTTAAATTGAAACCACTGTTTTAGCCTATTCCGATTTAAGCTGCTTTGCTTAGCGTTGGCGACAACAGTTTGTTCACATATTTGATTTGATTTGATTTACACAAAAGTTGAAGGTTTTTTCCTGTTATGTTTGCGCCCCCGGCTCCTATTGCAGAGAAAGGGCTCTACGTGCACCACAAAATCAAATCTCCAAACAGACAACGCCGACAGAAACTGTGCAGATGCCAAGGCCCGCCCTGTTTGGCCGCGTTTACTTTTCATTCCTGCTCAAATTATATTGTTGACCATCAACCCTGCTCTCCTCCCCATGCCACCCCTCCACCCACACACACAAACACACATCCTGCGCACATCTCCCTGCACAGTTGCTGCGTGGCATCAACTTTCTGCTTTGGGTTTTTGTTTCGTGTTGCCTCGTTGATTTTTGCACAGTTTTGTTTGACTGACAGCGACACCAACACACATTTATACATTTATATATACATACATACATATATGTATGTATATGCCTGGGTATATCTGTAGCGCCTCAACATTCCGTCTCAGTTGCGGACGACCCTTTTTTTTCTGTTGTTTGGCCGCTCTGTGCCCCGGGGCGGCATCAGCATTAACGCGCTTCGTTGCTGCGCTTGCCCCATAATCCTTTCAATTTTTAAATCATTTTTTTTTGTATCTGCCTTTTGGCTGTAGTCGTTGCTCACCCTGCTCCCCTCGCACCCGCTGCCTTTTGTGCAGTCGTGCGACCCTCGCCGCAAATATTTATAAATGAAACGTGTGCATTTCGTGCTTATTTGATTGATGCACACTGTCCAGTCGAGGACGTGCATGGTGAGGACGTTCTGCGCCTTCTTCTCCCGTCCCCGGTACATTCATAATTTCAGGGAAGTGAAGCCATCTAATGACAATGACATGTTTATCAACAATGCCAGGCGGCGGCATTCAAAGCCAGCCTTTTACACCTTTAAGTCCCAAACGCAATTCCATCAATTACTGCATTTAATCAACTCGTTAAGCCACAACTCTGACACCGACAGGCACCTGCAGCTGACCAACCACACCAGGCCAGGTGAGGTGGGACACTCGTTGAGCTAATTACGTAAATCAAATCAGTGGCAGGGTAAACTTCGTTCTGAGTGCCCAGCGCATATTCAATGTATGCCGTGGGAGGGTTGCAAATGCCCACCCCTCTCCCCACCCCTCTCCAAGTTTTGTTGCAAAATTAAAAATATATATATATATATTTATAAATGTGGATGCTAATCCTAACACTGAGCTTTGAAAGTACTTGCAAGCTTTTAATATCACATATTGTTTTAATTAATTCGAAGTTAGGTCGACCAATTATGTTTTTTTTATAGAATACAGTAAATAACAATATTTTTTATTTGGTTTGCCTATAATAATATTAGATGTTCATTTAAATACAATTTTTGTGATATATTTTTAAAATTAAATATGATTATTTAAATACTATTAATTTATTTGTTCTTTGTTGTGCTCTTTGCATGCATGCTCAATTAATTATAATTTATAAATGCCAAATTCAACATAATTGTGCACAAAATAAGCGCATTTATACATAAATAATGTGAAATAAAAATCATAAATTTAAATTTTTGATAAATCAGACAATAAAATAAACTGAATGGCAAATTGCTCCAAAAAGTATGTAACAGAAAATATCAAAAATGCACAATGCAAATACCTGCATCAAAAATTTAATTGTGCAAATAATTGAACGGAATTTTGAAAGATTTCAATTTAAAGAGAGTTTTTCTTCATAATTATTTGATTTGATTAAAATGTATTTGTTCACTTTTCTTAATTTGAGTATTGAAATGTAGGAAAATGCCACCAGCGTTAACAATTCCTGCAGCTTTAATATGCATTTTCTGGCAGCGGCATCATGTGAAATACTCTCAATGATTCATTAATTTACATCATACGCTATGCAGTCGCATCCATGTGCAACAGAGAAAATCACTTACATTCGCAACAACAACTGCGAACGCAAATGGGGTTGAAATTCATTTAAAGTAAAATGAAATAATACCAAGATAGAACGTTGCAGTCGGACGTAACCGACAGCGAAATACTATTATACCTTAATTTGTGTACAGTTAAGAAATACTTGAATTGCGGAGGATATGGGTGTTTATCGGTTTTGGGGGCGGGAGTGGGCGTGGCCCAAGAAAATTTTGGAGTTCGATCTTAAGAATTTACCTTCCAAGTTTGGTAACTGTAGCTCTTAAATTGCGGCAGATACAGGCATTTATCGTTTTTTGTGGGCGGGAGTGGGCGTGGTCCAAAATTTTTTTTTACACATTTATGAAGGTTGTTACTAGCAATATACCTTTAAAATTTGGTGACTTAAATTTTCAAAATGCGTGAGATATATGGGTTTATTGATTTACACCAACAGGTGTATCGGTTTAGGTAGGTGGAGTGGGCGTGGCCATCCAATTTTTTTATCGATCTTTGGGGGAGTTACCAGCATTTTACGGCAGATATGCTCATTTTAAATTTCTAGGGACGAAGTTCCTGGGGGTGGCGGACGTGAGCGTGGTCCAAAAATTGGTATGCCAATCTTTGGAGGAGATTACCAGCAAATTACCTTCCAAGTTTGGTTTTTCTATCTTTAAAATGTTCGGAGATATACGGAGTTATCGGTTTACAATCGGAATTGACGATTATAGGCGCAGGTGTGGGCGGTTCTTAAAGGCGACTACCAGTAATATACCTACCAAATTTGACGCTCCCTACTCAAAAACTGCGGAAGATATAGCCATTTCAAAATTTTAGGGACGGGGGTGATGGGGGCGTCGGAGGTCGGCGTGGCACATGCCGATCTTTCAAGGACCTCGCCAACAACCTACCAACCAAAATTGGTGACTGTATTCATTAAATTGTAAGAGATATTTGGGGATTTATCGATTTGCTAAAATCTAATTTATCGATTTGCTAGCTCCCTAGTGGACGTAGGTCCAAACCCAAGACACTTTAACTTTTGAGGGTACTTTCCAGTATACGTTCCAAGTTTCAAGTCTCTATCTCTAAGGGTGTCGGAGGAACGCGCGTTCATACAGACGGACAGACGGACATTGCACAAAACCAATACACTATTATACCATTTTGGTATAATAGTATAAAAACGTTAAATAAATTGCGGGCCACTTTCACTGGCAGCAAGACAAACGAATGAAGAGAGCCAAGTGTCTACATAACAAGATGCAAATGGCTCAAATAAAAGCGAGCTGCTGAAAGCAGAATAAAGAAATAAGCCGAGTGAAGTTGTGGTTTGGGTGGCAGTGCAACATTGCGAATGCGCAATGTCTGCAAATATTAAATTAATTATGAACGCGTTTTACGCTTAACTTTAAGTTGAGGGCTCGAGTGCCACTTCAGAAGTCCAATAAATCATTTCACCTCGCATATTTCAAATTAATAAAGTTTCGGACGCAAACAGAACAAAAGCCGGAGGTCAAAACGGATAACGGAAAGATGTCAAGTGAAAATCAGGCAGAAAGTTAACGCCGACAGCAACACGGAACTGTATGTGTGTGTGTGTGTGTGTGTAATTGTGTGTGTTTGTGATTGTGTCTGTGTGTGGGCGTGTCCGATTGAGCAATGCGATTACTTCCACTGCTCACAGTTTATACCTTATTTCAATGTTGGCTGGCTCCATACCCAATAGAAAAAGCAGTGTAGAAACATTTTCCAACTCAATTTCCGTCGCCCGCAGCAAGAAAAGTCTACAAAAAAAGCTGGGGTTACCAAAGCTTGAATGCCCTTAAAAATAAATTACTTACAAAAAAAATATATGCATCAATTCAATTTAATGATATATGTTATATCTTATATATGGAAAATGTCTGCTTTAATTAATAAAACAAAAACAGAAAATTAAACATTTATTTTTGCCTCAAAAATACCTGATATTTTAAGTACAAATTTCGAAGATTTTTACGAAAATTAAGTGCTTTCCATTTTTGTTTTTTAACTCTTAGGCATTGAATTTGGAAATAAAAATCACATTATTTCGGAATTAATTACTTTGCAGTAGTAAAACCCTCTCTCAGCAAGGGCACGCAAAAATGGGGGGGTGCAGAAAAAGCAATTGAGTGAGGGCTGAGCAAGACACTCGACCATAAAAATCGTTGCCGGCTACAACTGTGAGGCAAATAAAAATCAAATTTAAAAAAAAAAGAAGAAAAACAGCGCTAAGAAAGTAGTCACGGCGCCGAAAAGCAGGCAACACAAAAGACAAACGACCGGAAGTGCGGGTGGGCTGTGGGTGGGTGTTTAGCCGCTTACAGAGGGTTGCTCTAAATGTCGCAATTTTACGAGTCAATATAAAGGTGCCTGGGGAGTCATTTACGGGCGCACAGCGGTTTGCTTTCGTTCTCTGGCAATAAAATGAAAGAACGTGAACGTTCAAACCGGCAACAAAATCAAAAAAATACCAAACGAAAAAAAAAAAACAAAAAACAGGCTGCTCAAGGAAATAGCTGGTTTTATGGCTTAGTACAACGGCGACGAGGTTACAATAAAAATTTGTAGACAAGAAACACGTGTAATAGCGAAATGGCAAAGCAAAAAGGGTTGCAACATCGTGCAACATTCAGTGGCACCACCAAACTTCAGTATGATGGCAATTTTCACGCACGCTCCATCAAATATTTTAGGCATGCAGCATTTTCCAAAAGTCTCCGAACTGATTTATGACAATATCCAAATAGCAAAACTGTCTCAAATAAATATAAAAACTATATATATTTTGTGGCAGCTACTGCAATATTTTTGAGTTTAATGTTTGCATATCAATAAATGGTAATATTATCTAACTGTGAATGTAGTTTATTTAATAAATTTACGCGTAAATTGTCTCGTACTCGTACTGAAATGGTGGGCACTGGTATTGGTATTGGTATTGGTATTGGTATTGGTATTGGTAAACTGGTTACTCGTCACTTTCTTGACTTAATTACTGGCCGTGTCTTGGTGCACGTCGCTGCACTCAGCCATGCGGTAATTTGACGCATTTCACGCTGACAACGGTAGCCACATGTTGCAAAAGGATTAATGGCTCCGCTTCGCACATAAAATCAAAAATGAGTGTTCACATCAGCGGTGTGTTTGGTGGTGCGTATGTTGCAATTGTGGCAATTGCCATTCCATGCGATATCCGCATTTTGCACATGTACCCGTAAATAAATTTGACCTGCAGAATATACACATATTTTATTTTATATCTGTTGAGTCATTTGTAGTACGTCAACTTACCGGCAGGTGCCGCTTCAAGTGCGCCCAGCAATGCCAGCAGCAAAACACACAAAGAGAACCACTTCATGATAGAGAAAAGAAGAGACTGATCAAGTTTTTCCATGTTCTGTACTTTTTATAGAGCTCTTAGCATCTGTCTTATAATCATAAGATTATGCTTGACAATGTTTAAAAATATACCGGTATCGCAGGCAAAGCCAAAGGCCAATCACTCATGACGCTTGGGGAAAGGCGAGAGCGACTGGAACTGGGCTTGGCCGTGGTCAAATGGCAGTCATCGACATAAAACTATAAATTTAAAAGCCGACCGATTGAAGCTATTTAATAATATAGTACATTAATATTAAGTATAGTACAGTAATTCACGACTATTGATAGGATCATTATAATATGCATATGGGATGAGTTTGGTTAGGATAACTTTGTAAATAAACAAGTAAAATGCTGTAGTCGACTACGATATACCCTTAACCCAGTTGTTGAATATATATTCCAGTTTTCTTGGCAAATTTCCTTTTAAGATGATTTGAACTCAAATGCCCGAACTGAATGGTTACAAACCCGTGCATATACATACATAAATACACACATACACACGTACACGAAGGAGTAGTTATCGGGGCTCTGCAGAATACACACAAATATATTGACGATTATTATGTCATCTCTCTCTCTCACACATGCGCTCGCCTATTTAAATGTATACAGAAAATGCTTGCGGCTGCTGATAGAAATGAGATCAATATGAGAATAAATTTTCGACTATAACTTTGGTGTTTCTTGTCCCATCTTAATGAACATTTGGCAATTGATCAATAACATGTATGTGCATATTATGTATAAACTAGAAGCCTTTGCCTCTTAAATTGTGGAATTTATTGCTTTCGGAAATCGAAATGTATCGATAATTCAGAAACTGAGGCAGTTATCGATAAAATAACGCAAACTTGATCTGCGCCTGGTATACGAGAACTTATATTCGAAATTTGAAGTATCTAGCTCTTATAGTTTTTGAGATCCGCGTGTTCATACAGACGGACGGACAGACGGACGGACGGACAGACTCGGCTGTTGATCCTGATCAAGAATATATACACTTTATGGGGTCGGAGATGCTTCCTTCTGCTTGTTACATACATTTGCCCAAGACCATTATACCCTTTTTACCCATTTTTAATGGGTTAAGGGTATAAAAACTGTTTAATACCAGAACTCAGCTTCCGACTGGTTGTTGCTATGGGAGCTTTTTTATTTTTCATACGAGATCGGTCATTGCCATAGCAGCTATATAATATACGGATGCTATCCGGCTTATGCCAAGATTCATCAAGCTGGATTTAAAAGTTCATCCAGAGTTTATGTTGTATAGTCGTACACGTTTTCTTAAATACGTTACAAACACAACGACATCAAGTTAATACCCTTTACAAGGGTGCGTCTGCTGCTGCTAATTTGTGTTATTTGCCAACTCACTTAATATACCCATACCTGACATGCACTCAAATACGACCTTCAAGATACACTCAGGCATTCATATGTATATCTCATCACACTTGAGCTTGGTAGTATTCCTACTTTCCGACAGATGACGCTCGAGGTACGACCAGCAATTGCAACTGCGAAACACAAAGATCAGTGCCCCTTTTGCCAGATTATATATCTTTCGGTAATTATCATCATTATACTAATAAGCTATTTTTTAGAAAGTCGGAGTCAAAAATTAAACAACAGCCTTGAGGGACAGGTTCTTAACACCCCGATATATTTTTTTTAAATCAGTCCATTAGAGGAGATCAGCTAATTTAGCCGCGAATGTCGCAGCCATTGCAATCGGCGTTATGCACATAAGAGCCTCCAGGCACACGCCCACTGTAGCCTTCGGGCACAACATATGGATCAGAAGCGCCTCCGCCCTCCCCTCTAATGATGACAGTGCGTCGTGGTGGACGACTATTATCAGCAGAAGGTGCAGGATTTGCAGAAGCTGGTTTTGGGTCCTCACCCCTTATGTAGACGGTGCCATGTCCTGGACGACCCTTGGTCACCTTATCGCCGACGATAACCGTCTCAGCATCTGGCGGAGAGCAATCCCGGCAGACACCATTGATGACGACGGTGCCAGCTAAGTTGTGCAGAGGGAGTGAGATAGAGAAAGAAATCAAAAGGAATTCTATCCTGAAAGGAGGCGGCTGGCATTCTTACCGGCTGCCAGGGCCACAAGGATGGCAAACAAAACGCAGACAAACAATCTCATTGCTAGATTGAAGTTGAACTGGAATTGATGTTGTGGCTGCTTCTCTTTATATACGCTGCTCGTGGGCTGTTGTTGTTTTTCCCAAACAATACTGTAAACAATTTTATACCCGATTGCCAGTTGATATATGGAATTTCCGCGAGCTAGCTTATTTCTCAGTTTTGCATCAGTATTTGCGAAACCGGTTTGCCACTAACTGAAGGTCAACAAATATACTGCAAATAGGGAGCACTGAAGCTCGTTTATTAGCCAACATATTAATAGAAACTGACACGCTCTTTAGCCATTTATGTTGCAGCCAACGCAATCATTGTTGTGCAGCACTGTGCCGGGACGTCCACGTGAATCGATTGTGGTGACATGTCCAGACCAGCCACCGCCACCAGTGCCCGGATCTGTAATTATCACCTGACGGTGGCCCGATTGTCGTCTGTGGCGCCGTCCGGCCGTTATGTGCTGTCCCCCATGACTATCCTGGAACAGATTAAAGTTACCCAAGTCATCCTCGTCGCTGTCATCACTAGTTGTGGTTTTCTTTGGCTTGGCGGTTGTCGGGCGTCCACGTCCTCGTCCGCCATGTGCTGATGCCGGTTTGCGTGTCGTTGTCGTAGTACCGGGTCCGGTGCAGTCCACGCAGGCGCCCTTGATGGTAACCTTGCCAGCTGAATAAATAGAGAGAGAGGCGCAAAGATGTCAGTGGATGGGTTACATTTTATTTAAGCCAAATAACTAACCCTTCGCGCTAATGGCCAGCATGGCCAAGATCAAAAACGTCAACAGCGTTATGCACCTCATTTCGTTAATTTCAACTTGACGCTCTGCTCACTGGGATGATTCTTTTATACTGGCGCCAAGATGCGCCTGAAGTCGGGAACGATTCGATTAAGTTATAGCTATCAGTAGATTACATGCATAAAGTACAAAGTTGTGTGCAAAGTATATAAGCTATATATAGCTGCGGCAGGAAAAATAGCATCAAAATCACAATCTCTCTTTCTTGTATACCAAATAAATCCTAACAAATAAGTTGTTTCCGGTTTTTTTTGGCTTTGGTTATATTTGTACTAAAACAAAAATTCATTTTTTTTAACAGTTAACTGTAATATTTTTCTTGCCAGTACTGTATGTTTTTAATTAAAATGATATGGAAATGCCCAGATTATCAGCAGCATGTAAACAAAGATGAACTCATAACACGCTTCGACAGATTGAAGCTTTCTTGAAAATATTTCATTTAGAATGCGCAGTATTTATTGGCATTGACATATACATATATACGAATTATCAATAGTCAATGCTTCTCTGGAAACGACTTATACAATTTAAAAGGTATATGCTTCTAATGTACATGTATTAGAGGCGAGAAATCTATATACTCTGTATTCAGGTCTTAATTGCTCCTCAACACATTTAAATTATTTGTTACTTTTTATGGAGCAATGTAAATAAAAAATGACCTATAATTCAGTAGGCCATGCTTTAATTTGAAATTCGCATAGAAAGGCAATATAAAAGAGAGCAAGTAAATTAAATAAAGAGTGAAACAAAGAGAGAGAGAGAGAGAGAAAGAGAGAGAGAGCGTGAGAGAGAGCGTGAGAGAGAGCGAGTGAATAAAAATTAAAATAATAGCTAAAAGGAATGAACATAAATACTTTTCTATATATTTAAAACACACTTTGCTAAAAATGCTACTAAAGTTAGCTAAATACATTTGTAATGGAAATAATTTTTGCCAACAGAATTTGAAATAAGTATTAGCTAAAAAACAATGCAGAAATAATACAATATACCAACTTCAATGGACTGCCAAATAAAATATTCAAAAAATGTACATATTACTTCTTAATATTTCATTTTACTTATTGCTATTTTATTATTGGTTTTGTCTAATGGCCAAAAATTTAATATAATAATGATAAGAGAGAGAGAGAGAGAGAGAGAGAGTGAAATCTTTTTCAGTAAAGGGTATAACCAAATCCTAAAGTCTATTTGATAAGCAGACATGTTGCAGTCTTCCATTGGGAATTTCCCATTGGGTGCTTATCACAGCAGAGCGTTCAATGAGCAACAAGTTGTCTCTCATTATTTTGAGCGGGAATTATCGCTTTACGGCGGCGCTGCTTTGTGTATTTCCCAGCTAAGTGGAGATAGTGCCCATATAAGATCGATGCCGATCTGGTAACAGCATCAGTTCAACGCAAGCCTTTGTAGAACAGTCAACAGCAGCAGCTAACAATATGAAATTCTTCTCAGTTGTCACCGTATTTGTGCTCGGTCTCTTGGCTCTGGCCAGTGGTGAGTAGCAATATTTAAGAAGTTAATTCGCTCAGCACAATTCTAAAATATACTCTCTTTGTTATTATTTTCCAACAGCCGTTCCACTGTCGCCCGATCCCGGAAATGTGGTCATCAACGGTGACTGCAAATACTGCAATGTCCATGGCGGCAAATAGGAGCACATCTTCTTCCCTTGACTCAATTTGTTTGCACAATATTTATGTTCACACTGCGTTCAAAATCTTAAATATATTTTCTAAATAACAATAAAAAAAAAGAAAAACAACTTAAAAATGCTTTAAAATTATTTACTGCCAGTTTGATCTTATTTTCAGTTGTATTGTTGTATATCTAATGGTTGATGGATGTCTGTCAACTGTTTTAGCTCACAAATTGTGTACACAATTCTATATTCAGCTACATTGAGATGTAAATATAATATTGAGCAGCCCATCAAAAGTTGACCCTGTGCTGATTTGCGAAATCATTATCATTATAAATGATCTTTGAACCTATTTATATTTTTAAATAAATGATGTATGCATATATTATATATGCTTATATTTATATGTACATATATGTATTTTATTTATATGTGATTTTTTTTTATTAACAAATAATATAAATGACGTTTAACAACAAGAAACCCTGATTTCAATTTATTGCTTCGAACGCATGTTATAAATGTGTAATTTTAATGCTAAATGGTGTCACAGAGGTAGACGTAAGATTTTTATATAGAAAATAATAAACAACTGAGAAACCTTTAACTTTCTCGTAAAATATAAACAGAAGTTGATACTAAGTTGAAAGCTTATCATATTATTATTCTAATTTTTTTTTTTAATTCAATGCAGCTTAAGTATTTCCCAATCAATCTAATTTTAGTGCTAGTACTAAGAAAATGCAATCAACTGTTGAAATAAATGTACATATTTCATGGGAATATTATGTTACCCCTAACTGAGTTATTAGCGCAATATGACAACAAAAACAACAACTGACAAGATTTTTTTTAACGATTTCTCGGAAAAGTACATACTAGAGATATACTTGAGATAGATATTTACATATTGCTTTGATCGTAAAAACAAGAAAGATCCGAGAAACTGAGAGAGATATACAAGTGTATAGCGACTCGGCTAGTTATGCAGATCAACAATATATATGCACATATATATTTAGTTGAATGCGTTTCTAAATGCACGTCAAAGTTTTAATACCCTCAGTCGGTTTAATAAGTATAATAAAACAAGTTCGAACGTGCTCGAGAGCAATAGAATATGAGATGTTTCTCTAAGAACTCTCAGTGGAACAAAAACAAAAGCAACAAAGCCGACTTCCACAATTGCCGCAACGCAATTGGGAATTTTTCAATCAGACATTAAGAGCGAATCAATAACTGGGCAATTCCAAGTTCGGAGCTTAGCGTGTTGATAACGCGTACTAATTGAGCGGTTGTCTGATTTCGGGCCAGCTATAAAAGCCGAGCTGGCAAAGTGGTAAGGCATCAGTGCAATCGCAGTTCTTATTGAGTCTTCAATAGCAACAGAAAACCGCAAAGCCATCAACATGAAATTCCTGTCGCTCGCTTTCCTGCTCGGCCTTTTGGCTCTGGCTAGTGGTAAGTCGAGGGGGATCGGACTATAAATGCAACATTTCTCTATATTCACAAGATTAATTTATTTTCTGCAGCTACACCACTCAATCCTGGCAATGTCATCATCAATGGCGACTGCAGAGTGTGCAATGTTCGTGCCTAGGACGACCTAATCCTTGAAATTGCCACCCTCATCATCAGCCATATAATTAATAACCAAATATTTACGGAGTGCAATGTCGTAAATGTCAAGCATATATTTTAAGTACACAAATCAAACAAAATAGCCACAAAATGTTCAATAAATTCTACAACGCAAATTCTTATCACTAATTTAAATGATTTATTATTCCGTTTCTCTCCTTTGTTTATTTAGCAGGGCAATCAAGTTTGCGGTTGATTGCTGCAAATAATACAAACAAATCAATGTGTATATATGTTCTATATATTTCAACTTGGCGTTTAAATATGTATTCATATAAAAATCTTTTGTGAGTTCCACATAAAATCAGCAAGTTTCAATAAATAAAAATGAGAAGATAATATAATATTTAAATTTGAATAAAATATATATTCAATACTTCTTAATTGGATTAAAACAATTTTGTTGACGCAGACAAACTTACTTAAATAGAATTTAACTTCTACTCTGTCTGTTAATCGATATTATTAGAATCAAGCAGAGCAATTCCGTTAATCGAAAAAGCTAAAAGAAGCTTTTGAATGATTTCTGAAATGAAAGTAACCAGCATAAAATATAATTTTCATGTTAATTTATTTAAATTAAAAAATAACAAGAGAGAACGTTGCAGTCGGATGTAACCGACAGCGAAATACTATGATACCATAAGTTGTGTGCAGCCAAGAATTACTGTCCAAGTTTGCCTTTCAGATTGACCTAGACTTAAGATAGTAATCATTCTTCGAAGTTTGACAACTTTAGCTCTTAAATTAAAAAAGTTTGGGGTTCGATCTTAGTAATATATCTTTCTAGTTTGGTAACTATATTACTTAAATTGCGGGCGATATGAGCATTTATCGGTTTTTGGGGGCCCGGGTGGGCGTGGGATATATGGTCTTACCGAGTTACACCGACAGGTGTATCGGTTTAGGAAGTTGGAGTGGACGTGGCCATTCAATTTTTTATCGATCTCTTAGGGGAGTTGTCAGTAACAATATTTTCAAAACTTGATGACTCTAGCTTACAATTTATGGAAGATGTGCGCATTTTAAATTTCTAGGGACGAAGTTCCTGGGGGCGGCGGTTGTCAGAGGAGGTTACCAGCAAGTTACCTTCCAAGTTTGGTCACTCTATCTATTGTGGGAGATATACGGGTTTATCGATTTACACTTTCCGAAATATCGGCATTGTCGATTATGGGCTCAGATGTGGGCGTGGCAACATAACTTTCTTATCGGCTCTTAAAAACGACTAACAGTACTTATCAAATTTGACGTACCCAACTAAAAACTTCGAAACATATAGCCATTTAAAAATTTTAGGGGTGGAGGTCATCGATGGTGGGCGTGGCATATGCCGATCTTTGAAGTACATCGCCTACAACCTAGCAATCGAAATTGGTGACTGTAGCCATAAAATTGTGGGAGATATGTGACTTTATCGATTTGTGAATATCGATTTTATCGATTGTCTAGCTCCCTAGTGGACGTAGGACTCCAATCTTGACACATTATCTATTCGGAGCACTTTGAAGTATATGTTTCAAGTTTAAAATCTCAATCTTCATCCAGATGGACAGACGGACAGACAGCATGACGGACAATGGACAAAACCAATATACTATTTTACCTTCGGTATCAAAGTATAAAAATGCTTTACAGATGTCTCGCAAAAAAGCTGTCATTTATTTGCTCAACTGATTAGATGAGATCATTGCCCACAAGGCGGGTAATTCCGAAGTGCTTGTAATCTCATCTTATAGCATATATACGAGTTGACGCAGATTGATTCTCGTGTCAATCATTATCTGTATCATGCTCTATATAAAAGTGCATGATATGGTCGCCGCATGCTCAGATCGTTTGGAGCACTGAACTGTGAATATGAAAACAATTGCATTGATACTGCTGCTTTTGGGATGCCTTCTGGCTGTGGCTTGCGGTAATTGGATTTTTTAGAAGCCCCATCCAATTTATATAACTTACGTGTTTTCCATTTGACAGCTACGCCGGGCAAAGTTATTATCAATGGCCAATGCCTAGACTGTAACCGACCTGATGGCGACGATTCAGTGATAATTCCAGGGGACACACACAAATCGTCAGCTGTTACTCAGGGCTTGACTGCTGGCTCTGTGTTTTTTGCATTTTTATATTTTGCAACAAGCTATTTTCTGCGCAATTAATTAAATAAAACAACAACAAAAAAGAATAATCTGTGATTAATTATATAAATGATTTTTTATAATTTTTTTCTAATCTATAATCCTCCAAGAAATCAAAGTACCTATATAAGCACAAAAACTGAATGATTTTGCATCAGTCAACCGTAAAAGCTTCAATTAAAATGAAGTATCTGTCAATTGCATTTATACTGGGACTCCTGGCATTAGCTAGTGGTGAGTAGAAGAATTTAATTTCCTGGCCAATCTAAAAAAATTATTCGTATTTAAATTTCTAAATACCTTAACAGCTTCTCCTCTGCCAAATGATATAACTTTCAACGGCGATTGTAATAATTGCAATATTCATAATAAAAATTTTGATGTAAATAGACTACTCCACGACTTGCCAGATATAATAACAGGATTTGCAAATATTAAAAAATCATAGTTGATTAATGAATTTGTTATTTCCTTTAAAATGAAGAATCTGTCAATTGCATTTATACTGGGACTCCTGGCATTAGATAGTGGTGAGTAGATGAATTTAATTTCCTGGTCAATCTAAAAAAAATATTCGTATTTAAATTTCTAATTACCTTAACAGCTTCTCCCCTACCAAATGATATAACTTTCAACGGCGATTGTAATGATTGCAATATTCAGACTAATAATTTTGATGTAAATAAACTACTTGCCAGATATAATAACACCATTTTTAAATATTATAAATTATAAAAATTGTTGAATAAAAGATTGGGCAGCAATGCAATTTTAGCTTATCTGCCAAATGTTTTTAATAAATATTTGAACATGAATTTTTATTTACCACCAAATATGTAGTTTTTTATTTTTCTATAGCTTTGAGCACGACTAATGTCCCTCTCTCGCTCTATCTATGTCCACACTGATTATAATCGAGAGAAGAATAAGCTTTTGTTTTGTATACTTTAAGAGAACTTATTTTGTTTTAAATATACACAAAATACTTAGAATTAATGCACAGTAAAAACCTTCGTTTCTTTTATTTATTATTTATTTATTTATTGCGAAGTATCTGACCTTGATTTGAGATCAAATATATTCAACATCATAACTTATTTCGTTATAAATGTAATAAATATTTAGCATTAAACCACAGTACAACCCATAATTTAATTATAAAAGTAAAATGTGTGTTTTGTTCCGCGCTTTCTTGCCAGTTCTAAAATGTACAAGACACAAACTTCGTTGAACATTCTTCAGTTTAAATGAATGAAAGGAAATTCTTAAATACATTTTTGTAGCTGATCCGAATTGGCCTTATACACAGTAAATACAAATAGTAAGACATTTTATACTTTTAGGAATAACTTGTTATTTATTTTCCGATTTGTACTTAAGCGATATTTAAATAAATGTGTCCAAAGCTGTTTCCTCCTTGTGCATAATTTATTCTTTGGTGGCTGAGTTGCAGTGTTGCAATCGCAATTGAAAATCACATTTCCCGGAGGCGGCGGCTTAGCTGTAAATTAAGTGCGTATTCATGAAGTTATCCTAAATTTTTCAGACCTTTTTACATCAGTGTAATTGTAATATTATGTGGCTGTTATTTGTGATACTTGTGTTGGGTCTGTTGGCTTTTCCAGTGGTGAATTGAAGAACTCCATGCATTTTCAACTCGATTTTTTTTTTATAATCATCATAATTCTGTATGGTAATTGTTATCACTGCAGTGTTGTCCTCGTAAGCGCTGCGGAAATTGATTGCAGATTGTCCAACAGCACATAAGCCAAAAATGTTTTATACTCTTTAATATAATTGGAAATTTGAAACATATGTTTGCAGCTAAGCCGCATTTTGTAAGCACAGTAAATATTAATTAATACACATTTAATACATTCAGCAGTCACTTTATTTTACAATTCGTATTACACTGTAGAATCAAAGCGAACCCATTTTTTCGTAAGGCTGGAGACGTTAATTTGCAATAAAGTGTAATTCAAACCACATTTAAAGACGCATATGTTCCCCCAGCTCCCTTTGTGCATATTGGATTAACCGCCATGTACGTTGCACTTCTGGCAATCGCCATTGATGACCACATTTCCCGGATGAAGCGGATTTGCTGTAAATAGAGTGCATATTCAATGCATGAATTTACACCTAATTTTTCCATACATACCACTTGCCAGTGCCAATAGACCCACAATAAAAGCCAGCGAAATCCACTTCATGTTGTCTATGTTTAATTTGCCACTTACAAGTTGCAACTAATAGTAGAGTTCCCTTTGCAAGGCGCTTTTATAAGCGAAACAGAGGTAAATAACGCTCAGAAGCCTCTCTGATAGCAGAAATATATATTTCAGTACATTTCATTGAGTATTTAATAAGAAATCTAGAATCACTCTGCTCTTGATTTCATGATTAAACCAGTATATTCGATTTTTAATGGAGAGACTCGGTTTTAGTAGACATTTTTGTAAACATTTGATGGATAAAGGATAACTAATCTTTACTCATGGCACACATATTACGTGATGCTTTTCTCTCACTCCATCTTTATCTTTCTCTCTCTCTTCCTTTGCCTCTCTCACTGCTTTTTTAATCAATAAAAGAAGAATGAACTTTTGCCTTATGCACATAAAGATATTTTTTCGTTTTAAATATTCACAAGTCACTTAGCATTAACAAACAACAAAACATTCTTTTTGTTCTCAAGTGAAGGTCTCCAAATATTCAGTTGTGTGGATTTTCCCGTGCTATCTCCTAGTTGACCTGTTGTCACTTTATGTGTATTCCTGGAAACTGTTATTAATTGAGCTATATAAGCACAAGAATTCATTGCATTTACATCAGTGTAATTGTAACATTATGTGGCTGTTATTTGTGATACTTGTGTTGGGTCTGTTGGCTTTTCCAGTGGAGAATTCAAGAACTCCATGCATTTCAACTCGATTTTTTTTTTATAAATAATCATAATTCTGTATGGTAATTGTTATCACTGCAGTGTTGTCCTCCTAAGCGCTGCGGAAATTGATTGAAGATTGTAAGACAGCACACAAACCAAAAATGTTTTACACTCTTTAATATAATTGGAAATTTATCAATTGAAATTCTAGAACAAATGTTTTGCAGCTAAGCCGCATTTTGTAAGCACAGTAAATATTAATTAATACACATTTAATACATTCAGCAGTCACTTTATTTTACAATTCGTATTACACTGTAGAATCAAAGCGAACCCATTTTTTCGTAAGGCTGGAGACGTTAATTTGCAATAAAGTGTAATTCAAACCACATTTAAAGACGCATATGTTCCCCCAGCTCCCTTTGTGCATATTGGATTAATCGCCGCGTACGTTGCAGTTCTTGCAATCGCCATTGATGATCACATTTCCCGGATGAAGCGGATTTGCTGTAAATAGAGTGCATATTCAATGCATGAATTTACACCTAATTTTTCCATACATACCACTTGCCAGAGCCAATAGACCCACAATAAAAGCCACCGAAATCCACTTCATGTTGTCTATGTTTAATTTGCCACTTGCAAGTTTCAACTAATCGTGCAATTTGCTTTGCAAAGCGCTTTTATAAACGAAACAGAGGTAAATAACGCTCAGCAGCCTCTCTGATAGCAGAAATACATATTTCAGTACATTTCATTGAGTATTTAATAAGAAATCTAGAATCACTCTGCTCTTGATTTCATGATTAAACCAGTATATTCGATTTTTAATGGAGAGACTCGGTTTCAGTAGACATTTTTGTAAACATTTGATAAATAAAGGATAACTAATCTTTACTCATGGGACATGAATAACGTGGTGCTTCTCTCTCACTCCATCTTTCTCTTTCTCTGCCTCTCTCTCTCTCTCACTGCTTTGTTAATCAATAAAAGAAGAATGAACTTTTGCCTTATGCACATAAAGATATTTTTTTGTTTTAAATATTCACAAGTCACTTAGCATTAACAAACAACTAAACATTCTTTTTGTTCTGAAGTGAAGGTCTCAAAATAATCAGTTGTGTGGATTTTCCCGTGCTATCTCCTAGTTGACCTGTTGTCACTTTATGTGTATTCCTGGAAACTGTTATCAATTGAGCTATATAAGCACAAGAATTCATTGCATTTACATCAGTGTAATTGTAGAGGTCTACATTGTAGTTATACGAAATGAAGTGGCTGTCAATTGCATTTGTGTTGGGCCTTTTGGCTTTTGCCAGTGGTGAGTGCAAGGATTTCATTCATTTGTAACCCGATTTTAACCTTCGAAATCTCTTCGCTCAGCCGATCCCTTGGTGCCTGGTGACGTCATTATTAATGGTCATTGTGTTAACTGCAATGTCCATGGAGGGTGAAGAATGTCAAACAGCACACTAGCTACACATTATTTAGATTACGTAATAAAAATAAAAATGTATCAGATGAGCTTCTAGAATAAATTATTGCAGCCAAATCTCATTTGTTTTATGCACAGTAAATATAAAATGTACACATTTAATGCATTGATCAATCACTTGTTATTTATTTTCAAATTCTGGCCGTAAATATATATTTTAATTTAATATCAGTGTTCCCCACTTGCCACAGTCAACATGTCCAATATGAAAGCTGGCGACTACCACATCATGATAGTTTTAATCAACATTTGAAACTGAACGCGAAAGCAGGTCTACAAACCGCTAATATTGTTGAATTGTCATATCGCTGAGCTTAGTTATTAGTCGTATAATTATATAGTATTTCAATTCAAAACGCCGATTGCGAGTGCGCACTTGCAAATTGCATGCAACAAGACTGTTACGCTTAAGCCGAACAAAGTACATCTTCTTTTAACACATACATATGTATGTAGTCATGATCACTGACTCAATATATAATTTGTAGCATAACAAAAATATAATTGATAACATTCGGTTTTTTATACCCATTAAAAATGGGTAAAAAGGGTATAAATGGTTTTGTGCAAATGTATGTAACAGGCAGAAGGAAGCATCTCCGACACCTTAAATTATATATATTCTTGATCAGGATCAACAGCCGAGTCGATATAACTCTGTCCGTCTGTTTGTCCGTCCGTCCGCCTGTCCGTCCGTCCGTCTGTCCGACTCTATGAAACCGCGGATCACAAACACTTGTTTACCAGGTGCAGATCAAGTTTGCTTTATTTTATAAATAACTGCCTCAGTCAGTTTCTGAATTATCGATACATTCCGATTTACGATAGCAATAAATTCCACTTTTTTTTACATATTATTGATCAATTGTTAAAATTTCATTAAGATCGGTTAATAAACACCAAAGTTATAGTCGAAAATATATTTTTATATTGATCTTGCTGTCAGCAGCCGCAATCATTTTCTGTATGCATAAATAAACGAGCGCATGTGTGAGAAAGAGATGGCACGTATTCTGCAGAGCCCCGATAACTACTGTTTCTTGTACGTATTTAAGTCTGCATGTATGTATGTATACGCACGCGTTTGTAGCCAGCCAGTGCGGGCCACTTCGGGCTTGTGAATAAAAATACTCTGTAAGAAACTCACTTGCAGAACTGAACATTTGAGTGTACATAATCTTAAAGGGAATTCTGCCAATAATACTAGAATATATTTACCAACTGGGTTAAGGGAATATCGTAGTCGAGCTAGCTCGACTACAGCATTTTTACTTGTTCTGATTGGGTATTTAATTAGAAATCTAGAAACACTCTGCTCTTGATTGCATGATTAAACCAGTATATTCGATTTTTAATGGAGAGACTCGGTTTCAGTAGACATTTTTGTAAACATTTGATGGATAAAGGATAACTAATCTTTACTCATGGCACACATATTACGTGGTGCTTTTCTCTCACTCCATTTTTATTTTTCTCTCTCTCTTCCTTTGCCTCTCTTACTGCTTTTTTAATCAATAAAAGAAGAATGAACTTTTGCCTTATGCACATAAAGATATTTTTATACTATTATACCAAAATGGTATAATAGTATATTGGTTTTGTGCAATGTCCGTCATGCTGTCTGTCCGTCTGTCCGTCTGTATGAACGCGCGTTCCTCCGACACCCTTAGGATAGAGACTTGAAACTTGGAACGTATATTGGAAAGTACCCTCAAAAGTTAAAGTGTCTTGGGTTTGGACCTACGTCCACTAGGGAGCTAGAAAACCGCGATAATCGATTTTATCAAATCGATAAATCCCCAAATATCTCTTACAATTTAATGAATACAGTCACCAATTTTGGTTGGTAGGTTGTTGGCGAGGTCCTTGAAAGATTGGCATGTGCCACGCCCACCTCCGACGCCCCCATCACCCCCGCCCCTAAAATTTTTAAATGGCTATATCTTCCGCAGTTTTTGAGTAGGGAACGTCAAATTTGGTAGGTATATTACTGGTAGTCGCCTTTAAGAACCGATAATAAATTTGTGGTGCCACGCCCACATCTGCGCCTATAATCGGCAATTCCGATTGTAAATGGATAACTTCGTATATCTTCTAAAATTTTAAACATAGAGTAACCAAACTTGGAAGATAATTTGCTGGTAATCTCCTCCAAAGATTGGCATACCAAGTTTTGGACCACGCCCACATCCGCCGCCCCCAGGAACTTCGTACCTAGAAATTTAAAATGCGCATATCTGCCGTAATTTGCAAGCTAGAGTCGCAAAATTTTGCAGGTATGTTACTGGTAACTCCCCCAAAGATCGATAAAAAAATTGGATGGCCACGCCCACTCCACCTACCTAAACCGATACACCTGTTGGTGTAAATCGATAAACCCATATATCTCACGCAATTTGAAAACTTAAGTCACCAAATTTTAAAGGTATATTGCTAGTAACCCCCTTCATAAATGTGTAAAAAAAATTTGGACCACGCCCACTCCCGCCCACAAAAAACGATAAATGCCTGTATCTCCCGCAATTTAAGTTAGTTAATTAAATAAATATAATTAATTTAAATGAAATAAATAGTAAAGCGCTATTTTCTTCAAAATGTGTTAGTTATACAAATACATTATATCCTTATTTTTTCATGTATTGCATTTATGAATGCATTTATAATCAAATTCAAATAAAGTTGCCAGTACAAGTGAACTTTGTGACGCAAGTCCATTAATTTCAGCGTTGCCACTACATGCCAATTTAATTTTGGCGCAATGCTGCTTGTCTTGCAATTTGGTCACTCTGAATCGAGCGCGTCAAATTGTGCCACCTCTTTTTTTATAAAATTTCTCAATTTTGTATAAAATATTAAATCTAGTAGTTCGATTCAATTTAATTGAATGAAACATAACCGAATTGCACAACAATTGAATTGAATCGAACTACTAGATTTAATATTTTATACAAAATTAAGAAATATATTATATTTATAAGAATTACATTAATTTATGTAATGGTATAATAGTATTTCGCTGTCGGTTGCGTCCGACTGCAACGTTCTATCTTGTTTCGTTTTTAATATTCACAAGTCACTTAGCATTAACAAACAACAAAACATTCTTTTTGTTCTCAAGTGAAGGTGTCCAAATATTCAGTTGTGTGGATTTTCCCGTGCTATCTCCTAGTTGACCTGTTGTCACTTTATGTGTATTCCTGGAAACTGTTATTAATTGAGCTATATAAGCACAAGAATTCATTGCATTTACATCAGTGTAATTGTAACATTATGTGGCTGTTATTTGTGATACTATAATTCTGTATGGTAATTGTTATCACTGCAGTGTTGTCCTCCTAAGCGCTGCGGAAATTGATTGAAGATTGTCCAACAGCACATAAGCCAAAAATGTTTTATACTCTTTAATATAATTGGAAATTTGAAACATATGTTTGCAGCTAAGCCGCATTTTGTAAGCACAGTAAAAATTAATTAATACAAATTTAATACATTCAGCAGTCACTTTATTTTCCAATTCGTATTACACTGTAGAATCAAAGCGAACCCATTTTTTCGTAAAGCTGGAGACGTTAATTTGCAATAAAGTGAAATTCAAACGACATTTAAAGACGCATATGTTCCCCCAGCTCCCCTTGTGCATATTGGATTAATCGCCGCGTACGTTGCAGTTCTTGCAATCGCCATTGATGATCACATTTCCCGGATGAAGCGGATTTGCTGTAAATACAGTGCATATTCAATGCATGAATTTATACCTAATTTTTCCACACATACCACTTGCCAGAGCCAATAGACCCACAATAAAAGCCAGCGAAATCCACTTCATGTTGTCTATGTTTAATTTGCCACTTGCAAGTTTCAACTAATCGTGCAATTTGCTTTGCAAAGCGCTTTTATAAACGAAACAGAGGTAAATAACGCTCAGCAGCCTCTCTGATAGCAGAAATACATATTTCAGTACATTTCATTGAGTATTTAATAAGAAATCTAGAATCACTCTGCTCTTGATTTCATGATTAAACCAGTATATTCGATTTTTAATGGAGAGACTCGGTTTCAGTAGACATTTTTGTAAACATTTGATAAATAAAGGATAACTAATCTTTACTCATGGGACATGTATAACGTGGTGCTTCTCTCTCACTCCATCTTTCTCTTTCTCTTTCTCTGCCTCTCTCTCTCTCACTGCTTTTTTAATCAATAAAAGAAGAATGAACTTTTGCCTTATACACATCAAGAGATTTTATTTCTTTTTAATTATACACATGCCACTTAGCATTAACAAACAACAAAACATTCTTTTTGTTCTGAAGTGAAGGTCTCCAAATATTCAGTTGTGTGGATTTTCCCGTGCTATCTCCAATTTGACCTGTTGTCACTTTATGTTTATTCCTGGAAACTGTTATTAGTTGAGCTATATAAGCACAAGACTTCGTTCCATTAACATCAGTATAATTGTAGAGGTCTACATTTTAGTTATACGAAATGAAGTGGCTGTCAATTGCATTTGTGTTGGGCCTTTTGGCTTTTGCCAGTGGTGAGTGCAAGGACTTCATTCATTTGTAACCCGATTTTAACTTTCGAAATCTCTTCGCGCAGCCAAACCTACGTGCCTGGTGCCTGATACCACCGTTATAATCAAAAATTGCTATTGCTGCAGAGTATACGGAAAGTAAACTGAAGGATGTCAAACAGCACACGAACTACATATTATTTAGATTACGTAATAAAACTGAAAATTTATCAGATGAGATTCTAGAATAAATTATTGTAGCCAAATCGCATTTGTTTTATGCACAGTAAATATAAAATCTACACATTTAATGCATTGATCAATCACTTGTTATTTATTTTCAAATTCTGGCCGTAAATATATTTTAGATGCACTAATGCTAAATTTAGCCCGTTTACCCGATCAGTGTTCCACTCTTGCCACAGTCAACATGTCCAATATGAAAGCTGAACGCAAAACTGAACGCGAAAGGAGGTCTACAAACCGCTAATATTGTTGAATTGTCAGACCGCTGAGCTTAGCTATTAGTCGTATAATTATATAGTATTTCAACTCAAAACGCCGATTGCAAATTGCATGCAACAAGACTGTTACGCTTAAGCCAAATAAAGTACAGCTTCTTTTGACACACATGTATGTAGTCATGATCATTGGACTCAATATATAATTTGTTGCAGAGCAAAAATATAATTGATAACATTCGGTTTGTTTTTTTAATTAGCTCAGAAAACTTTATTACTTATGCCTTGAGAGAGACAGGAAAATAAGTTTCTCCAATTTACACACATAATATATTCATTTTATTATAATACTCTCTGTAGTGCGTATACAATTAAGTTTAAATATAAACTGAGTAAAATTAAATGAAATTTAAATACTAGCTATACATATATTTATGTAAAAGTGTACTAGGACAAAGAACTTGTACTCTCGATCTGAGCAAGTAATCAAAATTGTAAGCCATGTCTGGAGTAGTAATGAATACTAAATACGCAACACTCTTAAGGGATAATTTGTAAATTTATTTATTTATATTTATTACACTATTTGTATACATAGCTTACATCTTTTTTATTTTATTAAATGTGTATAAAAGTTGTTGCACAAACTTTAAATAAGAGAAATATTGTTAAAGCACAAATTTAAAGTTGTAAATGCGTAGCAAGCCGAACATCCGAGCTGAGTTTGGTTGGGTCGTATGTGTATCTGTATCTATGAAAGGTAAATGAACGTGTTTGTGGTTGAATTCATTTTCACCGGGTAAAAGTTGCGTACAAGTGTGTGTGTGTGTGTGTGTGTGTGTGAGTGTGAGTCTGCTGTTGGTTGGCAATTAAGCCAATGAAGCATTAAAAACACCAGCCAAGGGCGTAAGCCATGCAAAGTGAACTAGAATCGGGAATGGGGTATAGGGTTTGAGCTTTGGGATTGGGCGTTGGGCGTTGGGTATTGCTGTCATGGTTTCAGATGTCGCCCCCTGCCTTACACACAGATTGGCTTTGGGTGGATTAGCGTTGATGTTGTTGTTGTTGTTGTCGCTGCTGTTGGCATTGCCATTGCCACATTTGTCAACGTAAAAAGCATTCCGATTAAATGAACCCATGCACATGCATAAATACGCAAAGCCAACCCGGGGCATAGTCGACACGTGTGCGTTAACAATTTAATTATGCCACACAAATGCTCCCCTTACAATTCCCTCTCGCCCGAGGGCAGATGTTTGCTCAGATGTTGCCCAAAAAGTTAATCACCCAATCGACGGGGAGGTCAGCTGTATTAAAGACTTACAGAAGGCAACTTTGAGCAGTTTCATGATTTTTGGGGATGACATTCCCATTAGCCAACACATTGTTTGAGGTGGTTTGGTTGTGAGAGGGGCGAGTCAGGGGGAGGCAGGGCGCGGCAGTTAAGAAAGCTTGTGTGGGGGTTCGGGCCATTTACTCAAGCTCGTGTGAATATATGCCAAGACTGTGTACACTACAACATTTTGTGTGTGTGTGTGTGTGTGTATATGTGTGTGTTGTGACAGAGTAGTGTGTGTGCGTGTGTGCGTAACCGAAGGAGCTATGCTCTTTTTCTTATATCAATTTTCAATTTCAGAGTAACTTTAATATTTGTTGTTTCAATATGAAGTGTTTGAAAAGTAATTGAAAGGTTTAGCATAACATTAATAGTACAATCTTACAAATACTTTTAGTTTGTATTATAGAAAAAATACCATAAAGATTTTAAGCTAAAATGTTGCTGTTTTTAGAAATGCTCCAATCTATTTTTTCTTGATATTAAGTGTAAATTTAGATGTGCTAACCACATATGCATGTACCCTTTATATACATTACTTTGCCCACACAAGCAGGCACTTAAATACTCAGATATACATATGTATGTGGTTATACTATGTATACGCAAAACTATATATATACATATTTTGTTTATGTATATGTGCATCCGTCACAGGTTGGAGAAAGACAAAGACAGTTAAGTATATCTTGGCAGCTGGGGCACTATTAGTTTATTATTACGACCAGAGCTTTATTGTCAACCTGTGGAGTGTGTGTGTGGGTGTGTACATGGGCAACTGTGGGCGTGCCCATGAACATGTGTGTATGGGACTTTCAAAGGGCATAACTTTTTCAAAGTGTCCCTACCAAAAACCATTGTTTATTGATTATATTTTATCCACTGTATGAGAACTGCATTCAAACTTGGAAAGGCTATTCGAACTAGAAATGCATGTTAAAATTATACACTCTAAATATGGTCTTTGGGACTATACAAAACTTTCGTGGGACATAAGTATTCTAACAGGGCTATGTAATTACTAAAAGGATTTGGCTAAGCCCTTGAGGGCTGTCAAATTACGAGCTTGGCAGCCATCGAAGCAAGTTAGCAAAAAGTTCTTTCAAACACTGCACCATAAAAAAAAAAAAACAATTCTAGTTTTTTATTTATTTTTCTTGCCACAAGTTTATGCAATAAATTTGTGAAAACCAAAAGCAGCTCAACACATAGAAAGCAGCCCATTGAAGCCAACAAATAGCGCCACGTGAGTGAAATTGCTAATCAACTGGCAAAACGTTACGGGGGGGCAAAAAGTAAGAGCCTCTGAAGGACACTCATCCTTGTTTAAGTGCTTGCGTCGCAGTTGTTGATGTGCTGGGTGTGTGTGAGCAAGTGGCAGGGGATACAGAGAAGAGGAAGATGTATTTCGTGTGGTAGCTCATATATTGCCATGTTAAATTTGGGGCAGCTCATGCCTTAATGTATTTAAGCTTTGCGTAACAACATTATTGTCAGCTGCTAATTGCGATTAGGCGAGATTGGGGTGCGATTAGGGGGCGTGTAGGTGTTACGGCAGCAAAGTGGCATGAACCAGATACTCTGGAAAAGTGACATCGGCTAATGACAGCTTTCTTTCTCCACACAAACATATATACAAACCAACTCCAAGCTGAACCACAAGCAAGTTATAATGCACTGAAATCCCTTTTATATTTGACTTCCTCATCGCATTGGACCTTTTTGTCTAAGCGATTTGTGTTTTTCGCTTGGCTGGCATTGGCAATGAGAGTAAACCCATATTGGAGCAAAGCAGCTGTTTTAATCAGACTCATACATATATATATAATTTTTATTTATGCTGAAATGTTAATGTTAATATTTTGAGGAGTCTATTGAAAAATAATACTCATGTTGATGCAATACTAACTCTGTCGCATAAATCTGTAACCTAACATGCAACTATGTATTTAACATTGATATCGATGTCGATCGACATCACCAACTTACAGAAGAAGATAAGAGATGTTGTTAATAAAGTAAAGTGAACAGACGTGTTTCACGAAGAAAGGTAATTTAGTTTAGGCTGTCACAATATGTAAGTCAAAAGTTGCACTTAGTTAATTGGGTTCTATTATTACAGCTTGCCTAAACTTGATCTATAATTATACATAAGTTGTGTGAATTGAATTATTCGTGGATATAAGATAATAATTAAAATTATACGAGTATATACACTTGCTATAGAGCAAAGAAGATAAACGACTAAGCGAGAACAGCTCAGTCTAACATTGTTCCGGCCTTGCTCAGGGCTATGGTGTGGGTTTTTCTGCTCTCACTTACGTTCGCGTTACATTAATAAAATTGTAGACAGAGACACAAGGATGCCAACCAGAATATATCACGATCGTCTACACGTATTTGTAACTCAATAAGACTTTTCTAGAAAAGCTTCTGTTTGCCTGGCATGCCCAAATAAGAAGAATACTTCTTCAGGTTCTTCATTGGTTTAATTAATAATATTCTTATAAATATACAAAGGTTTAATTTTATGCTCTTCATTGAGCTGACTGTTCAATTTGAGTGGTGACTTATTTTACATGTATTTTCAGGTTGGGTTATCTTATAATACTGCATACTGCATAACATTACTGTGGAGTGGATTCCTAACGTTATTGAATCCACTTAACTATGGGTGGCGCTTAAGCCACAGGCAATCCGATTGACGATATATATATATATATTTATAAATATATAAAGGCAAATGTCCACGTGCATATATACACTTATATGCTTACATAGTCATACATATGTATATATACACACGCTTACAAATACAATTATAAAAATAAATACATATGCCAATTATTTATTTAAATTAGCATCCCGCGGTGCGGCAGCGTGGTGCCGATGAGGTCCGCTTACTGATGGATAGTCTCCTTCGTTGCAACAACAGCTCGCCGCTGTGGCCAATTCCAACTGTTCCCTCGAAGCAGAATCGAGAGCAGCTCGCCACTGTGGCCGATGTGTGTAGGCTGCAGGAACTCTTCCTCCACGGAGTCACGTGAGGAGCTTGCAGTTGCACGTTTTCCAAAAAAAGTCCTCCAGATAGTGAGCCGGGTCGATATGGCTTAGAATATTCCCACGATGCACTAATAGAAGGGATTCGTCGCTGAGGCCGCTGCGTCGTAGCGCCAATTTGGACGCGCTCGTCTGGCCATCTCACTGCACGAAACTATTCTCTCGATGCACAAGCCAGAGGTATTCGCCGCTGAAGCCGCTGCGACGCCAATTTGGTCGCGCTCGTCTGGCCAACACACTGAACCAAAAATAACTCCCTCGATGTAGCGAAGAGTTATTTACTTTGGTCCGTATCGGCCGTGGAGATTGTCCGATCACGAAAATTTGGGGCACACTGGCAACCTGGTCGAATCTGGCAGTAAGCCAGAGCAATGCAGATCAGCTGTTTATTAATATGCCGCCGAATTGAAATTAATTTTATTATTAAATTTTATTGGAATAAATAAATGAAAATTCAATAAACAGATAGTTTTAGAAAGCTTTATCTTAAATTAAAAAAAGTTACATTTAATTGATTACCATTTTCCGTATTCACAAATTGGAGCAATCAGTCGTCCGCTTTGAAAATGTAAACATAAAGTTATTCCGTTTTCGAAAATTTAAGAGACGTGCTTAATTTCTTTAATTTTAAGAGTCTCAAATTTTTATTTATTTATTTTGGTGAAATACTCCATTACTAATATACAAGGATGTACATAGTGATGATGACCTTTATAAAATAAACTAATATTCTTGACTTGAGTGAATCAGTGTCTATACCTAGTTTTAAAATGTGTAAAACAGAGTATCTGACAAACGAGATACGTCAAAATTAAAGACACTTAACGCTCAGATGTTTTTGAAAATAATTTAATGTTTTGTGTTAGCTTTTGAATTTATTTCACACAGCGTTATCAGCACGTCCAGTTTCTGCTCAGCTCCAGCCTCAGTCTGTAAACCAATCTCAAAGTAAACACAACGTATCGGAAACATAAGTATACTCACACACATATGTTGCCCAATGGTGGTGTATTCCTGGGAGCGCTGATCTGCCTCTGCTGCTCCTGGCATGTGAGCCTGGCAAATGTGGCTAGGCTCGTTTGTTTCTACGACGCCTCGAGTTTTGTCCGTGAAGGTAAGAGCGAAACGTCGTCTAATCTGTATGTGTTAGATGGAAAGAGGTCGAGTGGGGTTATCTTTGTATACATATTGCATGTCTATGTTGACTTACATTTTTGATTTTCATTGCGTTACAGGCCCTGCACAACTATCGCTCAGTGAACTAGAGCCAGCTTTAAATTTTTGCAACTTTCTTATTTACGGCTATGCGGGCATCGATGCGGAAAGTTTTAAGATCAAGAGTCTCAATCCGGATCTTAGCTATAACCAGCAGCATTATGTTCACATAACAGCGCTGCGCCAAAAGTTTCCCCATCTGCGCGTTCTGCTCTCAGTGGGCGGTGAACGGGATCTAAATGCCGAGGGAGTGGCAGACACTGGTAAATATCTGAGCCTGCTCGAGGAGGCAGACAGCCGCAATAAATTCAAGTCTAGCGTCAGCGCTGAACTGGCCAAATATGGCTTCGATGGCCTCGATCTGGCCTGGCAGTTTCCCCAGTTACGGCCCAACCAGCAGCAGGGCGCCTTGAAGCGTGCATGGAATTCGTTCAAGGGCTGGTTCAGCAGCTCCGCTATCGATCCCAAGGCCGAGGAGCACAAGGCGCAGTTTGCAACGCTTGTGCGGGAGTTGCGCTTGGAACTGCAGCGCAATGGCAAACTGTTGACCCTTAGCATGTTGCCACATGTGGATGCAGAACGTGAGTAAAATATTTGATTGCCCATTAAATTCATTGTGGTTTTAATTTGATATTATTCTTGTAATGGAGCTAATCAAATAACCATATTAATTACATTAATTACTACAAGCAGTTTATTCAAGTATTACTTATTCTGTCAGTTTCTGTGCAAACTTAACCCTCAGCTTTGAAATGATGTTGCTGAAACCCGGAATATATGCGTATTTTTGCTGCAGGCAATATACATATATCGGAACTGACAAAAATTAAATCATTACATCATATAGCTTACATAGAAACAATCAATCGCAAGCTCTTGTATTTTATTGTATATGACACAAACAAATAGTTTTTAAGGGAAAATCGGTCGGTTTTTTTAAATTTATAATTAAATCTTGTAACGAACACTTTCAAGAGTGCACCAAACTGGAGGCATACTCTGCCTACGGGGTCGACTGTGCTCAGGGAAAATGTGGTGGGTGCTTGGCCCAGTAAGCTGCCGTGCCAGATAACTAAAAATTAGTTGACAGAGTGCTAAAGGAACGGAATCAACCAACCAGACGGAAAGGCTGACTGAATTCACTAGTGATATATTTAGGCCGAAGACCCAAGATGGTGATGTTCTTCTTTCTTTACCCGCCCAACCTGTAAGGATTGATATTCAATGCCTTTACCCTATTAATGATGCTTAACCTTATTTATATTAGGAGCCCATTTAGATATTTTAATTCATAACTATTTCTTTACAATGACAAAGATCTTCTCGATAATAATCGTTTGAGATTTTGTTTCATTATTTTATACTCTTAATTTTACATTCATTTTTAAGAGATTTACTTAATTACTAATTTTAAATTTCATATTGGGCAGTGTAACTTAATTACTACAATTCAATTCTCTTTTACATCAATAATTTCAATGAGAAGAGTGTGCAACGATGGCATTTTGCTATATACTTAATTTTAAATCTCAAACATAAGGGCGTTTAGTCGAACAATATTATAATGAATGAAATGGCATGTACCGTAGCTATTTGAATTGAGTTATCTAAATTATACAGGTATTTACATCTTTCATGGTAGCGGACAACTGTTATTTGGTCATTCTTGGTTTGATTATGAGGTTATGCCGTACTTACAGCACCAAAACAGCGGTTTATGTAGACAGCAGATATTACATATACATACCATACCAAATTTAGTTAACTCTTTATAAAATTAAATATTAATTCTTACAAATTCATTCTAAGAGAATTAAGCTTAAGATTCAACTATTAACATTGGTTGTGTATGGTTTTTTAGAGTCCAGTTTGACATAGTTAAAGTTTTCTGAGCAGTGCGGTACCTAGTCGTTTATGTTCATGGTGTTTAGGTCAGCCGCCGTTCTTGCACGAGTAGGCGCACTCCATGCGATTAAGATGTTGGATTTGCGCCCTACATTCCTTTGTTTTGATCGGTACTTCGGGGTTGATCAATCTTTAAAGAGGTTTTAGGGCAACACGTGCGTTCTGTAGATACGCCGTCAGGGCTTCGAAGACTTATTCCTCCTGTATTGCACAACCAACAGATTAACAGTAAGTCAATCTTTAACGGCTGCAATACTCAGGATAAGCTCGAACTGGCAAACTGTGCAGCTTCAAGTATAGGGAAGGACACTGGTTCACTGTAAACGATCACAATTTGATTGCTTGGTGAAACCGTTCTGGCACCATTTGGTTATGGCAGCCGCCACGTGTTGGGAAGACGCCCATACACCAAAAAATCGTTTGAATATTATTCTATGCTGAGTTTTATAATATTTACACAATACTGGTGTGAGCACACTTTTCTCTATTCTCTTTGTTTGTTTATTTAATTCCATTTTAACAAAACGAGATTTAAGATGCCGATGCCGCCAAATTGTTCTCAATAAGAATTTTGGGCCGGCACCAATTAGCGTGGTAAAAATCTGTGATAAATATAATTAGTGCCTGGCTTAGCATATTTACCCCTGCAAGAGAGCTAAACCACCTTGTTTGTGTTTTTTTTTTTGAATACCCCACAACAAACCCAACAAAAATCGAACAATCCACAAAAAAAAACAACAACAACAAAAAACACAATGCGCAGAGTGCTCTGAAGTTAGAGTTACCTTTTTGAGTCAGCCCTTGAATGCATCATTATCGATCAGCTGTTGATAACATGCTGCTCGCTGTTAAAGTCACGTCTCAAAAAAAACGTTACCAGTGTGACTTGATCTAATTTTCTGTTAATAATATTGTGAATACACATGTATGTACATATGAACACCACTACAATCTGTATATCGGCAATTTGACTCTTGTCCAAGGGCGATTTGGGGGTGCCGGTATTTCTGATTTTTTAATTTCAATCTCACTTATCTAGAAACAACCTGTTCTGCAGTCCAAATTAATGCCAGTTATTTTTCAATATTTTACACAGTTTACATAGATATTCCCTCGGTGATGAGCTTTTTGGAGTTTGTTAACTTGGGCACCTATGACTTCCAGACGCCACACCGTGATCCGAAGCAGGCGGATCTGCCTGCGCCATTGTATGCCATGTACGATCGTGATGCCACACTGAATATCATATATCAGGTGGAGTACTGGATGAATCGCACAGCCAATGCACAGCAGCTAAACATTGGCATCACTAGCTATGGACGCGCCTGGCAAATGAGCCGCGACTCCGGCAACACAGGCTTTCCGCCCATTGAAGCAGCGGAGGGTGCCGCACCAGCTGGTAAACAGACGGGCATTCCCGGCTTGCTGAGTTGGCCCGAAATCTGTGAACTCTTGCAGCATCATTTGGGTGGTGGGAAGGACACTGGCACAGAGCATCTTCGCAAGGTGGGCGATCCCACGAAACGTTACGGCATCTATGCATTTCGGGAGGCGCTTGAAAATGGTGAGTCCGGTGTCTGGGTAGGTTACGAGGATCCTACAACGGCGGCCATTAAGGCCAGCTACGTTCGGGCTCAGAACTTAGGTGGCGTAGCCTTCCACGACCTGTCTCTGGATGATTTTCGTGGCCAGTGCGCAGGCGAAAAGTTTCCAATTCTGCGAAGCATTAAATACAAGTTATGAGGTCTTAAAATCAATCAGCAAAGTAAATGCCTGAATATTTAAAGGATTGTGAAAGCAATTTATGGATTTTATTAACCACATCTGCATCTCTTATAATAAATGTTGAATTTTCTACCCTCAGTGAAACAATTTTGTTCTAATTATTCTATTCTGTTCAAACTATTTGCAAAAAGTAAAAATAAGAATGGATATTGTAAAACTTGTTACAAAAAACAATGCAAAATGTGTTCCATAGTGTTTGTATTAATATTTTGCACATTTCAAGTAAGTAACGTAAAATACTGCATTTAAGCGTGCTTATATATATATATATAAGTTTTACCAATTGAGTTGTGCTCTAATTTATTACCTTACGCTTAAGACGCTTTTCACTGGACTGTCAGAAAAATCAAACTCAACTTTCAGCACAAGGCAAAAAATTGCAGAGAACACCTAAAAGTATGCTGCAACAAATTGATAAAGTGCAGAGCACAAAAACACAAAAGGTAGCAAAAGCACAGAGTAAAAAAAAAGTGGAATGCAAAAAATTCGCATTAAAGCAGCCCACCTGGCCTCACAGTGGGCATGGCCAAGGGACGGTGGCGAGACGACATCCAAAGTAAAAGTTGAAATTAAACCAATTAGTTTGGTGCCGTTGCCATCGTCTCTGCAATGGGGTGCATAAGACCAGAAGAGGATTGCAGGCAGCTGCTTCAAAGTGCTTGAGGGCAGGGGGAGGCATCTCTCAGTCAGGCATTTAGGCAGGCTCCTTGCCATTTTAAGAGAGTGTTTCACACAAAGTCGTTGACGCACATTGCTCCCAGCTGCTGTTTTGTAACTCACAACTCCCGACAACAACAAAACGAGCGCCCAACTTCAGGTAGCTAGCTGGCGGCATCATAAATTAATTATGATTTAACAACTTTGGCATGCACGACACGGCAGCAAAACTTTGCGCTTTTCATTTCGTGCTTCTTTTTTTTCTTCTTCTCCTTCTTCTTTTCTGTGTGATGCGATGCCAGAGCTGGGAAATTTTTAATTTTAATGAGCGGAAAAAGTTTTTAAAGTTTTTCAAACATAATTATGCCCTATTGCAATAGTTTCAAAACGGGTATATGCAAGGTTCAAAATCTCAAAAATAAATATTCCAAACATGTTGAGTTTTATGAGTTTCATTCCTATTTAAATTGCTTGCGTACTACTACGAAAAACTTAGGAAATCAATTTCAAATTGACTAGATCATATTTCGATTTAATAATAATAAATAAACTTTTTTCAAATTGCAATTTAAGTCCTTTTAAATCTGAGGCGATTTGCTTTTTATTTGAAGTATTTTATAGTCGAGTACAATGGCAATATAACAATAAGGTATATATAGGAGATGGTCAGATGCAAATTTTGTGGTTGCTCTAAATTTGTGGCTGCCTGTCTGCCATAAATACACTTTATTCAAATCGGTTACATGAAGAAATACATAAGACAAGAAGGAACAACAAAAAGATAAAGTGCGCTCATTATGGGGTTTTATTATATTAGAGTTTTACGGCACCACTTTTGATGTCCGCGAAGGCCTTCTGCCAGAGTTTGTCGAACTGCTTGGGCAGCTTGACGCGCACATGGTCGGCGAGGAGTCGAGCTCCCTGGAGATTGGCCTGTTCGTAGTAGGGCAGCGAGGAGATTCGTGCCAACCATGCGCTCAAATTGGGATACTCAGTGGGATCGACCGGTGCATAGCTCAGGTGCAAACTGCTTAACGTCGAGACAATGCTGAAGTCCGCAATGGTCAGCTGCTGACCGGCCAGATACGCCTGGTCGACGAGAAATTGCTCTAGCACTGCGTATGTCTCGTGTAGTTGGTCAATCAGATCCTTGGGCAGTTCAGTTATGTTCTCCGTGAAAAGCAGATGCTGTAGCTCCTTGAAAGCAACGAACAGAACGCCAGATTCATAGTGTAATCGTTGATCGACCATGGCTCGTTTGAGCGGCTCCCGCGGATACAGTGCATCATCTCCATCCTTGGCATACTTTTGCACCAGATATCCGATAATGGCATGAGACTCCCAAATGGCGTCGTCGCCATCCTCCAGCGTGGGCACCGTATGCAGTTGTTCATATCCTGCCGGCATATTTAATTCACGGAATTCGTACTCCAGCTCCAAAGCGTGCAGCGTTAAGAGGATAGCGCGCTCGGATGGATTCAGCTGTGTTCCATGCAATTTGAGCACCATTTTAAAGGATTATTATGGAATCTTTGTCGGTTGATTTTGCTTGCGCGGTCTGAAGCTACTTTAGGGTGATGATCACAATTTTCAACTGACTGCCAGCAACTAGTAAGTGCACAAAAGTGATGTTAAGCATACGTTTAGATAAGATTAGATACCCGACAGTGCTACTTACTGGTAAAAAACAAAGACGTCATAATGCTGCAAGTTTAAGTTGTTGCCTGATTGTTTATTAATGCTACAGATAAGTAACTTGGCTTTCAGATTGTCGTTGTCTACCAAACACTATCTATGACTGAGTCAATATTTGCATAGAACTCGCTGTCATTTAAGAATTTTATTTAAATTCGAAGAATACGCTCGACAATATATTTTTCAAAGACACCATTACCATGATTCACACAGCTCTTCAGTTTGCGCGATTCACATGCATAAATTATTTAAATTAAATTAACTTCCAATATATCGAGTTTTCCATACCCCATATGCAGCTGATATGGAAATTTGTTTAGTTTTACAATGTGTAATGCATTTATAAATTAAATGATTTCATGTTAACCTTTTCTTAAACCTTTATTGTTTTATTTTTAATATTTGTAAAATTATTAGAATATTTGTATTAATGTATTTTGCTTTGTAAACGTTTAAGTCACTCAAAATAAAATGACATTTTTATACCCTTAACGCATTAAAAATGGGTAAAAAGTGTATAATGGTTTTGTGCAAATGTATGTAACAGGCAGAAGGAAGCATCTCCGACCCCCATAAAGTATATATATTATTGATCAGGATCAACAGCCGAGCCCTGTCCGTCTGTCTGTCTGTCCGGCCGTCCGTTCGTCCGCCCGTCCGTCTGTCCGTCTGTCCGTCCGTCTGTATGAACACAACGATCTCAGAGACTATAAAAGCTAGCGGCTTCACATTTGGAATATAAGTTCTCGTGTACCAGGCGCAAATCAAGTTTGCTTTATTTTATCGATAACTGCCTCAGTTTCTGAATTATCGATACATTTCGATTGCCTAAAGCAATAAATTCCACAATTTAAGAGGACTTCTAATTTATACATAATATGCACACACATATTATTGCACACACATATTATTGCACACACAAATCATCTTAAAGGCAAATTTGCCAATAAAACTAGTATATATTTTACTGGGTTAAGGGTATATCGTAGTCGAGCCAACTCGACTACAACATCGGACTTGCTTAAGTTGTGGAATAATTTTAGTCCACGTTACATTACCATACATACGTATTATGTGCGTTGGGTATTTTCCAGTCAAGATCAACAATTGATTAAAAAAACAAGATAGAACGTTGCAGTCGGACGTAACCGACAGCGGAATACTATTATACCTTAATTTGTGTACAGTTAAGAAATACTTGAATTGCGGGGGATATGGGCGTTTATCGGTTTTGGGGGCGGGAGTGGGCTTGTCCCAAAAAAATTTTGGAGTTCGATCTCAGTAATATACCTTCTAAGTTTGGTAACTGTAGCTCTGAAATTGCGGGAGATACAGGCATTTATCGTTTTTTGTGGGCGGAAGTGGGCGTGGTCCAAAATTTTTTTTCCACATTTATGAACGGTGTTACTAGCAATATACCTTTAAAATTTCGTGACTTAAGTTTTCAAATTGCGTGAGATATATGGGTTTATCGATTTACACCAACATGTGTATCGGTTCAGGTAGGTGGAGTGGGCGTGGCCATCCAATTTTTTTATCGATCTTTGGGGGAGTTACCAGTAACATACCTGCAAAATTTTGCGACTCTAGCTTGCAAATTACGGCAGATATGCGCATGGTCCAAAAATTGGTATGCCAATCTTTGCAGGAGGTTACCAGCAAATTACCTTCCAAGTTTGGTTACTCTATCTTTAAAATAAGTGGGTAAGGTATATATCGTAGTCAAGCCAACTCGACTACAGCATCTGACTTGTTTAAGTTGTGGAATTATTTTAGTCCACGTTATATTAGCAAATAAATACGAATCAGGTAATGTGTTGGGCACTTCAGTTAGATTTATATTAATTAACAAAAAAAATAAGCAAACCAAGATACATACAACGGGAATTCCCAATCATGTACATAAATGAAGAGCTGCGATGTGCAACGCAATCTCCATTAAACATTAAGAGTTGCGCGCTTAAAGCGGCAATTTATTGAGGGGGCTTACTGTTGATTAGGGGCAAGTCCCAAGCCCAGTTCCAGTCGCTATTGCTTTTCCCCAAGCGTCATGAGTGGCTGGCCTTTGGCTTTGCCTGCGATACCGGTATATTTTTAAACATTGTCGAGTATAGTTGTAATATGAGCTGAGAGCTGTATAAAAAGTACAGAACATGGAAAAACTTGATCAGTCTCTTCTTTTCTCTATCATGAAGTGGTTCTCGTTGTGTGTTTTGCTGCTGGCATTGCTGGGCGTACTTGAAGCGGCACCTGCCGGTAAGTTGACGTACTACAAATGACTCAACAGATTTTTTTCCGATTGTATGAAATAAAATATGTGTATATTCTGCAGGTCAAATACGTGTACGTACGTCTTCGACGACACGGGTACATGTCAGAAATGGGAATATTAATTGGAACGGCAATTGCCACAATTGCGACATACGCACCTCCAAAAACACCGCTCAAGTGACCAGTACGAGAACGAAACAATATACTCGTAATTTTTAGAAAATAAACTAAATTTACAGTTAGATAGTATTAATATTTATTGATATGCAAACATTGAACTCAAAAATGTTGCAGTTGCTGCCCCAAAATATATATAGTTTTTACATTTATTTTAGACAGTTTTGTTATTTGGATATTGTCATAAATCAGTTCGGGGACTTTTGGAAAATGGTGCATGCCTAAAATATTTGATGGAGCGTGCGTGAATATTGCCATCATACTGAAGTTTGGTGATGCCACTGAATGTTGCACGATGTTGCAACCCTTTTTGCTTTGCCATTTCGCTATTACACGTGTTTCTTGTCTACAAATTTTTATTGTAACCTCGTCGCCATTGTACTAAGCCATATAACCAGCCATTTTTTTGATCAGCCTTTTTTTTTTATACCCTTAACCCATTAAAAATGGGTAAAAACGGTGTAATGGTTTTGTTGAAATGTATGTAACAGGCAGAAGGAAGCATCTCCAACCCCATAAAGTATATATATTCTTGATCAGGATCAACAGCCGAGTCGATATAGCTCTGTTCGTCCGTCCGTCCGTCCGTCTGTCCGTCCTCCCGTCTGTATGAACACGCGGATCTCAGAGACTATAAGAGCTAGCTATAAGTTTGCTTTATTTTATCGATAAATGCCTCAGTTTCTGAAGTATCGATACATTTCGATTTCCGATAGCAATAAATTCCACAATTTAAGAAGGCTTCTAATTTATAAATAATATGTTCATACATATTATTGATCAATTGCCAAAATTTTATTAAGATCGGATAAGAAACACCAAAGTTATAGTCGAAAATATATTTTCATATTGATCTTCTTGCTGTCAGCAGCCGCAAGCATTTTCTGTATGCATAAATAGGCGAGCGCATATGTGTAAAAGAGATGGCATGATAATCAATATATATTGCGTCAATATATTTGTGTGTATTCGAGGAGCCCCCATAACTACTATGTCTGTATGTATGTATGTATATGGACGTGTTTGTAGCCAGCCAGTTCAGGTCAATTCGGGCTTGTGAGTAAAAGTATTTGCCAATAAAACTAGAATATATTTAACAACTTGGTTAAGGGTATATCGTAGTCGAGCTAACTCGACTACAGCATCTTACTTGTTTAAAATATCATATGGTAAATATGTAAATTTTGATTTAAAATGTTCAACCTTCATTCGTTTTGTAAAATTTCTTGTAATATGAATTTAAAATAGAGTAAGGTATAATTAATTTATTAGCACTTTGATTTTAGTTTGGTTGGCTAGGTTAGTCGTATTTAATTACTTTGGGATTAATTACACCATTTGTTCTAACTTTGTATGTCTCTGGACACAGCCACAGGTTTCCCAGGCCTAGCTAGCGTACGAATATAAAAAGACATATAGGCCTTTGTTTGCAGTTTTCAACAACCGCTGGGACATGGTAAAATTCCTGTATATGGCATAGAGGCCAGTCCACCAACCTGTTGTTGACGCTCAAGGCGCTGGGGCTGCCCGACAAGCTGGTGATGGTTAATTTATTAGCTGGTGAGCATTTGTTGCTGCGGCGAAGAATCTGCAGCACACGGTGCCACTGCAAGGGAATGGAGAATTCGTCATCTGAGTCTCGCATTCCATAATGACTTATCTGGTGGGTAAATAAATATGCTCTCTATTCGACGGATTGGAAAAAAGCGCTATCGTCATTGGTTGTACTTCGATTCGAGCATGATGTTCACGGGCACACTGCGTCCGATAACGAGAAGATGGCTTTTTCAAGGTATCCAAACCATTGAGCAATCCAGTTGAGCATCGCGATTTTAGCTTTGTGTCGTCGATTGGCTGCCTGCTTGTGTACTTGGAACTGGATCCCGGCAAGTATCCAAAGATCTTGGAATGGCTGGAACGTCTCAAGGAGTTGTCCTACTATGAGCAGGCCAATGGCGCGGGAGGCGCACAGCTCGACGCTCTGCTCAAGTCGAAAAACTTTACAATTGTACCGTAATCTAAAATCGGAGTAAATTTTCTTACTTACTTATCGCACTATGCCAATATTTAGCAAACAAGAGAGCAGCAAAGTTAAAGAGCGCCGTACAAGGCAGTTCTCTTAAATTAATAACAAATTTTTATGTTTATGAGCTTAGAATAGAAACAGCCGCGTCACGACGAGTCAGCGTACACAAACAGCTTGAAACAATTGATTATCAATTAATTATTTTAGTAGAACCAAAATATCAAGTTGATTATTTATTTTGAAAATAATGCTCTTATTAATTCAACAAATTTTTCTGCAAGCAAACACGTGTGAAGCTCTTTTAATTGTTTAAAAGAAACACAATATGAATTCAAAACACAGTAGAAAAAATTACATTTGCTTAATTACCATCTAATTTGTAACCTGAAATGTTCAATAAACTTAAAATAGTATTAAATTTTGTTTGGTTTTGTCATGAAAAAGAAAGAAAAGAAAAAGAGATAAAGAGAGAGAGAGAGAGTCAAAAATACAGAGAGTAAAACTTAGGAGTTCTCTTCTCAGGGTCGAGTCATATATAAGCGTTGACGCGACATTTTACTAGTCAATTATAGTCGATATAGCCAAGCAGTAAATATGGTGAATCCAATTCTTTACGGTATCGATGGCAGTCCCCCCGTGCGTGCTGTTAAACTATTGCTGGCTGCCCTCGAATTGCCCCATGACTATAAGGTGGTGAATTTGTTTAAAAAAGAGCAGCATTCAGCAGAATACCTGAAGAAGAATCCGCAGCACACGGTGCCCATGTTGGAGGATGGTGAAGCGTGCATTTGGGACTCGCACGCAATCATGACCTATTTGGTGAGCAAATATGGCAAAGATGACTCCCTTTATCCTAAGGATCTGGTGAAGCGCGCCCTTGTCGATCAACGCATGCATTTTGAGTCTGGCGTCGTATTTGCCAATGCTTTTCGATCCATTACCAAAATGATTCTCTTCATGGGCGTGACTGTGGTGCCCAAAGAACGCATTGACGACATTATTGAAGTGTACGATTTTACGGAGGCTTTCCTCAAGGATCACGATTACATAGCCGGCGATCAGCTGACAATTGCCGACTTTAGTCTCATCTCAACGATCAGCTCGATGGAGGTCTATGTGACCATCGATGCCGCCAAGTATCCGAAACTGAGTGCATGGATTAAGCGTTTGCAAGAGTTGCCCTACTATGGGGAAAATTCTAAGGGTGCTGAGGACTTTGCTACTGTTATTAAAAGTAAAAATTACACAGTGGCAGCATAAGTAAATAAGCATTATCAGTTGTTCATAACATGTGTAGTAAATGTGTTTCTAACAATAATCTAATCAACACTCACTCACAATGTTTTAATGGTTTCCGTGTGTCAACATTTAACACTGCGTGTGGCCTACAAAGAGAGCAAGCAGTTAAAAGTTTAGGTGCTCTTCATAAAGTTCTAAATACATCTCCTATTTGCCGATGGGAATTCGAATTGAAAGAGTGCAATCTAAGAGAAAGCATTTTTCAGACATAAAACTAATAATTCATGACATAATGATAAGAGAACATTTTAGGTTCAATTCTTCAGCGAGCAGTCCAAAAAATAATTAACATATAGCAGCGGGGCTCGCTATTTTTTGGCTTCTGCTTTCAAAATCTCTTCAGTAACTAGTCTTTATTCGCATTGCTTGCCTTCGACATGGTTAAACTGACACTTTACGGCATCGATCCCAGTCCGCCTGTGCGTGCCGTTAAAATGACGCTAGCAGCACTGCAAATCGCTTATAAATATATTCAGGTAAATGTGCTAAAGGGAGAGCAGCTCTCGCCGGATTATCTGGAGAAGAATCCTCAGCATACGGTGCCCATGCTGGAGGATGATTCTGCTCGCTTTTGGGACTCGCATGCGATAATGGCGTATCTGGTGCGTAAATATGCCAAGGATGATGCACTGTATCCTAAGGATTACTACAAGCGCGCCCTTGTCGATCAGCGATTGCATTTTGAGTCCGGCGTTGTGTTTGCCAATGCTTTGATAAGCATCACCAAAATGGTTCTCTTCCACGGCAAGACTGAGGTGCCCAAAGAGCGTTTGGAGGCCATTGTTGAGGCGTATGATTTTGTAGAGGTTTTTCTCAAGGATCAGGACTATATAGCAGGGGATCAGCTGACCATTGCAGACTTTAGTCTTATCTCATCGATTAGTTCAATGGTGGCCTATGTGGAAATTGATTCTATTAAATATCCAAAGCTCACTGCTTGGATACGTCGTATGCAACAGTTTCCTTTCTATGCGGAAAACGAAAAAGGTGCTCGTCTTTTTGTGGCTTCAGTTAAGAAGGCCAGGTTTACAGTGGCACCATAAGTTTTGAGTAAGGAGAAAGTGATAAAATGAATATACACTAAAAACAACAAAGTAAACCGCAAAGAGCTTTGCTATTGACAAATCTTTTAAGCGTTCTTTTAAAATCTAAGCTACACACTCTCTTAAATTAAATGAATCATTCTCTCTTAACTTAATATTTTTGATAAACAAATTGTTTTGCGTATAGATTATTGCATGTGTCAAGTTGTTACTCAAAGCTTTCATAAATGACATTTATTATGAAATATATTAAGAACCGTACTCGTTATCAGTTTTTCAAATTAGAGTTGTTAACCATGTGAAGATAGTGAATATTTTATTTCTGTTAAATATGATAAATTGTAGAATCACTGCCCTTTGCATAAAGTTCACATTGGGTCCGTTATCGGTATATCGGTACTTGGTAATCTTATCTTTGCACGCTTCGAAGTCAATTAAAAGGTTTTCCTAGAAACCAAACGTAACCATAACTATTTTTTATTGCAACTTATTTTGGCACAAGACTTAAAAATATAAAGCAAGAGGCAAAATAAACACATGTTGTCACAAGGCACATAATTTCACAACAATTTTAATATGTCAATTGAAATTAGAAAATCTAGAAAATCCCCACTAACAGTGATTGTTGTTTGACCTTAGATTACTCGGTTGACACAGATTCAAGCTACGAAAAAAAACGAAACGAATTTCCATTATAAAACAGCTGAAACGAAATAAATTCGCAATGCGCCGATGTTAGTGCAATGCAAACAGTTCGATCGTAAGCACGCTTCGATTTTTAAGTGCAATTTAAATAATGGGTAAATTAGTGTTGTATGGCTTGGAAGCAAGTCCACCGGTGCGTGCTTGTAAGCTGACTCTTCATGCACTTGGTCTTCAGTATGATTACAAGCTAGTTAATCTGCTAGCTGGCGAGCACAAGACCAAGGAGTACACCCTGAAAAATCCACAGCATACAGTGCCCATGCTGGAGGATGATGGCATCTGCATTTGGGATTCGCATGCGATAATGGCGTATCTGGTGCGTAAATATGCCAAGACGGATGAACTGTATCCCAAGGATTACTACAAGCGTGCCGTTGTCGATCAACGCCTCCACTTCGATTCGGGCGTCATATTCCAGGGTTGCATTCGTGAGATTGCCCTGCCGGTATTCTATCTCAATCAGCTGGAGGTGTCGAAGAGCAAGATTGATGGCATCTACAGCATGTACGATTTCCTCGAGGCGTTCCTGGGCAACCAAGAATATATGACTGGCGCTACGTTGACTATAGCTGATTTCAGTTATGTGTCCTCTGTGTCCGGCCTAATAGGTCTGGCACCTGTCCAGCAGCAACGTTATCCACGGCTGAGCGCCTGGCTCGAGCGTATGGAGCAGCTGCCCAACTATCGGTCAAGTAATGGCAATGGCGCACAAATGTTAATTGATATGTTGGCCGCAAAGATCACAAAAATTAACTGATTGCAGCTAGAATAATGTATAAACAATTACATAATAAATCTTGTTTATTGCAAAAAATTACTCAAAAATAATGCACATATTACCTAATCATATACTCGACTTAAATATCACATTAATATTTTTACAAACTGTAGGGCATTTATTCGAAAGGTTAAATGGACAGTAGACGCTCGCTAATTAGAACCCAATGAATTTATATTCACTCTAATTCCTGCAGGTACTTTAAAGTAACATAAACATTTTATGAACTATCAAATTTTAAAATACATATTTAATAACAAAAATTAATCAAAAGTAATAACTTGGGAAATTCTAATTGGCGAGCATCTGCTGTATTATACAATGCCGTTTGTCAAAAAATCGTTAACAAATATTATTGCACAAATGCTTTGGTTTGCTGAGAGCGCAAACAAGTAGTTGAAAAATGTTCAGATAGCCAAATGCTTGACTATCAATATTAGAAAGGCTAACAACTAAATTAGTGACTAACTTTAACTTTTTTCATTGGGGGAAGTACAACGCAGCTTGATTTAAGCGCTAACTAACTGGATGTCTTACGTTTCTCGAGTGCTTTCCAAACCAGTTTCATACGCTGCACGCACTCACGATGCTGTGTCTCCCACAGCAGCGTGGTGAGTCGCCCCACAGTGGCGACACCGTCGTCAGCTCCACGCAGCCACTGCAGTAGCAGCTGATATATTACCTATTGTTGAAATTAAATATTTATTAACTGTACAGCCACATGTATATAATAGTATACCTCTTTGATATTGCCGTGCATTTGGTGATCGATAATCGCCTGCTCGATCTGACCCTCGGAGTGACCCAGCTCGCGCATCACTTGCTTCCAGCCTTCGCCGAGGTGTGTGGCCACCGTGTCCAACAGTCGATGATCGGGTTCCTGTTGCGACTGCATCATGGCTACAATGCTAACGGTTTTGCGTGGCACATGGCGTTTGCTTTCAGCCGAGGTGGGTGAAATGGCTCCTGCAACCTCTTCAGTGGTACTTGTGCTGCCCTTGCGTGAACTGCAGGCGCTTAGGCTCTGATTGAAATTGTAAACGGAGCCAAAATGCAAGTTGTTGGCATTCGAGAAATTCATGACCACCTGTTGCTGTGCACTGTGAACATTCATTGTGTTCATTGTGTTGTTGTTGCTGCTAGCCAGGGCAGAGCCTGGAATCTGCGCCGATTGGACAACATCCAAGGAGTTGTAATTGGGATCGGAGAGTTCGCGCAACACGGACTCGGTTAAGTCCGCTGATGGTGTTGGTGTATTCGAAGGCAGCGATAGCACCCCGCTATTGTTATCTTCCTCGCTGATGGGCAATGCGTCTGTTTCCAGTCGTCCCTCCTCCGTATTCATATTCGTGTTGTTGGGCTTATCTTTATTGTTGCCAAAAAAGTTGGGTACCAAACTCTTTAACTTGGGCATGTCGCGAATTTTAGTCGCTTTCTGTTCTATAAATAAACTATCTTTCGGAAATGCCAGACAACGGGTGTTTTCCGTGCAAGCCGAAGAATAAGAAAAAAAAGCACTCGCTCTTTTGTCTTTTGTTGTGAATGGCGCTAAGGATGGTAAACAGTCCAATTGAGCAACGGATATTGTTATCGATTAGTGCTCTCACACAACACCCACAACATGCAAACTTTCTGGCAGCACTGATTTTCTTGTGTTGCCATTAGCAAAACGCCAGGTGGCAACACGCTGCGTTTTGCCACGTTCGCTCAGTTGCTCATTCATTCACTTTACTTGGAGTTGATATCCGTTTCGTGTGCGTATTGCAGTTCTAAGTAGAAAGTCTAAACTTAAAATTAATCAAAAAGATCTATTAAAAGCGCTTAAACACTGAGACAAACTGTGCGCGTCCAAATGACCAATTTCAATTGCTAAACTTAAACAAAAATGTGCTTGAAATATAAGTGATGAAGGCGGCGGCGACTTGAGAGAAAATTGAGGCCGCGGCTGCCGCAACGTGGAAACTTCTTACTTGCATTTCAAAAGAAATACAACAAAATAATTCAGTGCAGTATGCACTACATATTAAAAATCCGTAAACTCTTAAAGAGAAAATTCGCCTCAAATCAAAAGAATAAATAAAATTAAAAACAACGTGTTTTTCAATAGTATTATCAACCGCACGGTCGGTCTGCTGTCTGCTGTCGTCGTCGTCGTCGTCACACACATGCAGTGCACGGACACGGCACTCACTTACACACACACACGCACACACTCGGCGCACAGAGAAAGACACAAAAGTCAGAGCCATATTTCATTGGCGGTAGCGGAGTCTACGACGTCGTCCACGCATACAGCCATAAAACTATGCATATGTATATATATGTATGTGTGTGTCTATGTCCGATTGACAGCAGCGGGAGCAGCAACAGCAAAGACAGGCGGCGGCGTTTATGTTAGTGTGTTAGTGCGCGTGTGTGTGTATGTGAGCATGAGCCATACGATTTTTGAACTTTTGGCATTCGTCTTCAAAATACATTTCGTTTAACTAAAATGGCCAACAAATTTGTTTACTACTTTTAGAGTGATCAAACAAGTTGAAAGTTTTAGAGACCTTTCACTCATATTTGCTAAACTACGCACTAAGCGCTCTTGCTCACTCGTAGCTTCCGCCTACACACACTCACACACACACACACACATATTTTATGCTCCACTTTTTGTTTCGTGCGCTTCACTGCAGTGACATCAACAGAACAATAATAATTGTCCAATAAGTGGCCCGCATATTTATGCATAAAGGTCGCCGCCAGTTTTGCCATAGGGCAGCACCACTGCACTCTCTCCTCTCTACTCTCGCACTTACTCTCTCTTGGTCTTCCTGTCTCTCTCACTGTACTCTTTTTGGAATTGATGCACAATTCTGTTAATAAACACGGCAGTGGCTCGCCATAGTAGCCATATGCTCGGCCAATTGCATTCAGTGCAGTGCATTTGGGGGAGCAAACAAAATATGTTTTTCCTTTAGTTTAGAGTCTGATTTCTTAATTGTCATGTTACGATTCAATTAAAGAATACGAAAACTTATTAATTTACAAATTCTTATTCATTTATATATTTATTACAGCAGGAGACACACCAAGTTGATCAAACTGGATTTTGTTAAAGGACAAATTTAGGCCGGATTTTTTGGATTTTACAGTACAGTAAGTTGAACAACCTGACCATTAAACTGTTTACGATCTTCATTCCATTTAATATTCCGTATACATTTGCATAACTTAACATTTCAAAAATTTCTGTGCTGCCCGCGTTTGCTCAACTGAGACAAAATCTAGTTTTGGAAGAAATGTTTACCCAATTCAAAGATTACCACAAGACAGGAATTCAGTCTGTCTTTAAATTACATAATTAGTCTTTGTATATCACTCCCTTAAAATATTCATAAATTAAAAAAAAAAAAAAAAAATAAATGCCTGCTTTTTAAAAAGCCAGATCTAACTTTAAAAATACACGTAATTGGCAACACTGAAGAAGTAAATGTCTTCTGAGGTATGCGGCCAACTTTCATGCAAAAACTGGCTACGTGAAGGCTTATTTTCGTTAACCGTATTTGTGTATATAGAATCTCAGTATGTTCATCCTCAGCATGTGACAGCATTGTGTTAACTGTTAAGAGAAACAACAGTCACAATATGCTTAAAAAAATACCATTCAAATTAATATTGGTCTGAGCACCTTACCCAAAAAATTTCGATATGTAAATGTGCATAGAAAATGCTCAAGCTGAACTTTGGGTGGCTTGTCGACGTCAACGTCGTCGCTGCAGCGCATGCATATGTATTTAAACATTTACATATGTAGAGACGTATAACTGTGTGTGTATTTTTTTATTATTTTTTTTTTTTTTGTTACCTGTGTCAGTCTTTGTGCTGCCACGAAAGGTGCCAAGCCAGACCAATACAAAAGCAACGACAACACGAAGAATCAAGAAGTGCGCATGCAGCGCAGCGCAGAGTACAACACACATTCATATGTAAGCACACACACACACTCACAGCCAGACATGACGATCGGTTCATGTAGTTGCCGGCTATCATCCGGTTTTATAGCTGCTCCCCCTTGTAACCACCTAACAAAGCAGTTCATCAAGCTAGACTCTCTCTCGCTCGCTCATACTTGGATTGTTTCTTCTTTTGACACATTTTTATACTATACCCTTTTGCGCGATATACATTCATGGCATTGTCATGCAGTTTGTAACAGGAGAGATTAGTTGTAAGGTGATCAGTTTTTCAGTGAAATAACCACAAATTTAATATCGTAGAATTCATTATTTTTTCGAACATATTGTAAATTCCCAAAACATACGGTTTTTTTTTTTTAACTTTTTGTAAGGAATTATATGATATTCTTCAATTTTAGATACTAAAATCACCGTAAAATTCATATCGTAAAACCTGTTATTGATTCCGTAGGGTATTTAGTAGTTGGTTTGACAGAAGTGGCTTTCCTTTTTCGTTCGTTTTATGTGTACGTGAAACCAATGGCGATAGTGGCAACGTCTTTTGTTGTTCTTTTGGCTGCTGCTGCTGTTGCTAAAGCAGAAGAAAATGTAGGCTAAAAAACTTGTTGGGCGCTGATTTAGAAAACCACAGATTCAGACACATACACACACACACAAGTACAAATAAATACACAAACACTAAACCAGAGGCAGCTTTGAACAAGTGCATGTCTTTAACGGTATTCAGATAAAATACTTGGTAGCGAAGAATGCTGATACTCTCGATCTCTCTTCCGAGCTTGTGGACGTTTCTTAACCTTTCACTGGTCCAAACCGGACAATTACTTCTGATAATAACAGTTATTTCTGCGTATATTTGTAGAATTACATATATGTATATGTATTTATATATCTGGTGCGATTGAACGGCTCTTATCAGACTGGTTCGATAGCTATCAGCTATTCGCTTTGAACAATTTTGCCAGCGTGGCCGCACAAAATACAAAACTGTCCACTTATCACCCGTTGCTCAGAAGTCAACATATGCATATACTATATACATACAAATATTTTGACATTACGTGGCCATTTAGCGTTTTCTTTAGTTAAGAACTAACGTATAACGCTTGAATAGAATTGGTCTATCAGCTAAGCGAGCCGAGTTCCCCCTTATTCCCTGTGTCTCTCCTTCCCAAACATTCCTATAAATATAAACGCACGCTGTTATCATTAGAGCGTCAGCGACATGCGGGTCGCTGCCTTATCAATTCCCAAGAAGATTTTCATGTGCCTAATGCTCAAGTTTCTAGGTTTATCTTGAATTTATTTTCGTTCCAATCGAGCAAATCTAAAGAAAACTCAAATTAAAACACAAATATTCGAGCTCTGTTCAACTTTCACCAAAGTTTACTTTGACTGCGCCATAAAACTTTATCATTATAATATTGTAGATATGTAAACTGTAAGAAGATTAGAATAAATTGCCACAATGAGGATGTAAACATGTATTACTTATCTCTGACAATAATTATATGCAATGCATTCTTATATTTCTACAGTCTATATAGTCGTTCAATACTTATAACTAATTTCTTGTGGTTTAATGCTGCTTTCCTCACTTTGCAGTGTTACTGTAACGACTTGGAACGAAAAAGGACTCTTCTCTTTTTTTAAGTAATGCAAGCAGCAGTGATGGAGGAATCTAACGGTAAGCTCTCATTTTAATCATTGGTCAATTTGTGTTAACTTTTTAATTTTTGACGATAGCAACTAACATTGAGCAACAACCAAACGCACTCAACAATGGTCAGGAACTGGTGTCGTCCAACGAGCAGCCATCGTCGCCGACTCCGGTGGCCACGCCCACCAGTACCACCAGTGGTACAAGCAATGCCACGTCCGCATTTAGCTACGACGATCTATTCCCGGCCCTGCCGACGAATTCGTCCGCTGGAGCACTAGGCCCAGCTGCTCCGGCAATTGCGCGTGTGACCAGCTCGCAGAAAACTCAGGTAAGTCCTAGAGATGATTCTCCATTAGAAATGACAATAATTGTGCCATCTTGTCTTGTAGGTTCTGCATGTGCCCATGGAGGAGCGCAAGTCCACGGATTCTGAGAAATTTGGTGAGGGCGAATCGAAGCGCATTTGCCAGCAGATTACGAAGGAGACGGGCGCCCAGATTGAGATTGTCAGCGGCAAGAATCAATCGCTCACGTTCCTGATCAAGGGCAAACAGAGCGAGTTGCTTGATGCGCGTCGAAAGATCCTAATTGCCTTTTCGACGCAGGCCAGTCGCCAGGTGACCGTACCTCGCGAGCACTATCGTGTCATTCTCGGCAAGCGTGGAGAGCGACTGCGCGAACTGGAGCGCGCGACCTCCACTCGCATCAATATACCGCATCAGGGCGATGAGAGCGATGTGATCACCATTGCCGGCACCAAGGAGGGTATTGAGCGTGCCGAGCAGGAGATCCGTCAGTTGTCCGCGGAGCAGTTTAAGAAGTCGTCGGATCGGACGACGGTGCCGAAGATCTATCATCCGTTCATTGTGGGCCCCTATAGTGAGAATCTGAACAAGCTGCAGGAGGAGACGGGCGCCAAGATCAATGTGCCGCCACAACAGGTGCAAAAGGAGGAGATTATTATCTATGGCGAGAAGGATGCGGTTGCCGCCGCAAAGGCAAAAGTGGAGGCCATCTACAAGGAGATGGAGAAGAAATGCTCTACCGTGAGCGTTGAGGTGGCTAAGCCACAACATCGCTATGTCATCGGTCCCAAGGGCTCCACCATTGCTGAGATCCTGCAGCTCACCGGTGTCTCTGTTGAGATGCCGCCCAATGATTCCACACTGGAGACAATAACGCTGCGCGGTCCCCAAGTTGCTTTGGGCAATGCCCTTACCGTTGTCTACCAGAAGGCCAATTCGGTCAAGTCGGTGGAGATCAATGCACCGCATTGGATACACAAGTATGTGATAGGTCGCAAGGGTGCCAACATGAAGCAGCTCGAGGAGGATTGCCCCAACGTGAATGTCAACTGCTTGGACAACAAGATCAAGCTCGAGGGCGATCCCGAGAATGTGGACAGGGCTGTGTCCTATTTGAATGACATCATTCGCAACTATGAGGAGAATTTCACGTACGAAGTGATGACGGTGAATCCATCGTATTACAAGCATATTATTGGCAAGGCGGGAGCCAATGTGAATCGACTCAAGGATGAGCTGAAGGTGAACATCAACATTGAGGAGCGCGAAGGTCAGAACAATATACGCATCGAGGGACCCAAGGAGGGTGTGCGTCAGGCGCAGCTTGAATTACAAGAAAAAATCGATAAACTGGAAAATGAAAAGTCAAAGGATGTGATCATCGATCGTCGCCTGCATCGCTCCATCATTGGCGCCAAGGGCGAGAAGATACGCGAGGTGAAGGACCGTTACCGTCAGGTGACCATCACGATACCCACGCCCCAAGAGAACACTGATATTGTGAAACTGCGCGGACCTAAGGAGGATGTGGACAAGTGCCATAAGGACCTACTGAAGCTTGTCAAGGAAATCCAGGAGTCATCGCACATCATCGAAGTGCCAATTTTCAAGCAATTTCACAAGTTTGTCATAGGCAAGGGCGGCGCTAATATCAAAAAGATACGCGACGAAACACAAACGAAAATCGATCTACCCGCCGAGGGCGATACGAACGAGGTGATTGTCATCACGGGCAAAAAGGAGAACGTCCTGGAGGCCAAAGAGCGCATTCAAAAGATCCAGAACGAACTCTCCGACATCGTTACCGAAGAGGTGCAAATTTCGCCCAAATACTACAACTCCATCATTGGCACCGGCGGCAAACTCATCTCTGCCATCATGGAGGAGTGCGGTGGCGTCACCATCAAGTTCCCCAACAGTGATTCCAAGAGCGATAAGGTGAGCTATACAATTTTCAATACGCACATATTTTAAAGATAGAATACTGATGCTCAAATTGACGTCGAATAAATTATAATGCAATATTTCCTGTCCATTCAGGTCACCATTCGCGGCCCAAAAGATGATGTAGAGAAGGCCAAGGCGCAGCTATTGGAGTTGGCCAACGAGCGGCAGCAGGCCTCGTTCAGCGTTGAGGTGCGCGCCAAGCAGCAGCATCACAAATTCCTTATTGGAAAGAATGGTGCCTCCATACGCAAGATACGCGATGCGACGGGCGCCCGCATTATCTTCCCCTCGAATGAGGATAGCGACAAGGAGGCCATCATCATTATTGGCAAGGAGGAGAACGTCAATAAGGCCAAAGAGCAGATGGAGGCGATCATTAAGGAGTGCGACGAGGTCACCGAAGGTGATGTGATCGTCGATCCCAAGCACCACAAGCACTTTGTGGCTAAGCGCGGCACCATTTTGCATCGCATCTCGGAGGAATGCGGCGGAGTGATGATTTCTTTCCCGCGTGCAGGTACCAACTCTGACAGGGTGACAATTAAGGGCGCCAAGGAGTGCATTGAGGCGGCCAAGCAGCGCATCGAGGAGACCGTCGCCGATTTGGAGGCGCAGACAACCATTGAAGTGGTTATACCACAACGCCAGCATCGCACTATTATGGGCGCTCGCGGTTTCAAGGTGCAACAGGTCACCTCCGAATTCGATGTGCAGATTAAGTTCCCCGACCGCGATGCCACCGAACCCATTGAAAGTCTGACCAACGGTGTTAACGGTGAGGGTGAGGAAGGCACCGAGAGTGAGCCCAGCGCGGAGCCAGTGCGTCATTGTGATGTTATTCGCATCACCGGACGCATCGAGAAATGCGAGGCGGCCAAACAGGCGCTGATTGATCTGATACCCATCGAGGAAGAGCTGAATGTTCCTTTCGATCTGCATCGCACCATCATTGGCCCACGTGGCGCCCATGTGCGTCAGTTTATGTCCACGCACGATGTGCACGTCGAGCTGCCGCCCAGCGACCTCAAGTCAGATGTGATTAAGGTCTCTGGCACGCCAGCACGAGTCGCCGAGGCCCGTGAAGCGCTCGAGAAGATGATTGAGGAGCATGAGGCGGATCGTGCTGATCGCGAGCTGCGCTCATTTGTCCTCCAGGTGGAGGTCGATCCTGAATATCACTCCAAGCTAATTGGTCGCCAGGGCGCTGTCATAAATAAGCTGCGCGCCGATCATGATGTCAACATCTCGCTGCCCAAGCGCGATGATCCTAATCAGCGCATCATTTCCATTACCGGCTATCAGGCCAAGGCTGAGTCCGCTCGCGATGCCATCATGGAGATTGTGGGTGAATTGCGAACGCTCCATCGCGAGGTCATCGAGATCGATACGCGCATCCACTCGCACATTATTGGTCATCGTGGGCGCACCATTCGCAAGATCATTGACGACTACAAGGTACAATAGCAACTCGACTTGATTTGTATAACAAGTGTATACTTAATCTGAATTTATTTTCTAGGTGGACATTAAGTTCCCGTCTTCCGATGAAGGCCAAACCAATGCAAATGCTGTGACCATCATTGGCAAGGAGGAGGATGTGGAGAATGCTAAGGAGATGCTCTTAAGCATGGCTGAGGATTACGAGCGTGATTATTTGGAGAATTTGCCGCCATCGCCGCAACCACAAACTGTGGGCGCTTTCCTCACCGATCGCGCTGGCGCCAGTTCTGGTGCTGGTGGTGGTGGTAGTGGTGCTGGTAGCAACAGCAATGAGAACGGTTTTATCATCAAGGATGCACCGTGGGAAAAGAAGAATCAGGGCAAGAATTTAATTGCGCCCAATACCCAATCGCAGGAGGATTTCCCGGTCTTTGCTGCGGGTGGTGCTCCAGTTGCGGCCACGCCAATCACCTCCGTTTGGGGGCCGAAGAACTAAGCAGTTGCTTCAACTCAGCAACGGCAGCCGTGCAGAGTACGACGGGAATTTGGGTAACGGAACGAAACGGGGCGGACGGACGGACGGGGTGGGCGTTGAGCAGCACCGGCAGGCGTGCTCGGGGCGTACTCCTTAGCCGAAAACTAGTGTCAAAAATGGTACAGGTTGTCTCTCTTTCTCTCTATTTCTCTTTCTCTCCTCACTCACTCACTCCTAGGAGCTTTTCTACAAATGCAATTCAAAAACAAACAATGGAAAACAAAAAACAACAACTATTTTTGTATAATTTGATACAGAGAAACTCTGACCTCACACATCTACACACAAGGGCATATACATAAAGAAAAAAACACACACACACACACATTCAGACACATGAAATTGCATTTATACAAAACAAGAAAAAAGCTAACAACATAAAAAATTAAATTTTACATAGCGCTGAGTACTGCTCTTCTTAGTCCTTGTTCCTGCCCATATTGTTGGTTTTGCCCCCATATGACTTAAATGCCAATTTTTCTTTTTTTATAACCATATTTGATTTCAATGCATAATATTCTAATTAGTTCAAGCTACTTAAATTAAGCAAAAAGTTCAACAAATGTTTTGTTAAAATTGGTTGCAACAAATTTAATTAATTGAAAATTATATTTGAATGAAGAAAAAAACAACACAAATATTACGGTCAAGAACGAAATAATTGTAAGCATAAAATGTTAAATATTTACTATTGCTATTGCTGCTCTTTTTTTATTACAAATCTATTGTTTTTTCACTGAGTTATATGAAGCTGTAAACTGAATCGAGTTATTAGTTTAATTTTCCGCATATTTTGGGAGAGTGCATGTTTAAACGTTTTCTACCGTTGAATGTATAGTTAAAAACATTTGTAACTGTTTAGAACACATTAAAAGAAAAAAAAGAATTGGAACAGCAATTTATTGAATTACATACAAACATGTACTTTCAAATTATATAATATATATATACATATATATATATATTTAAAAATAATTTAATTAACACACGCCTGCTTCTGCTCCAACAACCAATCAACCAGCTTTATACCCCACACAAGCCCCTTCACATTTCAAAATGAATACAAACGTTGTAATTTTGTGCAATCTTCTTGATTTATATTAAATTGTTTTCGACTTATATTTTCCACTTAACAACTTTAAATCAACACATGGCGCTCAGACCCTGTTTACTATTTGAAGTTGAAACACAAAGTATAAAAAATTTAAAAAAATATATTAAAATTTTTTACTTACCATTCAAAATAAAAAAAAAAAAAACAAAATAAAACCAATAAAAAACGTAAACAAATTATATAGTTTGATTTTTCTGTTTGTTCCTTTCGTTCTTGTTTATTTTATTTTTTTTTTATTTCATTCGGTAATTATAAAACAAAAAAAGATGAAGAAGAAAAACACCAAGAAAAACAGACCTGATAATGTAAATTTTTTAAAATATACATATTTACAACCAACTGCATTAGTAACTTTAAGAATCGTAGTAAATACAATACAAAGTATATAAATGTATATATTTTCCTATATTAACGGACGAAAAATCAAATGTAAAGCGGGAAGCGATGACGATAGCTGAAAAGCAACATTTTTCACTTACGGCATTTTTTTTCATAACAGGCTATTCAGACACGAAAATATTGTATTTTTATTTCTTTTGAAATACAAAAAAAAAAAAAACTCATACAATTTGAATTCTACATGTGATTATTTTGAATGCGAGCCATGCAGCTGCCACAACCTTACTGGCAACGCCAATTGTCGGACGACTATCGATTGAGTGTAATCGGTATTTATCAGAAAGCACAGCTACTTTTTCCGTGCTTCTTCTTGCACAGAAATTCTTTTTAACAACAAAAATTAATTGTAAAGTTGGACAGCAGTTCAATTGAATTCAAAGGCGACACATTAAGGAGAAGACAACATCAGCCCAGCCATGGAGGATCGTAAGTGTGCTCCAAATGTGTGAAATGCAGTTTTTCGCCAACTAGAAGCTTGCAGCAGGTATTCGCCGCATACAAGTGTAAAGTGTTCGCGTGTTCGCTGTAAGGCCTGGTTTGCTTGATGGAACGTAGACCTTTGCCAGAGATACACGTCGAGACGCTAATTAGACAGCAGTTTTGATCAAATAAAGGTATTTAGACAGTTCTGCGTTGGCAAGTGATGAGATTAGTCAGTGAGGAAGCTAGATAGCCTGCCATACATTTAGATGAGTCATGCCCGAGGGTCGGTTGTCTGCGCCTGCCCCAGCTTCGTATTGAAATCGTGGGAGTCATTTTCAAATATGTTTCGCCTACTGTAAACATGCTAAGTTTTATTATTCAGACGAGAAAGTTTGGCAACGTGGCAAACAATTTGTGAATCTGCGTCGTTCTTTGTGTACATTGCCTGTTGCAATAGCAACAACTGTGCTGAGACAAACGTAGCAACGCCTCCCATTATACACACAGTAGATTTTTGATTGAATATACAAAATTAAATTGCGTTTTGTCCTAAATGTATTGTTTATGAATGTTATACGTCAATTGAACGCAAATCATATTCAATCTATTTTCGAACATGCCCCACAATTGAGACCGTAGGGAACAAGTCAATCTTCCACTTGTTGATCATGCAATTCTTTAACTCTTTGCTAACTTAGCACAAAAGCAAAGCCAGAGTCCAAGCGAAAGAGAGAGAATGACTCGAACTTTAGCTGAATTTGTTTTGTTGTGGTCTTCTTGTTGTTGTTCTTTCGTTAAGTTGGTTGCTCTTCGTTTTGCTCTCTTTGGCTCAGTTGTTCTCTAGCGTTGCCAACTTGTTGAGTTACAGCGAAAAGAGCTGCAGCGACCAATTACCAAAGTTGAGCTCAGTTCAAGTTTGATTGTAGCAGCGCGCGGAAGCGAAGCAAGTCAAGAAGTAAATACTTAGACACACGCATTTCAAAAGAAAACGATTTCAAAATGAATGTTTTGATATAAAATGGGCAAAAGAAAAGCATCAAAGAACCAAACTGACTACAAAGCCAGCAAACAAGACAACACAAACAAATACAAGAAATCGCTCGAAGCGCTCGCTTTGAAATTTGAGAAGGTTCCACATGCGCCGCCACGTTCCAATTAGAAAGTGCTGTTCGTTGTGGCTTTTGTTGTTGCTGTTGCTGCTGTTGAACATGAGATAAAACCGCACAAGACAGCATGAGCAGCGAATCGGAGCCTGTTAGCTTAGAGTTCATCGAGGACTCTTATCTGCCGCGCATCGATGACATCACCACAACGCCATCGCTCGACGATCTGGAAATATCTCCAACCAGCGATTCGGAATGCGGCTGTTATTGCGATGAGGCTGAGCTCTATTTGCGTAATCTGACGCTCGACGAAATCTTCTATGATGTTGACTCGGACTACGCCAATACACTTGAGCTCCAAACCGTCGAGACTGATTTCATTGCGGCCAAGTTATCCAATCAGACGCCATCGCCATCGATGGCGAAACGTTTCCGCTTGAAATTCTTTACCAAGCGCACTATGCGCGATATAAAGGTCACGTTTATAGATTTCTCGAAACCATATCTGGCTAAATTATCAAATAGCGATAACTACAAAAGGTTTCTCACAATTTCTCAGGTTGGAAAAGGTAAAGAGTGGGAAGATTTTTCAGCCTAATGGGTAGGTTCAGAAATGAAACACAAATGTAATAACCACTGGAACTGTAAACGGAAAAGAGAACGCTTGTAACAATATTATTTTGTATTCCTGTTTTTTTTTTTTTTTTTTTTGTCTACTGCCTTGCGAAAGCAAAATTTGGAACACGAAACTTACCTTAATTACTTCGTGACTAACCAGCTAATTTTCTCTATTTCCCCATTATTTGCCTTCATTATGTGCCGCTCAAACCCAACAGTTTGTGAGTATTATTTTTGATGATAACAATTGAACAAAGAACAATCTCAAGTCTTTATTCATTTTAAACAAACAAATCCAAACGAAATTCGATATACTCAGCGTATGAAAAAGTCTTTGAGGAAGTTGTCTTCCCAGGAGGTACATTAAATCAAAATTTCAAAATACAAAACAAAACATGCGCCAGTTCTTCAGTTCTTATTTAGCAAAAAGTTATTGTAAAACAAATAAATAACATTTTGTAGTTATATAATTATAAACTAATTGTATGTTTTGTGCCACAGACAATAACGCCCACTTGTCGGAGCCCACATCTCCAACAGCATCTGTGGCATCTGCAGAGATTGCCGCTTTGTTTGCAGCCCTCACCCCTGAGGAGAAGGAACAGCGACGCGCCGAGTGGAGCCAGGTATGTCCTCATTGGATAATTATATATTTTACTTACTAAACATTTGAGTTTTTTTTTGTTTGGTTTGTAGGAGCTGGCACGTGTTGAAGAGGAAATCAATACGTTGCGCACGGTGCTGGCCTCCAAGACGCGCCATGCTTCCGATTTGAAGCGCAAACTCGGCATCACCGTCTGGCGAGAGCTCACCGACGACGTCAATCAGGGCGTCAAGAACTTGAAAGAGAGTCACGTGTAAGTTTCGTAATCTACTTGGAAGATCTCTCATCTACCGTAGACAACTGCTTTTTATTTGTATTACTCATCTAAATTTTTGGTTTTTCTTAAGTTTTAAATTGAAAATGTTATGTATTCACTTAGTTATCAATCGATGGAGCAGGGCGTGGGCAGCATATCGAAAGCCGTGCAAGATGCACCACTGTAAGTAATTGTGTTAAAGATTGTGTCTCGAACCAAACATTTATTGACAAACTAACCAAAACCAAATCAAGTACTGTTCATTATTTTCTTTAACACAATTAAATATTCCTCGTCGTTGCTTTTATGTGTCTCTATAACTGTATTTATTTATATGTCTTCAAATTAATTTATGCTTACAACTTCTGCTTCATAATTTCAGTTACCAACGTACTGAATCAGTGCTTAAGACGACCGGTGAGAAAACGGCTTCGGTTCTTGGCAGCATTACGAGCGGCATTACGTCGAAATTCTCACAAATGAAAAATTCTGACTCGATGCGTTCTATCGAAGCTTCGGTTGGCTCTGCCTACGAGAACGTTAAAGTAAGCTATGAACAGAACAATTTTTTGTGCCAATCTCATGCGGTAACTACTATTTTATTATATATCTCTATGTATTTTATTTTATGCATTTTCTCATATCTCACTTTCTCTACACATTTGAAGCACCCAATAACATAAGAACACAACATTAACAACTTAACTTATGTATTCCACAATGTTTAGGCAGATTTTAATTATCACGGCTTACACTATTTGGCTAGGCAATTTACTTTTACTTACAATCTTATCGATTAATCGCATGTATTTAAGTGCTTAATATGATGTTGTCAATGTCTTGTTTGCTACATACCTATTCGGTTTTCTGTTCTATTCTATTGTAGACGAAGGTGACATCCCGTTCGGGATCGGTTTCCAGTTTCCCAGACGCTCTAGATGAGAACAACACATCATCGGGACTCAATTCACCCACTGACTCTCTAACAAAATAAATGGGTGTGTGCATTGAAGAAACACACTCGCACACACACACAACACAAACACACACATAAAAACAGCACGCGTAAATTAATCAAAAACTAAATAAAATACAAACACACACATATATAACACTTAATTTACATACATACATATATACAGATGCGTGCGCACTAACACCAAGAACAGAATTTAATTATATATGTGGAGAGGTGTGTTATTATTACTATTACTATTATACTATTTAATGTATGCATATATCTTGCATTATCTTGGTAGCATATATATATGCGTGTGTGTGCTGCACTTCTATAAAGATAAATTGTTTGGGTTAGAAAGCGATAAAGTATACTTTATTTTACATAAATCTAAGTGTTTGTTAAACGTTCAAACAAAACAAAAAAGGACACCAACAACAACAAATGCAAAAAAACTATGCACTGATAATGTATTTACGCTAACTTTTGTTAACACACACACACATGAAAAAGATAATCATTGTGCGGATTTCATTCCAAACTTTTCTGACCCTTCGTAAGCTTTGTTTGAAAGAAGAAAAAATTGTATATTATATATTTTTATATTTTCATTTTTTTCATAGACTTTGGGTCGAATGGCTAAATGGCGTAACTGAAACAAATTCAAAATTAATTGAACATAATTCAAACAATGAAAAGGGAGCTTAAGTGCAAAGTAAAAAAAATAAATACATTGCCAATGTTCACAAGCAAAAACAAAAACACAATGTAAAAAATGTAGGGCATACACGCACGCAGCTAACTTGTTGCATCTACACTTGATCTAAGATTTGCTATATGTGTATGAAATTCTTTAAATAAATACGACATTTTTGTGCCCCAAACTTAAAGGCTTTGAATTACATATTTAAGAATGGCGCCAAACATATCGTATCTATCTCTATCTGGCAACTCTAGTGCTGACGAGGGCTGCAAAATAGCCATCAGCTGGTGCGCATAACAGCTGGCAACGCTGCACTTCACTCGCACAGTGACGAACTGAAAATCAGTAGAAAAAAAAATGACAAACTCTAAATGAAACCAAGTACGCATCGTGATGCAGAACTCTTGACAAGACAATTAGTGGCTCCAGAGAGAAGTGCAATTAAGTTTAAATAGTCTAATTAGTGTTAGGGCGGGCCTAAACATGAATTTTACATACGTGTTCGTGCTCATTTGGCTGGCCTATCTAATATGCAGCGGAGTGTTGCTTTTCTCTCGAGGATTTCTGCTTGCACGCGTCTCCAAAACGGAGACAAGCAGCTGCCGGCGTCTGTCCAACAATCCCAATGATGTAAGTCTCTCGTCGAACGGGTAAGCGGCAGATGGAGTCTGAAGAGTAACTTTGTTTTTGTTTGCTAGGAGTATTTCCTTACGCCAGAGGTTGTGAATGAGATCTTTAAGGATGTGAATGCCTCATCATCATCGAATCTATGTCTTCCACAAAAGTCCAAAGTCATAATGCTCGTCATTGATGCATTAAAATACGAATTTGGCGTTTATAATGAAAACACCACCGAACCGTTGCCTTATGAGAATAAACTGGGTGCACTGCATCAGTTGCTGCAGCAATCACCGGGGAATGCTCGTCTAATGCGTTTTAAAGCGGATCCACCAACGACCACACTGCAACGCCTGAAGGGCCTAACCACCGGCAGTCTGCCCACATTTATTGATATTGGCTCCAACTTTGCCTCGCCAGAGATAAATGAAGACAACGTGATCGATCAGATTGTGAAGAACGAGCTGCCTTTGGTATTCCTGGGCGACAGCACGTGGACTGATTTATATCCGCGACGCTTCAAGCGCGCTTACTCCTATCCCAGCTTCGATATCTTCGATCTGGACAGCGTCGACAATCAAATCATGCAGCATCTGCCCAAGGAGCTGGCCAGCAATGATTGGCAGGTACTGATTGCGCACTTTCTGGGCGTGGATCACTGCGGACACAAGCACGGTCCCATGCATGAGGAAATGTCGCGCAAATTGAGCGAAATTAATGATATTATAAAGTAAGTGCAACAATGCTCTACAAACATCTTGACAAAACTTAAATATCTCTTAATTTTAGATCTGTGGTTGCTAAAATGGACAATGAGACCACGCTGCTGATAATGGGCGATCATGGTATGACGGCAAGTGGCGATCATGGCGGCGACACTGATGACGAAACCAATGCTCTGCTGTTTGCCTACTCCAAACAGCACAAATTCTTCACCAGCAGTGATGCGGGCTCAGATAGCGACATGCTGCAGCAGGTAAATTGGAGATAACGCAACGTCTTTATCTGCAACTGATAAAATTATTTGTATTTTTTTTTTTTTATTGCAGATTGATCTGGTGCCCACACTGTCGACCATACTCGGCGTGCCGATACCCTACTCAAATCTGGGCTTGATCAATTTTAATATTGTGCCCGCTGTCGCTGTGCCCCATTTGAGTAAATTTCAAACGTTGCTGCTCCACGCCTGGCAGAATGCCCATCAAATCTATCGATATTTCTTCAATTACGCTCTAGAGAACAAACGCACCTTCAATGTGGAGCAAATGGATAAGTTGGAAACGGAATTCATACTGCTCACACATCGTGTGCAAACAATTTACAACGAAGCGGCCTTTAAGTCGTTTGTGCGTGATCTAAACATGAATCTGCGTGACATACTAAACGTCTGTCGCGAGATCTGGGTTAAGTTTGAGCCCACGCAAATGTCGCAGGGTCTGCTCTTCAGCTTTCTGCCCATCTTCTTTGCCTTTCTGCTCATTAACAACTCAAGTGCCAGCGACTATCCGAAAATATTTAAACCCAAAGAAGTCTTCTATGTGTTTCTCATGAATATTGCTGCTGGAGTCTTTGGGTATCGCTACTATAAGAACTTCTCGTTCAAGACAGAGGAGCATGGTGTCATTTTCTTTACCAGCCTGCTCAGCACTGTGTTGCTGGCCTTTTATACGCTTCGTCACTGGAATAGTATTGCAAACAATTGGGCGAGTGTAAAGCGTTTTGCACATATGCCCACACGTCTGCTGCTCTTCTCCACGATGGCAGTGTTCTTCTCCAACAGTTTTGTAATACAGGAGGCCAAGATTTTGTCCTATCTGCTCGTTGCTGCTATTTTGCTGCTTGTCTATGAGCTGCTGCTGCTGAGCACACGTGTGGACTTTAAGAACAAATTCAAGTGGTCGCAGTTTTTGCGCTCCGCAGCGTTTCGTTTAATCTTGGCTAGCTTGTTGGCCGTTTGCTGCATACGTTTCGCCTACACGCTGTTTCGGTGCCGCGAGGAGCAGGGCAATTGTGCTGACTTTGCCAGCAATAGTAGACCGGGCTTTTCAGTGAAGAGACCTTCCATTGGCAATACCTACATTCTGGCTGTGGTCATAATTGTTCTATACACAACGTTGGCACGCTTATATTTACGCTCCTGCGGCAATTTGACGGGCAATTCAGCCAATGTAATGTTGGCTCGCTACGGACCGACTGTCGCTTCGATTTGTGCTGGGGGTCATATACTGCTCGCGAATAGCGCCATCAAGAACATTCAACGCACGCACATCGATGCCATGGCTCTGGTCATCTATGGCCTGTTACTGCTGCAAATCGTTGTCGTCTCATGGGCGCCGCTGATGACGTTTGTACTGCCGCCAAAGAATCCCAATAGCATCACCATTAATGGTCGCGATAGCATTGTGCCGGAAATATTTCGGAAAATGAAACGTATGTATGAAGGTGATGATGCGGAACATAGCTACGCGATACCAGTCGTCTATGGTCTGGCCACTGTCTACTCATCGATCATCATTTCGTTTGGCGTCTTTCTGGCCATGCTGATGATTGTGGTGCTCGAGCCGCATGCGAGCATTGGCCTAATTGTCTGCATCGTCGTCGGGGCCATCATCTTGAGTGTGCATGGCATTTTGCGCTATCGCACGGCCACTAGTTTTGGTCCGTATTTCATGCGTAATTTATTATATGTTTAATTAATTTGTATAATTATTTTGCTTTTACAGAGAGCTGTGTGCAGCCGACTTTTAGCGCTGTGGTTGCCTGGTTTTTGTTGGCTCACTTTTGCTTCTTTGCCACATCGCATCAGACGACGCTGTCCCAGATCGATTGGCGAGCAGCCTTTGTAGGTCGCTCCAGCGCATTGGGTCAGTCGCATCTCATTTCCGGAACGTTGGTCATCTTGAATACGTTCTGTGGTCCAATCTTCTTTTGCTGCATGTACTCTTTACTCAGCACGGAGACTTTTTCGCTTTTTGCTCTATTTCCCAGTCTCATCAAGAGCAGCAGCAACAGTCGCACCAACAACAAATCGGATGCAGCTGTTGCATTATCTGATATTGCCACTGAAGCGGTCGGATTTGATATGACGCGTGGCGAGTTGGCATTGTATGAATACGAGGATGTGTTTCTAGGCGCTGGTTTCAAACTGGCCACTCAGCTCTTTATGCTGCAGGGCATCAGGGTTAGTTGGTGATGCATTTCGAACGCTTTTATGTATTCGCTAATATTCTATTTTTGCTTGCAGATCTTCTGCGCCATGATGGCCTGCACCATACACTGTCGTCATCTGATGGTCTGGAAAATCTTCGCACCACGCTTCATCTACGAGGCGCTGGCCACTTTTGTCGGCCTGCCATCATTAATTGTGGGCTATCTGCTGGTGTTGCGCATCAATCGCGCCGTCGATGCACTCATCAAGCGCATCAACAAGGATAAGTAGTTGCCAGCCAATTATTAGCTGCACTTGCTCTAGTCCCTCAGTCGCATTAACTCGAACATTTTGTATTTAAGCATTCAATTTTATATTGCCAGAGATTGTATTTTGCCCATAGCTTTTATTTATTTAGCTTTTACTGAATTATAGTAAAGAAAAACAGTATAAAAAGAAACAAAAAACGTAATGTTTTTGGTGGTCTCATCTTAGCTGATTTATATTTGCCTCAAGGTTCTTATTTGAATTGTTTTGTATTTTTTTTTTTTTTTTTTTACATTTAGCTAAAAGTTACGTTTAAGATTAGCAAGTGCTGTATAGACACACAAAATCCAACTTAGAAACAAAAAGAATTTTACATATTAACGTAAATATACACATACAGTTCTTTTTTATGGCTTACAAAATCAGCACGAACAAAAATATGACAGAAATAAAGGAAAATTAAGTACAATCGAGCGTCATTTGTGTAAACAGATATACCAAACTAAACTCTGCGCTTTAATTACAATCGTTCCCTTTTAAGTACGAGCAAATAATTAACAATGTGGAACACAAAAATGATTGAATACATTGATGGCAAACACAGTAACGGGCCAAATAAGGTCGCAACTGTGTTTGCCTTAAGTAATTTAATTTACACCCTCACTTATATTTAGTTGACAGGTCATTTGTTTAGGCTTACATTTGTGTGTGTTAATTATTGTGTGTGGTGGTGTGAAGGTGGTGTGAATGTGGTGTGCTTCGTGTGTGTGTGGGCAACTGTCGCTTGTTTATTATACGTGTTGAAATAGAGATTCTAGATTCAGCCAAAGAAATCTACTGCCCATTGAGCATCAACGGGGTATGCGAAATTCCGTTTGTGACGCCCTTAGCTACAAATTAAATAAACAAAAAGAATAGGGTCAACGATCAGGCCAAAATCATAAGCCAAGAAATGAAATGGAGATTTGAAACGCGATAGAAGCGAAGGAGAAGGAGTTTAGCATTATTTACAGCACCATAGAAGGCAACTACTAGACTACAAATCTTTGGCTTTGATGGTGGCAGCCTCCGGAGCAAGCCCGATGCTATTGATGCATGCGATGACCGATAAAAAGCGGCTCTAATCGCAGTTTTCTTCATATGGATGATAATGCTTTTCCGGCGGAGGTTGCGACGGTTGCTGCTGCAGCTGCTGCTTACCATGAGTCAAAGGTCGGAAGTACTTTAGGGTGGTACTCCAGTCCTCCCGGAGGGACAGATTAAACATTGAAAAGTCCGGATCGCCGGTAACCTCCTTGACAATGTTCAAGAACTTGGGCATGCAGTTCTTTAACGCTTCCCCGGATAGCGAAGAGTACGTCTCCAAAAGCACCAGGCCTTTGCAGCTGCAATACGAAATGTAAATCGTTGTGGAATTGGAATATGGTTGATCATATTAGAACATACCGTGGATGACCCGGCTCCTTGTAGATGTCCAGCTGGAAATATTGGTTGTTGATCAGGAAGCAGCGTCGCTTCTTGTAGATGGTGAAGTGCGCATCATCACGCTGCGCCAGCAGGTTCATATAGTCGCGATGCGTCAGCTGTGTCTTCACCTCAATCCGCGCCTGGCCATGCACATTGGGACGACGCTGGGTGTGTATATAGCTCCAATGATTCTTCTGGCCGCGTTTGCGCAGACGGGCCTGCACTTTGGGACCAGCAGATTGCAGATAGTGATGCACCACATCGAAGTCTTGGAAGGGCGGAAACTCGCTTTCATTCGGCAGAAAGGCAACTGAATTAAATATATCGTTTGAAAGATTAGTTTATGCCTAGTACAACAAAAAAAAAAAAAACCCGGAGACTTACCCAAGTATTTGAGCTTCTTTGAAGTGGCTTGCAAGCGGTCACCAATATCAATGCCCAGTTTTTGGCACACAGATTCAATCATGCGGTTCATTTTGGACTCAAAATTGGTGGAGTTATCAATCACATCGAAGTAGGGATGACCCACCCAGGCGGCGGCTGATTTGTAGTCTAGTTCGCGCGCCAATTCTACGCCTTCAGAGCGACAGGCGTGATCCTGAAAACAGAACAACAGATTAGTATGGATTTGGCATTTAATCTTAAGTATGAATTTAAATCTGAATAACACCCAAGTATAAAACAACAACAAGCGACTAATGTTGATACAATCTTATATTGATTTACTGTCTTTTGTTTTCAGTTACAAAGCATAGTAATTATATCAGTTTTCCATTTTATCAAAGAATCGATGAAAACTATTGATAGAGTGAAAATAATTGCAGCTCTTAAAATACATAACTGGCTGTAAGTACTATATATTATTTTACTCGCACTCTAAACAAGATTAAGTTTAATCAACTAACAAGCTCTCGAGCAGATTGATTATAATGCCATTGCTTTGATTTGGGTACCTGATAATGGCGCTTTCTTTTCTTTGTTTTAAACATGCACATATATAAATGGTAAGTGGTGTGCCCAAAGAAATAGGTAAATCGTATTAAAAGTGCGCATATGGAACACTCACCTCTGTGGAGTAGAAATCCTCGGCGCCATTTGCCGCCGAAACCAAGTGCAGGATTTGATTGTAGCGATTGTCACGCATCTCCACGGGATTCCATTTGTTGCCCGCCATCATTTTCTCCCACTTGTCTTTCGATATATCTGTACAGTTAGTCATAGCTTAGTTTGCGATCATGACTCAATCATGGATTTCACTTACATGCACTGGCATCCATGACGCCGCGATCGCAGATGATGAGGCAATTGCGAGTGCTCGAGTTACCCAGCTCAAAGTACGTGTTCTCAATTTGCACCATGGTGCGTATCAGGTTCTCCTGAAATTTATATGCTACAAAGTGCAAAGGCAATTTGCCATTATTTTCCGCTGTGATTTATGTTTTTTACAAATTGAGTATAATACTGAACAAGTAGTGTTGAAATCAAAATACAAGAAATACAATTGCAAGCAAGTTCTTTGAAGGAAATGTGGCACACACGATTTGAATGATGCCACTGGTTGAATGTTTGTTTTCTTATATTCTCATTTTATTTTTTATGAAAGAGAAAGGATGGGCAAGGGGGTTCCGTGTATCGATTTCAGTAACATATGAGAGTTGAGATGAGGCGATGGGCTGCACCCAATTGAGTAGCAATTGAACGAATTCGAGCAGCATAAATTGAAATGCGACAAAGGGGCAGCAGCAATAAACAAAACGCTCAAATTTTATGATAACGAATCGATAATATTTTCAAATATATACATACGAACAATAATTGAATGTGTAATATATATATATATATGTATGTATACAATACAAAGTTCAATCACATCTCCTGCCCATCGAGCAAAACTGATTCGGTCAAATCGACCACAAAGACAAACTATACATTGTTTCTAAACGACTGAACAGAGCTGTATGTGTATGTGTGTGTGTAATGCGATCATCGTGTGATTATATTGTGCAACATTAGTAAATACGTTCTACTAGGTATATAAGTAGTTGCGTTAATAATCAGTCCAATCAATATCAGCAACAGGTGTTTAAATAATCAACGAGAGATATGGAGAATCCGGAGAGATTCCCCTTCAACAATTAATGTCATTAGAGAAATGTGTCAACCAGAACAATATTTACAAAACACAAACAAAATACTATTCATTTGTGAAGTGGATCTAACAAAGTGTGAATAATCCGGAAACTAATTCAATTTTTCAACGCCAAGCAATGCACTGATTTACAAGTTCCTACTGAGAGTAATCAGTAACCTAGACCTTGGCAAAAACAACAACAATATAGGAGAGCAAGTAAACGACTATAATAAATAAGTAAAAACACAAACACACACACACATACACACACATACTCTCCCCTCGCATGTGCTTTTTCTTAGTGATAGAAGAGAGGGTATTTCTATTGTGCACTGAATCGCTTAATATATTGGCAAAGACATCATACGACACAAAATTCGATATAGCCAAGTTCTAAAGAAATCGTTGCAAAACTATACATTTTAGTTGCTATATAGACAAACAGTCAGAATACAAGTTTTTGATTATTGCTTTTCAAAGTTATTTTAAAATCAATTTTACTTTGCAAGGGTATTTAGTCTTCGTCAGCTCAAACATAATAATAATGTTCTCTTTGCTTTTTTAATATGTTTTTAAATTGATAAAGAAAAGCCACACAGCAAGTCACTGTTAGGGGGCGTGTCAGCGGGTGGCGGAATAAGCTACCGTCTACTACGTTGCTTTGTTACGTTAAGTGAAAAACACCCCCCGTTTGTCGCACCTCCCCCCTTCCTTGCTGTGCGCTTAGCCATGGCGACACTTGTTGCGGTCTCGTGCAGCGACTTTGAACAGTTTGTTGCATTGAACTTGACTGCGAGCATCATGTGACGAAACAGTTAGAATTGATCGATTGAACCGACAATGGAATACACACAAACGGCATGGGAATGGCAGTGGGAGTGGGAGTGGGAATGGGATGGGAATGGAAATGGAAATTGGTTTGGGGTGGGTAGTTTGCGTCAGTAGATAGCAAGCGAATTGTTTTGGTTTGCCAGACTGCTGTTGTTGTTGTTGCCTTCGATTTTGCTTTGCGGCTTGTTTTGGCTAATTCAATTAGCAATCTGTGATATAAGCAAATGATGCAAACAACCAATACATACATAAATGTGAATATATAATCTGTAATTTATAGCTATGGTAATAATCTGAATGATTTGAGTGGAGAGACGACTCCTGAATTTCGTTTGCCATTTGTAACAAGTTATTGGCACAAAGAACACAAAGTTCTTAACATAGTTTTACATATTTAATTATATAATTAGTCGCTTATATTTGCATAGTTTAAGGAATGAAGAACAATTTCATAGCTAATGATGAAGAATTTAAAAACGAAACAAAAACGCACAGCATTTAAAGCGAAAGCAACTCAAAATTCATTAAGAGATCAATTTAAAAGAAAACATTAGAATACACCACAAGAATAACAGGTTGCCTTATCTATGAGAGTATCTGGTGATATATATCTGGATTTGTTAGTGTGTATCTGTATCACGAATGACTATAATAAAAATGACTAAACAGATTAATTAACGCCCAACCGCGAAGAGTAAAGCTCACATATATAGCTTATATGACCAGATTGCCGAACTGACAGAGACGACTCTTTGGATGAATGGGACGCCGATACATCCGAAAGTATATATGGACATATGTATATAGATATGAGAATCTACGACGAGCGAGGAGCACGTGACGCTGACAGCGCGAGGTATTCGAAATTCCATTATTCCACATGTTCGACTGAGTACAGCAAAAACAAATAAGTGAAATAATTATTGTAGACGAAAATTGCTGCGCCACTGCTCTGGGAAAATGGGCATGTGGAAAATTGTGGCCTTGACTGACCAAATAGTTGTAGCAGCGAATGTATATCACTTGGACAAGGTAACACGCATTTCAAGTTAATATGGCACATGTCTTTAACAACTACAATTAGTGTTTATTGATTATTGATATTAAAATTCAGTCATTGTTAATTCGATAGATGCACTGTGTATTAGGGGTATGCGCTTATTAGGGTATGCGTGCAGACCTGCTTTTATTTAAAAATTATCATTAAAAGCATTTATAATTGTTGTTAGTAATCGCCAAATTCAGTTTTAGAGTATAAGTTAATAATATTCATTTATATTATTAAATGCAATATTTCAGACTTTTATTTAAATTTAGAGTTCTGGTTTTTAATTACTAATGCTATAAGCAAGACATTTTTCAAATATTTGTTTTTAATATACACATTAAAAACATAATAAAAAAAATTCCGCTTTTTTCAATTTTTTTTTTTTGCAATATATATATGTATATATATTTTGCTATATAAACTATAAGCGCTCTGTTTGCGGACCTAATCAGGGGCACGTGCGAGTCAGCAGCTAAAACTGGCTATAACGTATACATATAAATACATACATATAGACAGGCACATCGTTAGGCTATATGTATTGCTAAATTTAAATGGCCCATTTTAATTTGCACGTATAAAGCGATAGGCGTTTATTAAAAACTCTGAAAACCTCGTCTGAGTAATACTATATATTCTGTTGTAAATATACGTAGATAAATAAATTACGATATTAGAGACATTTGGCACAAACAATCTGCACTTTGTTAGTGGACAACAAACATTAAAAATACACAAACACAGCTCAGAGGGCACAGCACAGCAGAAAAAAAAGAAAAATAAAATGCTGAAGAAACATAAATATACACAGGCCTGCACAGGTACATGTTTATAGATATTGAGAATGTTTGCATAGGCGCAATTTGTTAAGAAATAAATTAAAAGAGGACAAAAAAAAACACACTTAATAATAACATAACACGAAAACTGTCAACTCATCAACGGCGCGGACTGTTGACAGAGCACACAAAAAGATATCACACGTAATAAGTGAGGTGAAGGATAATGACAACGATCTGTTTAAGATAATACTGTTGCCAAGATAAAGCAGCTCTCAAACACACACACACACACACACACACACATACACGCACAAACAAAGGTAATCATTTTAACAATCACAGCATTCAAGTCTTTTTGAGAGCGATCGATGAATGACGTTTTGTTTTGATCGGATGTGTTTCACTGTTTTTTTTTTTTCTTTTTTTGGATCGCTGTCTGCACTTGGGCACAAACACTCACCTTCGCTGCCATTCGGCTTGGAGGCAGCCTTGGCCAGGCAACGTGGACAGGATGCGGTCAGATCGATGAGACTGTGCTCCGGTGCGGCAAATGGTAGTTCTTTGTAAACGAAGGTGGTTGGCGTGGGTGGGTCTGTGTGTGTGTTATCAACGTCGCAATATCAATAATAAATAAACAACCTAACACAATCTAGACTCTCAAGTCAAATCCCTATCTATGAAGCATCCTCGTCATAATGCTTTCATCAGTGGATAAGCGAATGTTGGGGCAATATGACCTCATGCTCGTGACCACCTGGCAGATTATTCGTACTTATATATTGTTGCTATATGTGTTTTATAAGTCAGGCAATTGAGTGATTGCAAATATTATCGTACATATATATAGCTTATATATATAGATATATGTATATATATTATTTCTTAATAAAGGGGCAAAAAAAGGCCGATTACGGCTGAAGAACGCAATTGACAAATTAGTTTTGAACATTGTCAAACTAATGGCGGCTAGTCACGCAATTCTTAAGTCGGCTCGCCTAAGGATTCACTCGCATTATTCATTGCCTTCTTTCTTTATATATATACATATATATTTATATATTTTATATGTATATAGATATAAATATATATACGTGCATATATGTGTGTATAGAAATGCGCAAGCGAATTACATAAAAATGAACTTATATTGAAGACGTCGCACTCAAGATGAGCGGGAGACCGACAAAAGCATTTAGTACATCTAAACAACAAAAAGTATCTATAGTATGCGCGTATCTATAGACTGTGGACTATAGTATCTGGCAGCCGAGATAGTCGCGCTGTAGCTATTATTTTTGTGGGAGGCTGTACACATGATCTCAGCTAAATATATAGCGCTAGCGCTACATATATTTGTATATATGGTTGACAAAAAGTAAATATTTTTAAAGTATTTTCGTTTTAAGAAAATGCTGCGACGAACTTGACAGTGTGAAGAACGAACATTGAAATACCCCATCCTCAAAAAAATAAAACATACTATACATTGGCAAGACCAACGGATCCTATTATGAAACAAGCACAGGAAACATATCTTAAGTACAATTTATGTATCTACAGCATAGTATCTAAATTCAATGATTAGTTTAATATTATGGGTTTTATAATGGGGAAAATGCTTGCAAAAGTAAACTCTCGCTTTCTCCTTTCTCTCTCTCTCTCTCTCTCAGTTTCTCGTTTCTATACAACTAGTTTAGCGTTTTAAAACTTACCCTCTTTTTCGGTCAGATCAGAGAACTTGACGCCACCGCTAAATATATCGAAAAGGGGAGAGATAAAAAAGATATGGAAATCATAAGTAAGGAAAATGTTTTGAGTTTTTTTTTTTTATATAAAAAGGCACTACGCATAAGCTACATTTAAATTATATGCTTGAACATATTTAAAAAAAAGAAAAAGATTTTCAAGAATATTTATTTTAATCGAGAGTGAGTTGACATATATGCAAGTATTAATAAGAATTGCACAGATTTGTGCATAAGTATGTATATATATTATGCATGGCAAATTGTATAAGAACACAATCAAACTCAAATCATTATCTTGAAATGCCGCACAAACAATAGGCACAAAACATTGTTTGCAGCAAACGTAGCGAACCAAAGCCATTTGATCAGCACAGACAGACAGACAGCCAGGCAGCCACACAGCAGTCAAGAGACACCTGCCTCAGTGGCAGAGAGATGCCAGATACCATCCAAGGATTGGATTGAATCGGATGTGCTGCATATGCCTGCCTGCCTGCCTGCCTGTCTGAGCATCTAACTTTGGCTTGCCGCGCTCTTAAATATCATTATCGTTACTTATATTTGTTGGTTCGTTTGTGTTGATTGTTGATGTGTTTAAGGCATTTACCTGAGTAGTACAGTGGCCGTTTCAGGCACGCGGAATACCTGAAAATATTGAACATGCTCATTGCTTTGTTTCGAGATTCGATTTGTTTGTGTGGGGAAATTGATTTTTAAAATTTTTTTTATTTCTTTTCATCGCTACGGCATTAGGCATTTTATTTGATATGGGTCGAGTATGAGCTAACCATACTGCCACGTAGCAGCAAAACAGCATGACAACAACACACATGTAACTAGCATACCATTTGGCAGTACTTACAACTGCCACAGGCACACAAATAAGGCACAACAAGCAAATATGCTGCCGTTGCAAAAGAGTGAAGCAACAAATGCTCTGTGTTTCAGAGAAGTTTCCCAAGCCCACTCTACAGAGCTCAAATTAAATCAAATAGTTGTGTGCACAATTGTGAGACTCACCTTCCAGCCAAGATTCTCGAAGAAGGTGCACAGGCGACTCTGGCCAGTTGTCTTGCCACCGCACGGACCTGTAAAAGACCAAAAGTCATTTCAGTTGACAGCAGAAATAATATCAAATGAATGACAACATCAATGATTGTTAACGCCCAACCCTGAACACAATATAAGCTCGAGGACAAATGCAACTGTCGCTCGTGCAGTGATGAGGAAATGAATCGGGCTAAATTGATTTGATTTATTAGAAACTATCGCCTATTTTCCAAGTTATCTACATAGTTTTAAGGAAACAAGAATCGGTTTTTAACTAACATTCAACGGGATTGTTTAAGCTAAATAATGTGAAAATTGCATCTGAGAAGTCTTTAAATTCCAGAAATTTTGCTGCCTAACATATTGTTTTATTGCGATCGTTAGCATTTATATCAACTCAAACTTTGCACTTATTTTCAATGTTATTTTTATCTCTAGACTTATATAAATTTTGAGTTCTCATAAATTACGTATATTGTATATAATATAATTTTGAAATGAATTGCGACATATTTATGTCATATTTCATTTAAAATATCATGACTTTTGCCTAATCTTCCACATAAGACCATTACTTTTCTAGTCAGTTGTTGCACACATATAGTACTTATGTATAAATATAATGTATATACAATATATATGCATATATACAAATATAAATACATATATGTGGTTGTTTTTTTTGGCACTACACAAAAGCTGGCTTTATTAATGAAATGGGAGTTTTTTTCCCTTATCAACTTGAATGATTCGTTCGGTTTGTGATTAGACAAGAGAAAATATGCCTTGATAACGAACAAGGACACAAACACATACATACACGTATGTATGTAAAGTTTAGACAAAGTGTCAATAAATGTGATTGTTTGTTTTTGTGTAATCACAGGCAGAAGTTGAGCCAATTTAATTGATTAGACCACGCGCCCAAGAATTATTTTTTGATTACTGTTGCTCGTGTGGGGCTTTTTTTTAATCACTACAAACTGGTTTTCTTTGCAACCATCCATTTTGGCGGGATTTGTAAATGAATGAGTGTGTATTTGTGGATGTGTGTGTGCGTGTGTAAAATGTAAAAGCACCGGTAGAACGGTACAGAAGAAGTTAAATTTGTTGGTTGATTGTTCGATTTGATAAGTGATTCATTAGCATATCAAGCAGCGAGACCGCTAATTGAATGAATGTATGTGTTTTAAGTGTGTGTGGGTCGGCTAGCTGCGCAGGCTAAAAAGAGAAACTACCCCAAAAACATGGGAAACGTGCGCCTTTTCAGGGTCCTGACGACCTTGACATGCTTTGGAGAGCAACACACACGTCGTAAACAAAACAGATACAGAAGAAAGTTTCGTCTGTCTGTTCCTTTGTCTGCCTGTCTGTCGGTGTGGTGATTTCAACTTACCGCCAGTGAGGACAATTTTGTAGACACGCTTCTCCTTGGTGGACACGGAGCCCATTTTGTTTAGCTTCAGGCTGGTGGCCATGATGGCACTTGGCTTTGGTGATGTTGACTTGTTGTTGTCCACAACAGCAGCAGCCGCCTCCTTTGAAATTGAATTTGAATTCGAAACCGAGCTCGAGTTCGAATTGGTGCTCGGCTGCAGCGTCGTCTCGATGCTCAGCACCGACTGTTGCCCGTTGCTGGTTGTGACCAGGGCAGGTGCTGTGGTTGCCATGGCTTATGATGTGTGGCGCAACAGCAACAGCTGTTTTTTTTTATCGGTATGTCGTCAAATGTGAATCCTTGCGCCTTTAATTCCTTACTCACTCTCTCTCTCTCGCTCTCTCCGTCACTATCTTTCTCTTCCAAGCGAAGAAGTGCACGTGCCGTTTTTAGGTTATGGTTCTGATGGATTATTTGTGAGTTGTGCAAAATCGTCGCAATTGATAGAAATGTACATACGAGAAGCAGTTGCGATGTTTACACAAATAATTGCATTAAGTGTGTATTATGTGTATATCCAATAATTTCAGAGTGTTAAGGTGTTGTTTACCGCTGACAGCTACTATTAATCCTTGATGAATCATGCGCTATATTTGATGGACATTCTTAATGAGTAAATAGCGCGCGCTGGTGCACATTATTAAATAACATTTAATTTCCGATTTGTCAACGGTTGGTAACTACAGAATTGGAATTGAATGGAACACCCTACGACCGCGGGGTCAACAAAAACAGAGTAATCGGTATATACCACATCCGAGTTTATATAGATCAGAGTTTATTAGTTTTACGATCGAGCACCATCTTGCACGTTTTTAATTAAAAGCAAAACTGAACCACCTCTCTTCCACAGTGCACACTTTATAGCCACACTGCACAAGCGTCACTGTACAGCGCCAGTGTACACACACTCTCGCTCATATTAAGTTTCAATAACATTTATTCTTGTGAACCGAATGGAAGCGAATTTGAATTTAACATTTGTGAACTAGTCAGTGCTGTCACTTCGAATAAAAATTAAAAGAATATGTACAATTTTCCGTTGTTGCACTGCTTTTTTCTATCTATCTACTTCTAGTGTTCATTGAATACTTTTGAATTATATATTATACCAGCATGTTTATTTTATTCTGGTTCATTTATAAGGCACTTTTATTCACAATGAACTAGATTTTTGTAGTCAGTTCGATTAATGAAAGTTTGCGGTTCATTGTTCAAAATGCAACAAAAAAGAACAGAAATGTATGAATATAAAAGTAACATATTAAGTATTATGTCAATAAGTATCTGCACATAATTTTTACCATTAAGAGCACAGGTATTGCTAACTTTTAATTTCAACTTTTACTGAGTTGGCAGCTCTTAGTATTTCAGGGAAATTTTTTGGTATTTGATGTGGGCAAATTTAGGACGCAACCCTTATGTATTAAGTCGTACCTTATTATGTTATTTGAATTGCAGCTGTAATGATGTGCGTGCTTGGTGCTTAAGAGTAATCAATTGTGCAATAAAAACAAAACAAAAAATTTTAATCGAGAGGTGTATTAAAATTATAAACAAAATATATTGACAAAAGTTTAGCCTGTGCGAAGTGTGTACATTTTTTCGACATTTACAATCACAGAGTACATATAGCCATATTTACACATATACATAACGTAACATGTGTGAGCGCGAGTGAGAGAAAACGTCAACATGACAGCAACAACAACAATAACAGCAGCAGCAGAACAAGCATCAGAGTAAAAGAGAGAGCCCCAGCCAGCTGTGTAGGTCGTCGTGGTCGATTTCTGTTTTTAGGCTCCCAAAATCAGAAACAAAATTTAAAACTAAAAAATTCGTTATTTAAATTAATCTAAATCGAAAACCAAAAACGAGTCACGCACTGCATATTAAAAAATATTTTCGAAAATTGTTCGTTATTGAATTGTGTGGGTGAATTTCGATTGTTATGCACATATTCAATTTGTACAAGCTCAAGTGCATAATTATACACAAACTACGTCACACCTGGACTCTCGTTGTATTTGTCGCCAACTTGGTCGATAACTATTATCGAAGGGCGATCAATCGGCAGCAGCAGCAGCCCGCTCATCAAAATAACAATAACAACAACAACATAATGGAACAAGAAATACAAGACGAGGCGCCCGAGGAGCAGCAGCAACAACAACAACAGCAGCAGCCACCGCTGGAACAGGCGCAAGCTGATTTTGTGGCACGTTTCAATGCAATTGTCGCAGCAGAACCGATGGATGCCAGCGACATGGAGAACGAAGATGCTGACGATGAAATCGATATCGATGATGAGGAGGGCGACGTCGATGACGATGAGGAACTAAGCGATGTGGAGGATTCAGATCCCGAAATGGAGGAAATGTATTCAGATGGCGATTGGACAACATCGAACGACGAGAGCGAAATGTCCACGACAATATCAAATGTGGGCCTCGGGCCCATAGAGCCATCAGAGCCAGCCGCAGTCCGACCAATGTACAGCTTCCAGCCAGCCCGCCTGGTCAAGTGCCAGTTCAAGGAGAAGCATTGCATCGGTGGCTTTCCACTGGGGCGCAGCGGCCATCGCATAATAGCGTCCAAGTCGCATCTTTACTCGCTGGGTGGCTACAATCCGCGCAGTGCGTTGACTGCTGCTCGACGCGGCAGGTGTCTGCTCTTCCAGGAGCTGTGGAGCTACAATTTTGCCACAAATCATTGGAAACTGGAACTGAATGCGGATAATGCTAGCAATATGCCCACGGAGCTTGCTTCCAATGCGCTTGCCATTCACAATGATGTGCTGATTGTAAGTATTGTGAATGTTGTGTGTCGAAAAGAGGGGGAAACAAAAATAGACATAACTCTGTGTTTCCTTGCGACAGTGTGTGTGTGTGTGTGTGTGTGTGTGTGCGTGCGAGAAAACAATAAAACTTATAGAGGTGGCATCAGTGCCCCTGCAAACCCCTGTCCCTCTGTGCCTCATGTAAACTTGTTTCGTAAATGCGACGAACATAAACATAATCTAAATAGTTATCATTGTAGTGCGTACAAATACACATACATAATTTGCATTCATCGCGTCGCTGGGCGCCGATCAGTGTTAGTTTGGCTCAGTCTCTGGGCTCAATGCCACGCCCGACAGACAACACACAACAAACAACACACAACGCATACACGTTGCTCTTCCCCGTCCGCTTTGTTTATGCATTCTAAACATTCGAGTCCCCGAAAAAAAAAAAAAAATAGACGAAACAGCTGCGCGCAGTTCGCTGTCCGCTGCTAATGTTGCTATCTCGCTTATGCGCATGCCCAGCAGCAGCAGCTCATCCCTCTTGGCAACTACGCAGTTGCTGCATGCAACAACTTGTTTACCAGGTTTTCCCCCACACACCCCCCACACTCCATATGAAGCTGTGAGGAGCGCGCGCTTTTTCTTTTGCCGTTGTGGCTTTACTTTTTTTTTGTTTATTATTACCTTGTGGCTATGGCGACTGATTGTCTTTCAATGGCTTTTGCTAGATTTATCGTATAATGTGGCATCCACAAAAACCAACATTTACCTGGTCTCGCTCATTTAAGTGGCCCAAATTGAATTTTTTTTTGCTTTGCAAATGTATATCTATTTGATACAATCATGGTTGGTCTTGATAAAGAGAAGGTCTGATCCCAATTTGATATTTGACCAAAAAAGAAATCATCTAAAAATATTATAAATTTATGAGTATGGCAAACTATACTTTTCTCATAATTAATTATAATCATAAATAAGATTTTCTTATAATCATATTTCAAATTATTAAATCGCATTTTGTCTAAATTGACTGGTATTATAACCAAGAGCTGGAGATCAATCAGACTGATAAGTTGATTTTTTCATGCAGAGAATTACGGCTTTGGCCCCTGCCCCAGAATATGTCTATTATGCTGGTTACAGCTCAACAACTGCACAATTAGTTTTAATTAGAAAGTTAATCAGAAAATATGAGCTGACCAGGCATATTTTCCCATATATTTGTGGATATCCCAGAAATGTGCTCAACACGCTCAACATACTAAAGATAGATTCGTACACATGTTTCCGCTTATCGTTCAGTTGCTGCTGCTGATAAGCTGTGGAAAACGCTGGCTTCTTTGTTGCTTGACTCAGCTCTTAATTGAATGCAGCAGCAGTAGTCGTCGTTGCATTCGTGCACTCGTATCTGGTGGCAAGAGAATTGTATTGTTGTTGCAAAGAGCAAACGAACAGTGATAATGATAATTTCTCTTCTGTCTTGCAGTCGCATGGTGGCACTGGTTATCCGTTTGGAGAGTCGTGTTCGAATGATTGCTACGTTTATCGCACGAGCGACACCAGCGCTGGCGTTGAGCGCTTGAAAGTAACTGGAGATTTACCGACGGCCCAGTACGGACCGGGCATTGTCATACACAAGCATTATCTGTACACGATTGGAGGCACGACGGGCTTCGATTACTCCTGCGATGTGTATCGTTTGAATCTGCAGACGAGCGTTTGGGAGAATGTGTACATCTGCCGGCCAGAAATGCGCGACGACCCGGAGGGTCGCTATCGCCACGAAGTTGTCTACGATGGCAAACACATTTTCGTACTGGGCGGCGGCACCTCGAATTCGGTGTACGATCTGCAGCGCATACCGGCCTACAATCTGGATGCAAACAGCTGGGATTACTTTGACACACTGCCGGATCGGAAGAGCTGCGCCTGGAGCCAGAATGACAAGGGATATCCGCGACCACGCAAATGTTTCTCCTGTGTTCAGCATCAGTCGTCAAATGGTGACATTGAAGCCTTTATTACTGGCGGCCTGCAGGTGAGTTGCCAGCTATTTAACAATATTAATTTATTTTATTTATTTTATTATGAATGAATATTAATTCATTCATTATTATTGTCCACTTAGGGTGACTTCTCGACCTACTTCTCGGATATCTGGAAGCTGAATTTGCGTACTAAACAGTGGTCCATCATACAGACGGCCAGCTTGCCGCGTCCATTGTACTTCCACTCGGCAGCGCACTCGGACAATGGCTGCATGTACATCTTTGGCGGCATTGAGTACAACGACAAGGAGACACTGAAGCGTCGCAATGATCTCTACAAAATGTGGATGACCATACCAAAGCTAAGCGAAATGTGCTGGGATGCCATCACCTACTACAATGATAATCTCGATCTGTACGATCGGAAAACACTGCTCGGCGCTGGCATACCGAAGAGCTTCACCGAGCGCCTGCCACCTCAACGCTCGTCCAGCGATTCCGGCGAACCGGGCACATCTATGGTGACATCGCTGTACTCGATTGCGAAACGTTCACGTTATCAAATGCAATAATAGCCTAGCCTCGAGCTTTAATACTCCCCTCCCCCTCTTGAATCACCCTGCATAAAATAAAAAGTTGTGAATTGCGAATGTGGCGTGAGTGATTGCCCCTGTGTTGACGTTGAGTTGGTTCGTTTCTGTTTTTAAATTATAAAAATCATAAAAAAAGAAGAAAAAACAATGAATAATAAATATAAAATACTTTATTTAGTTTTTGAGCGCGCGCTGTGATCGAATGAATACGGACATTTATATTTCTACATATGTGTATTTTGATATTTCGTAGACTCGAATTGAAAGGCGATCATGTTAACCATGTAAATAAGACGTAATTAAGTTTAGATAGCTGAGCGGCAATACGACAGGAAGACAGGAGGCAAATGATGTATTCAAAATTCTAAAAGAAAATAATAATAACCGGAGAACAGTCAGCGCACTGACCGCAGTGCACAGCCCATAAGCTATACCACACATAAATAAAACTTATTGATATATGCCTATTTAACTATACTATGTAACTGGTATATCCATTCAAGTATTGCTGTTTTAACCCTACACACACACACCCACACACACTACCCATGCAGCTATTGCACCCAAACTTGAAGGCTACACCAAAACAATGTCATATATATGCGAAGTACGAGCAGAGAGGCAGGTTTGCAGTTTGCGAGTTTGCGTTGCATGCGGATGCTCTCGCAAGCTGCCTCCCAATAGCAATTGTAGTACTTCCAATGTATGTATTTTTTTTGTCAAAGTGTACATAATATGTAGACGTAGTAATATTTAATTAATCTAAGATTGCGTCTTTATTGTGGTATCTTGGACAAAACCAGCCCAATATTTCAAAAACAAAGTTTGCTCTAATTATTACATGATAGCCATCCTTGGCTACAATTTGGTTGATTCTAAGTTAATAAAGTTTTTAATGTAACAAATATTTGTTCTACTGTCTATTTATTGCGTCTGCAGAACACATCATTGGTTTTTGCCCCCTTTCATGAAACTTATTGCGTTGCTGACCCAGATTTGGTTTGTTGCTCAAGAGCCTGTGGAATGAATTCGACTGCATCGGGGTTAAAAATAGCTGAGACATGCGCATTAGAAAATGCGAAGAGAAGTGCTGCAACAGGAAAAACATACGAAGACATAAAATGCTGAACATAAAGCATACAAATCTAATAAATAATTTGTTCTCTATATTTATGTCATGATTAGACTCCAACTTCAATAACTTGTATTCGAATTTCCTATATACAAATATTATCCATCTGTATACAAATGTAAACAATGCTCAGCAGGTAATCCTAATGGTATTCATCACTCACATTTTGGTGGTGGGTGAGAGGACGAGCTGTTGCTGCTAAAGGCATTTTTCAGTCGTTTTTGGTGGTGGTGGCTGATAACCCAAGCTGTTGCTGCTGACCTTTGCAATAAGTGCGCACTTTAACTGCGTAAAAGAGCCGTGACCTAATTTATCTCAACAAATAAGTTCATGACGTCATAGTAAAAACTTTTTAGTGCATTTTAGTGGTAATCAACCGGAAGTTCTGATAACAACTGTGCGACTTGAGTAATTGCTTAGGTACCAAACATTTAGGATATTATTCTATTATTATCAAAAATTCTAAATAATTTTTGTGATTTTTGGTCTTGTACGCTTGATTAAATTTAAATTTATACATTCCGTCAAGGGACGCGCAATTCTGTTAAGTGAGGAGCAGCACTGTTAACTGCACATATGTCGTGTTGCTTTTCCTAGCGAATGCCCGAATTGTCGGGGCGTCAATTTGTTTTTTTGTGTAAAGAACTAAGAGGAAAAGTACATAAAATGCTAAAACCAAAAGCGCTGACCCAGGTTTTAAGCCAAGCAAACACTGGCGGCGTCGAGAATACGCTGTAAGTAAGCGATACAGCAGAAATGTGAGCACAACAGCAAAAGACTACTTTGATTTTCACTTATAGTCTGCTTAGCCAGGAGGGCGCTCTGCTGGCGTACTCTGGCTATGGCGATAAGGATGCACGCATAACTGCAGCGATAGCGAGTAATATATGGGCTGCATACGAGAAACACGGACGCAATGCATTCCGCGAGGATCGCCTGACCTTTGTGCTGATTGACTGCGAGTGCGGTCATGTGGCCATCACACAGGTAAGAGACACTCAAAACAATTTCAATTGTAGTTATCAATCAACATATTTTTTTCTGCAGGTGGCCAGTGTCCTTTTGTGTCTCTATGCCAAAGAGCATGTGGGATTGGGCATGTTGAAGCAAAAGACCATGTCGTTGGCTGCGTATTTGGAGAGGCCATTAAAGCAGATCTCGGCATCATAGCAATGGGCAAGCCAAATACAGACTATTTATAAGCATAAATTCTGTTTTATAGTTTATAAACAAGTATTTTATAAAATATGTTAAACACTTTTGGTTCGGAAATAAAGAAGAGTTTGGTTTATTTACGCAGCAATTGATTTACGCGCACAAGAACAGCTAAATGTATGTAATATATTTATATAAAATGTTTAACTTATTGCTAACTATGGATCTCCGATGGCTTAAATTAAGACACCTAGCTACTACTCGACGGCATACAGCTTCAGGGTGCGATCCATGCTGGTGGAGGCGATATATTGAGCATGCTTACCAAATCGCACACCTGTGGCGAGTGCTGTGTGATCGTTGAATACCTTCAGGTCCTGCCACTGTTTGCACAAGTAAACCCTGCAATATAAAAATGGGAAATGTTATCAATATGGTCTGGTTGTGCTTGGTAACTGCTGTTAATAGATGACTACTTAGCCTTGGCAACATAGTAAACAATCACTCCACAACAACAGTCTTCAATTCAGATAATGAAAAAATTTAAGCGTAAAATTTTCCGCAAATATGAAGGCAAGATGCAGATGCATTGGTATCTGTAAATATGTTTCTAATAAGAAGTTTTTCCTAACAGACTACATACGACCGCAGGACTATTTGGAACCGGATGCACCAAAACCCATCAATCTTTGCATTGATGATTTTAATGCGGTAAAAAAAAATGTCAAATCAGTATTCAAGTTAATTTAATATTTTTTTTCCGTGTCTTCACCAGCGCGGTGAAGTCGCCAATCCGCGTGCGCCGTGTGTGGTAACCACCATAGATCCGGATTATATTAAAGATGCCGGCCTGCAGCGTTTGGCCAGGAAGTTTCGCATGAAAACGTCTGTAATCCGTAGAGAACTTTAAGAACTTTTAGCAAAATCAAATAATCTCCATTTGCAGTGATATTTTGTTGCTACGCGAGATTACACGCAATAAATTCATGTGTTACTCCACGCAAGAAATGTTTTTGGATAGGAAACGTGAGGTTGATCGCCAAAATCAGCTCTATCAGGAGGCGCAAGAGTTTCACAAGTTTGCCGACGATTCGCTCATGAAAATGAAGGCCAACGAATTTAAGAAAATGCTTCAGGCTCAGGAGAACCTCAAGAAGCTCAAAGAGAACAAAGTGGCTGAGGAGCTCAACCAGGTGAAATTGCAGCATCAGCGTGTGCTGATGGAGGTACAGGAAATCTATGGTCGCTTTCAGTACTTGCTCAAGTTGATTAGCTACTTTGACGACACGCTAGAGCAGCAATCCGAACTGCTCGACAGCAAGTTGCCAATGCCCGAGCACATTGTCAACATTGAGATCAGCGAACGTCATCCGGCGGGCCTCGAGCAGGTGGAGCAGGTTAAGGTGTATATGGAGCAGGTGGTTAGACCGTATCTGGATAAGCGAAATCATTTGAATGCCGACATTTGGATCAAGGGTTACGAACGGAATCGCATGAAGGTGTCCAACTACAACAAACGCTTCACACAGCTGGCGCTACTCAATCACATTGTTGGCATACTCCATGACAAGGCAGTGAGTATCTGGATATTGCTCTTAATTATGGGTCGCATACAATTTCAATTTTATTTGCAGGAAAAGACACAAAAGCGCAATGCGAGCGCCGTCGTATTTCTTAAGGACCCAGAGTTTCTGCAACATCGCATGGCTGCACTGCAGCAACGTGCCCACGAGCTGTTTAACGATTACGAGCAATCCTACTGCAAGGAGTACGTTAATAGTTATAAAAATGCCAACGATTATATTAGTTACATATCTCTTTAGCAAGCTGAGCATCAAACTGAAGAGCATTGTGCCCGTTATCCTGAAACAGCTGCAGAATAAGGTACAGCCGGAGCAGCAGCCACAACAGGAGAAGAAGGAGCCACCAAAGACGCCACCCCAAAAATCATCCAAGCAGTGGCGTACCTTGGAGGACATGCGTGCGCCAGTGGCTAACACAAAGAAAGCCAGCTACAAGGACGATCAGGACACCACGCTCACCAAAGTGGAGAAAATCCAAACATTTGCCTTGGTAAGTGTACTCAAATGAAATACAGATGAACAGAACACGAATTGGTGGTGATTCTTTTGTACAGGAACTGCTGGGCAAACTGGACGCCATACCGCCAACTGATCTGCGTCGTCTGGAGAAGAGTGTGCGACGGCGCATGGCGAAGCAAAACGAAATGTCGCGCCGCGCCCTGGTTAAGCAGAATCGCCTGCACAACTGGATGGAGCACTTCAAAAAGCATCATCGACTGCAGCAGGCACAGCGCAGCAAGCACAAGCAATAAACAACTTAACTTAATAACCAAAATCCTTGTCAGAATAATAAGCGAGGCCATAAATAAATTCACACACATAAGTAAAGTTAAGAAAAGCGCGCTGATCTTACCTGACATCGGTGCCGGCAATGGCCAGATAGGTGCCGCTTTGATCGAAGCACAGGTCCTTGACCTCGTAGCCGTCGTCCAGTTGTATGGTCTTGAAGTTCTTTAGTTTGCGCAAATCCCACAATTTGACGCAAGCATCGTCCGCTGCGGTGGCCAGATAGTAACCGTTCTCCGAGAACGATATGGCCGAAATGGGACCAGTGTGTCCGGGGAAATTGGCCACATTGCTCTGCTCCTTGAGATCCCAAATCTTGACTTGTGAGTCAACGGTACCGGTGCCAAAAATCAAACCATCCGGATGGAACTGAGCCGTTGTCAGACCTACCTCGGCTGTGTCAATGACCTTGGTCAGTAGGCGTCCAGTGCGTATGTCCGAGAAGGCCCAGTGTTTGTCCGATGACGTGGACAGCAGGTAGTCACCTGTGGGATGCAACGACAGTCCGGTGACGGGTCCCTCGTGGCAACGTAATAACAGCTGCGTTTGCGTTGTGGGCACATGCCAGATGCGTATGTTCATGTCTGGTGAGCCGGTGATAACAGTGTCCTCATTGGGATGGTAGATGACCTTGGTGATCTTCTTGGTGTGTCCCTTCAGTATAGCCACCACCTGCTCCGTATCCTTGTTAAATACAGTTGCATTTTTATCATTGCCACCCGTTAAAATCTTGCTGTGATCGGCACTGTTGATGTCCAGGGCCAGAATGCCAGGAACCGAAGCTGAGTGCAGGCCGGGATGCGATGCGACCGTAAGAAAGCTTTTCACTTGATCAGCCGTGACTAGCTCATCGGGCACAGTGCGTCCACGCTTCTTGCGCTCCTGCGTCAACACTGTGGCTTTGTCCTGCAGCTTCTGTATGACTTCGGCACTCATGCCGGCCTGCTCCATTTGGTGAGCACCACCAGCGCCAGCCTCTGCAGCCAGCGCTGGCTCTGAAATCATTGACGGCACATTCACATTGCCCGACTGAGGCTTCAGCGTGGCAAGCGCCTCGCGCGCCGCCGTCAACTCCTTCTTCAAGCGTGCAATGACGCGGCAGGCGGCATCATGTTGATACAGTGCATTTGACAGCTCCTGTCGTGTGGTCTGCAGCTGTTGGCGCTGTGTAAAAGAGTGTATCATCAATGCATCCCACTCATCCTGCATGGTCTTTAACGTTGCCGGTATGCTGGTTGCGCTTGGCGGCTTTGGCTTGACTACGGCAGGCGTCTTCACTTCGATGAGCTCCTCTTGCTTCAGATCCTTGCCACTGATCGGATCGCAGCCGTTCTCCATGATATACTTCTCAATAACGCGTCTTTCAAAAACGGCGCCAGAGCACGGGGAGACGACTGGCGACTCGGGTACCTCGTTTGTAACTGAAAAAACATAATATAAGTTTTCATATGGCCACTCGTAACTGATTGAAACTTACGTGCACAAACCAAAGCCATCGCGACAAATATTCTAATGTTTCTGGTCGATTTAAATATGTCTTACAACTTTTACACGCGTTTTCTAATAGAAATAAGCGCAAAAACTGTCGGCAATTGCAGATTCTTCTAAAACTCGCATTCACAGCGAAGCACAAACGTTTATAGAATTCGATAATATATCGAAATTAATCCGAATTGGTTCATAATTATTATTACTGCGTTACTAAACATTGGACGCTGCAGGCAAGCAATAAAATATCGAACATCAGGAATCATCGATTAAATTAATTTAAAAGCATCGTGATATCGATGTTTCGCCCATCTGCTCGCAGTGTAACTTCGTGTTCTTTGGCTTTGCAGTATTTCCAGTATTGTTGAAATATATTTCGTCGTATATAAATAAAAGTTGTCGATTCGAACTGTCCAAAGAGCTACTTCAAGACTTGAAAAAATCATATATTACTGAAGTAAGTATGTGGAAAAAAGAAAATATGCATTATGTTTGATGGAAAACTGAATGTGCGACCCTTTTATACAAATTGCTGTACATTCGCATGTATTTTCATATGTATGTATGTATTATGTTTGTATGTGTGCGAATGGTTAGCGAATGAATGCTTTTATTACAGTTATGTATGCAGATGCCTTTCATTCATACATACATACCCACATACACACGCTTATTTATATATATATATATATATACATATATATATTTATATATATAAATATATATGCATCCCTCCTACCTTTATGGATTTTTCTGCTCAACATGCAAGATAAATGCTTTGTATGTATATATATTTATGTATATCTATGCATGCATGTACATTTTCAAAATTAACTTATATTCGATTTCGCAGATCATCATGCCGAATATTAAATTGCAATCGTCCGATGAGGAGATCTTCGATACGGATATTCAAATCGCCAAATGCTCGGGTACTATTCGCACCATGTTGGAGGATTGTGGCATGGAGGACGATGAAAATGCCGTTGTTCCTTTGCCAAATGTTAATTCGACAATCTTGAGGAAGGTTCTGACTTGGGCGAACTATCACAAAGATGATCCGCAGCCAACTGAGGATGATGAAAGTAAGGAAAAGCGCACTGATGATATCACATCCTGGGATGCCGACTTTCTCAAAGTCGATCAGGGTACGCTGTTTGAACTAATCTTGGCAGCCAACTATTTGGATATTAAGGGCTTGCTAGAGCTCACATGCAAAACTGTGGCCAATATGATCAAGGGCAAGACTCCGGAGGACATCCGCAAGACCTTCAACATCAAGAAGGACTTCACTCCCGCCGAGGAGGAGCAGGTGCGCAAGGAGAACGAGTGGTGTGAGGAGAAGTAAGCGATTCAGCGAAATCTATTGACGAAAGGTGTTGTAACTACTATCTGCAGAAAATACGACCCAACGTGAAGTGGGATAAAATTTGAAATATTGAACAACTCCATGAAAGGTAACACAATACACACAGACTTCGCGTATTAAATTAACATTTAACTAGCTTGTAAACAAGAAGTTTAAGAAATAAATATAAAACATGTTTAGCCAAAATCAACAACTCCAATTCCATTCACAAATTGTTTATTAATGACGCTGACATGGGCATGAGTTCACTTATTCATCAATTCAAATGTATATTTAGGAATGTTCGGCTTTCCTAAGTCATAGTTGTGGCCGACGCTTGCACGCAATATTCTTATCGGTTTAAGTGAGAATTGGTGATAAATATTATTATGCTGACATTGTGCTAGAACTAAGGAACATGACCTGCATTGATGAGGAACTTATTAAGCTCTTTAATTTAATTGCTGCAGGATGCCAAAGTAGTGAATCTGGATCTGAGGGTAATGTGGGTATTCGGAGGCATCAGATTCGTTGCGTTTTTTGCTTGTTCATATATTATATTCGGCAAACTCTTTGAAGTCAATAAATCGCTGCGCATAGCCATGGCTTAGTTTCACATAATTTTTCGCTGTAGTCCACTCGCCTCGCCAGTTGTTGGACCAACAATTTTAGGGCAGACTGTGTTTGCATCGGTTCGTTGTGAAACATGGGGAGCACATATCGATGTTTGAAATAAATTGAAAAACATCGATGTATCGATAGTACAACGATGTAAGGTCCAACAGCTGTTTCAGTTATTTAATTTACGCGTGCTGATTGGGAACGGCTATAGTTTCATATATTTTGTTATTATTAAAATAAACATGTTTAAAAACATAGTAAGCTGGCGTACAGGTAAATTGCTTTTAAATGGCGCTGTAGTCTCGCCAATAAATTCAGCGCGCGGCCTGTGCAATCCATTCAAATCGAACACAAATACCGTCATCGGTGAGCCTGAACAGAAGTTGGAGCCGGCAAACAGAAAGCCTGTAAATCCCTTTGCACTAACAAGAACCACACCACTGACAGATGATAAGATAGTTGAGACTCAAGAAGAACGCGAAAAGAGGCTTAAGGTGTTGCAGCTGGAAGCAGACATAGCGCATCAGGAAGGACGACGTGTGCCTGCTCTGGACTTCTTCCAGGAGCATCACTGGACGCACGTGTTAACACTGCCATCCAAGTCGGCTCGTATCAAATACTATGCATTTCTGTGGCAAATCCAAATGAAAAAGCAGTCGGAAAAAGAGAAGAAAGTACTGCGCGCTGAGGCGACGGAACAACGCATTGCTGATCTGCGCAAGCAGCGGGAGGAGAACACCCACATCATCTATGGACTGGCGCATACATCAATGTTTCTTCGGATCTACGACACAACCATCAATCACTGGCTGAACAATCGCTTAACGCGTTCAATGCAATTCGCACCGAAAATGGTGCTGGACTGCTCCTACGATGCGAATATGAACAATCGCGAATCCTCGAATGCTGCCAAGCAGTTGATGCTATGTTTCGCCGAGAATCGTGCCCATGATGAACCCTTCGATCTGCACTATTGTAATGCCAACTTTGAGGGGCGCTGCATGCAGTACCTAAAGCGGTATATTCCCACAATGCTGAATCCAGAGTTTCCCATGAATGTACACACGAAGTGCTTTACGGAATTGTTTCCCAAAAAGCAGCTAGTTTATTTGACGCCCCATTGTCGGGATGATTTGAAAGCATACAATCCGGATGACATTTACATAGTAGGCGCCATGGTGGACACTGTAAATAATGAACCGCTGTCGCTAGCTAATGCGAAGCGCTTGGGTCTGCGTATGGCGCGTCTGCCCCTCGATCGCTATCTGCAGTGGGGCTCTGGCTCTGGCAAGTCTCTAACGCTAAATCAAATGATTAACATTATGCTGGATCTAAGGAAATCCGGCAACTGGGATGCGGCACTGCAGCATGTACCGCGTCGCAAGGTCGTCGATCTGGCCACCCAACAAGCGGACAATCGCCACGCGTTGAATAAACGAGCCAACAAGCTCAACGTGCGCATCGATCATCTGCTCAAGTACGAAGATAACCGACGAGAAGCAATCGCATTTGGCACGCCACAAAAGTTGCGACAGCGGAAAGAGGGCATGGATTTCAACTTAGACAGCTGGGCAATGGGTAAAAAGAAAACGAGTCGAAGTAGTTAATTGATTCTTGGATAAGTTACATTTAATAAAGATAAGATATTGTTTGATCGGAATTGTAAATTATTATCCAACCGATTATCAATCGAGTTTGCATTTTCTGTTCATTAGACTTGTGATCTCTCAGCAGTTGATCCTGGTTTAACTCTTAGGTCCTCGAATTATTTATTATCTTTAAGCACCTACAGCGGATTCTCGTCTTTCTTATGCTCTTGTAATAGTGGGACCACGGATTATTTCTCATCTTTAAGTTTCTTAATCTCTTATTTCTATTTGAATTTCATTGCTTCGTTCAGTTGTTTCACTCCTATTCCTTCAGCTCGTGTTCTTTGTGTCTTGGTTTTGCTCTTGCTGTGATTCAAACTGCAATTAATTATCATTAATAGTTGGTTGCATATTATGCAGTTTAGTCTCTTGTCCGTCTTTTATTATCTCTTGTGGCTGATCGTCCTGGTATTCATTCGAATTTATATTTAAAAGCGAATTCTGTTGCTCCATCGCTTGATCCTGTAAGTTCTTCATTTTCTGTAGGCCTTCCTCCTGCTCCCTATTGTGTTGGGCGTCGTTGCATTCATTATCGTTTAGCTGCAATTTCTCGGCAATCTCTTGATCTTTATTTTTTGTATCTTCGTATTTAGCATCTGAATTTTCTTTGTCTCGAATCTCTTCTCCCATTTCAGATGAGTCCTCCTCCTTTAATTCAATTGTTTCATCTGGAAATTCATCGTCCCCATCTCCAGCTTCATTTGACACCTTTTTATATTTAAGCTGCATATTTTTGGCATTAATTGACTGATAGTTGAGGCAGGGTCGTAAACCAGCCTGCTTTAGCAAATCTTTGGCAGTCGTCTCAAACTTTTGTACGTGTTCCTTGCGTTCCACGGTCAGCAACTTTGTCTCCAGCACAAAGAGAGATTGTGCGCGCAGAGCTCCAAAGAACTCTTTGCTCAAGAACGTGTAATAATTGTAGGCCACATAAGCGATATCGAAAAAGTTGTGCCAACGTGGAGCGCCTTTTTGCATCTCCATCATTTCCATGGGCGAGATGAAATGCAGTTGGACATCTGAAACTTGGATCCAAGGCTTATCATAGCTTCTCTGCCCATCGTTCATATCGTGCTCATTGTAGGTGAGCAACGGTGTCATTAGCAGCTGTGTGGAGCCATACCGCCGGGAGATGGTCTTGTCGTGCTCATAGACTGTCTGTGTGAGCAGCTCATGGAATAGCTCCAAGAGATTGCGTTCGGTGACATCTGTGGCACGATAGTCGTTCTCTCCATGCACCGAATTATGCATCCGCTCCTCGATGGTTCGCAGACCAAAGCCACAGAAAGGACCCGTTTGGATGTCACCCAAATAGCCGCGATGTAGATAGGTGCGTCCATTGCGCTGCAGTCCAGCTGCCAGAGTCTTATTCGGCTTGCAGTGCTCATACTCCGGGAAGACAAATGCAACACCCGTTTCACGCCAATATCGATACTCCTGCGAGCAAATCTGCTGAGCTTCGCGATCTTTCAGTGTCATATTCAGATCCCAGTCGAAGGCGCCCTGTCGAAAATCATAGCGTGTGCCCAGAAGATGACGCACACGTTGCTCCCAGTAGCGTTGAATCTCGTACGCTTGATGTTGTGGCTGCCAATAGCTGAAGGCCATCTCAAGGCCGTCGCGTTCCTTGTACTTGAGTTCATCAATAAAGAGCATGGGCGCCAAGTGCTGTAGCTTCTCCGAATCGCATATCATGTTGAGAAGAGTGCGCGCCTTGGCGGCCATATAATGATGCGAACTGGGACGCATGAGTGTGTTGCCATAGATGTCCATAAACAGATGCGCCTTGCATACCAAACTAAAGGATTCTGGTGGCTCCAATGCAAGACCTAGGAGCAGCATATTCCTGGCCAAAATCTCCATACAGGCATCCAGCACATAAATATTCAACTTCGGTTTATAGCTATGGGTGTAGCGCTTGGCCAGCGTCTTGATGACATGTCGTGGATCAGCTCCACCACAGATGATTATATTGAGTGTGGCTGGCTGTGCTTCCAATTCCAAAGCACTAGGCTCATCAGCCAGCTTAAAAGCCTTCCTATATTCCTGGCATAAATCCAGTGCCGAGCTGAGACCCCAAAACATTTTTTACTCACGCACTTTACGCACAAAATATAAAATATAATTTTAGTTGCTTGCTTTGCTGCTGCTATTTATTTGCCTGACAGCAGTTGCCTGGACGACTAGTTCCACTAGCTCCATATTCTGTATTGGGCTGATTGTTTGCCTGACAACGAGTTCTACTGTCTTCGCCTCTTGCAAACACCCTGCGTCTTTTATTTGTTTGCATTGCATTTGCGGTGTGTGGATTAGAGGGCGGAAATTGGTTTTTGAGATCAGGCTGCCAGCAGTGCCGTGAATAAAAAACGGAGACAGCTAGTGGGTATGCCAAGACTAAAACCAAGTCCAAGAACCAGACCAGCTCATAATCGTAATGCATTATTCAACGTTCGTTTTGCCGGCTTTTAGTTGATTGGCAATGTAGAAGGGGAAAGAGTTGCAATGCCAGCGGGCATTGCTCTAGATAAGCAGTTTAAACAGAAATTGCATAACTAAGATATGCAGGAGCATAACTACTTACAATTATTATTATTATAAATATTTTTCAACAGACTATCCAACACAAAATAAACAGAACTAAATTGACTTGGTCATAAAATTGTGTCAGCTGTCTTAAGCTGCTTTTTATCCAAAGTAGGGTCTCGCTCGGCCAACTCAAGGGCTTCTAATGCATTGTCTGCAAAATGTTCTTTATTTTTTGTCAGCAAAGGACAAAAGCAATATTGTGCATGCTGATTGCTGGCGGGTGTGAGTATGGATGGGGCAAGCGCGATAAACAGCATTTACTGAAGCTGCACACTCCACAAGAGTCAGCTTGGGTCCTCTCCCAAGTGGCTTACTTAATCTTCATTCGCAGTTGGCTTTCTGTAATCCGGATAGTTTCTTATTGGCCAACTTTGCGCTTGACAAAGCCCTTGAAACTTCTTAATACGTACTTGTTGTTGGCCTCCGAAATTCTTAACAAAACTGTTAACTTCGGAAGCAGCAGCAGCAGCAGTAGGAGTTCGCCTTAATTGCGAGTGTGTCCTTTGCCCTTGATTTGCTTTGTTGCATGCTGCGTATGTGAGATGTAAGAGATTGCTTGCAGCATTGTTCAGATGCAATTAGCCTTTCAACTGTTTGGTCTTTGAGAACTGCTCAACTGTCTAATGCCAAATCCAAATCCACATATCTCTTTGCCAAATGCTGATGAATGGATATATTCCCAGAATTGTTGTTGTGCATAGATTGCTGGCTTCTGTTTGATGGTTGTCGGTTCTCAATTAGTCAGGGAAAAAGAAAGAGAGACAGACAGAGAGAAAGAGAGAGAGAGAGAGAGAGTGAGAGAGATAGATTGAGGTAGGCACACACTTAATTTGCCTGCGGTTCAATAAATACGAGCATACAGCAAACTGAATGCCATTCGAGTGGCATGCAGTTCATCATGGCATCAGTTTTCAATGAGTTTTTCCCTCCTCACTCTCTTTCCTAATCCCCCCTCTCGGGCTTTTGCTCTGTCTCTCTCATCAGTTAGACAGTGGCATGCGGTTACTGGCTAAAACAAAAGTAATTAGAGGCCAGCACCAGCGAAATGGTAAAAAGAATGCCAGACAATAGAAGTAAAAAAAGGGTTAGTTAAGCTCTGCGGTTACCACAAAATATAAGCGCAGGCAAACCGAATTGTTAAAAGGGTATGCCAAGCCTTAAACAAAGCAAAGTGAGGTGTACTTAAAATATAAGAACATACAAGTTTTTAAATTTCACTTTTCAATTCATTCCACAGAGATCCAAAGTGACTGATTTAAGAATAATTTATAATAAAAAATATTTTGATATTCTTTACGAAATATAATTTGAAAATCAACTTTGTTTGGCAAATGTCCCTAGAATTTAAATATTATTATACAGCTCAAGTTTAAAATACTACTTATGGAAAGTCTAAACGTTAAATGAACTGGCAGAGACAAAAATATGCATATTTGAGTAATCTTAATTATTTTTGACCAAAATTCCTGGTATTGAATTGATATACAAATTTAATTTGAAACGTGAGTGGACTTTATGCAGCTGAAATTGTTGTTTCCAATGTTGCTGCTGATGTGAAGCATTCAGGCAGGATGCTTTTTAGTCAGTAACAATCAAATCAGCTGCACTTTATTATATTTTTATGTAGCCTCAAGAAAGGTCATCATAAAATCATTGAAATCGTATGTGCCACATGCGACTTTGTTTTGGCCAAACAAAAGTTTGAATAACAATCGATATTACGGGGCCGTTCATGTTTGTGGGTGTTTGACTGTGTGTGTGTGTGTGTGCGCTTAAGAAGCATAATGATTTTTTTCCCTTTTTATTGTGTGTGTGTGTGTTTCAGCATGCCCCTCTCCCTCCCCTACTTCCGGCAAAAATGTCGTTTGCTCATTGTCAGTCTCACAATGGCGTCAGGCCAACCCACATTGAGGGGCTTAGATTGGTAGCTTTCGGCCGGGTTTTATTTGGAATTCACCTCTCCCCCTTTCCCAGACTCGTTTAGTGTTATCAACGGCATTCATTGACAATGTTTTGCGCAAACTTTTCTCATTAGAGAGTGCAGACAAAATGGCAGAGTCTGCGGCTTGGTTGGCCAAGATTGTTAGTTGTTCGGCGAACATATTAGGCAAAAAGACATAGTATGTTGCCATATTGAACAATAAACAGCAGAAACTACAAATCCAAGATACATGAGTGTGAGCTGTCGATCAAAGTGTGGCAAATGTAATTTTGTTATTATTGCATGCATAAATTAGCCATTAGGAAATTACCTTTTATCCATGAACCAGGTGGACAGCGCCATCATTAATTTAATTTGCGTTGTGGGTTTAATGAAAGACTTTGGTTTTTGCTGTTTTTCCAGTAAAGTTTAGTTTAATTTTGTAATAGACATAGACAGTGTGTTCTATTTAGCACTGGGTTCTCAAGGGACTGGCGAACAGCTAGATTGCATTTCCCAGATTATTTGCCGCCATTTTTGAATTTTTAATTGCTACAAATTGTCCCGTTGCTTTCGGCTTACAATAAGTCAATTGATGTTCTACTAACGCTACATATGTATGTTATCATATTGTATGGGGCCTTAGGTTAGTGATTAAACAAGTTATACATGTCGCATGCATATAAATATGTGTAGAAATATCGCTTTCAGTTTAGTTTTTTTTTTCTTTTTTTTTTTTTTGGTTTTTAGTTTCTTGTTCTAGGCAAGAACTTCTGATTGTCAGATAGTTATTGAAGTTACCTAAGGTGCGTGATGAACTGAAAAATACTTGTGCGCTTAGAACAGAGTTTTTGGTTATGCTTAAACTAAATAGTACACAGTTATACAGTTGTTAACGCTTTTCTAATGGATATGTTAATAAACATGAAGTGTTATTCCTTAGGACACTTAATATTTACAATGTTAAAATGAGAAATTAAATGCATGTTAAATGTGCATAAAATGTTTAAGTTATGATTTTAGTTGAGTAAAATGCTGTCTACAAAGTTATATTATTTTTGTTTTATACCCTTGATTTTGCATACTATTCAGCATTTGTGGTATTTCTTTTCTGACAAGTACAAGTTTTAGATTTGTGTCTTTCATTTTGTTTGTTTGTTAAGCATAGTTACGCTTTTAACCCCTTAAAGTTTTGTGGTTGCACATTTGTTTTGATCGAAAATCACTACACTCTATACATATATGTATGTATATTAATAACAACATATAGTTCTAGATATTTTTGTATGTGTAAGTACATAAAACACTCTACAACATTAAAATGTCAAAACGGCTCACTTAATACGCTAGGTTCTACAAAGTCTGAGACGGTGGTTTTTGCTTTTAGAGACTACAGGCTACACGTTATGTGGGGAGTGTGAAAATTAATGTAAATTTAACACTTACTTCAAAACGAATGTTTGAGTTTTACTCGAGTATACGCCGTGTGTGCGCAATTCTAAACGAACCTAAGCTCAATTCACTTTCCAAAAGAAAGGACTTTAAGAAATGTATAGTAGATCACTTGAGGGGAGTGGCGCGGGGAGTGTAAATTGATGCCAGTTGCTCAATTATTGCTTACCATTTAAAACACTAACTTATCGTCTAGTATAATTAACCATTATGTTGCCAAAGTGCAATTACAGATTATCCTTTGTGGTATCCTCCTCCTCCTGAAGCGAAATGATCTGGCAAGCGTGCATGGGATATAGAAATGTTATTAAGTATATTTTGTGTTATGTTTTGGAACTTTTGGAAAAGTCACGAAGAAATTAATGAATTTTTTTGCTATTTAAAATCACTTATTATTTTTGATCACTACTACAATTGAGCATAACTAACTAATAGAAACTGACTGATTGTTAGTAAAAGTAAATAATTAGTTGCAGGTGAGAAAAGTGTGTATGGAACTGCATACAATTCCAGATTGCAGAAGCATAGTGTAAAAACTAATCTAAGTATTTTTAATAGATCTTTAGATAGGTTATAGTTGATAAAATGTATATGTATGCTATGCAGATAGATATGCGTTTTATACGTAGCTAATTACTACTTACTTGAGCTAATCCAAAGCTGGCAATCTATTCCGCTTGTGGGGAGGACGTGGCCAACAACTAAGTACAATCTAATAAATATATTTTTTTGTTTGTGGTTGTTGCTTTTGATTTGTGTATTTATTTATTTTGTTTGCTTTATGCAGCCTTAGTCAATATGGTTTATTTATGATTATTATATATTATGTAGAGCTTTCCAAAATATTTCAGCACTTGCAGTGAGGTATGCTTGTATCTTTGGAAGGTAATGCGGATTGAAATTGTATGAATAACTAAAACACCGCTTAGATCAGGTTTTGTGAGCCTAAAAGAACTCGTCGAAATCGTCTAAAAAGTACAAAGTTATCAATTAAGTACATCATTGCATATCTTGGGCAACTCTGGTATTTATTTTTGTCGTTGGTTTCTTATTTTGACTTGTGAAGTGCTTTTTAATCTAGTTCCATTTTCACTGACAATTAGATTAAGTTGTTGAATGTGCTGGGAAATTTCAAAGTGAAACTTTCATGCCAACCGAAAAAGTTTGAGAATTTCATGTCATTTGGGAGTCTAGCATTTTCAAAGTTACTTTTGAGGCTTGAATGTTGGGAACGGCAAATGGAAACGTTTGCATTTAATCGTAGTTTTGGCCAAGTGCAAAATTGTAAAATTTGTTGATTTGATTATTTGTTATTTCAGGCGATGCTGTGCTGTTGTTGTTATTATTATTGTTGTTTTTACTGTTGCTGTTGTTGTGGGGCATGCTGCAGTGAGCTGCGGGAACTGGTTTTCATACTGGTGTTGGTTGCTGGTAGTTGATTGGTAGTGGTTCGTGGTTGGCAGTTGACGTTGTTTGGAAACGAAAAAATTGAGTTTCATTTCATTTTGGCAACTATTGCTATTGCCAAGGCACACACACACACACACAAACACACACACACACACAAAGAGATTGAGAAAATAACCAACATCTTGCGTTGCAACAGCAACCAAATTTAACAAAACTTGAACAAAATTTCAAATTTATATATATATATATATTGAGTATATAATATATACACATCGAGAGAGTGAGTGAGTGAGAGAAAAACAGAGCAATAGCAAAAGGAGAGTAATCAGATAAAACTTTTGATTTGAATCGATGATGAGTTTCCACTTAAGTATGTCGATATAAGTAAGTAAGCATAGCATAGTAACATTTACATATGATACAAAAAGTTTTCAATCGCTTATTGATTTATTTTCTTGCGATTGATTTGTTTTGTTTTTTTTTTGCCATGACAGGTGTGTAGAGGTGGAGGTGGGTGGTGTGGAGCAAAACATGCCTAAGAAAGTGGAGAATAAAACTGAAGAACTGAAAGGCAGCGCTTACCTCGACACCCCGTTTGCAACGAATTTTGCAGTTTTCAAATTGATATACTGATTCACACACACATACACACACACACACACACACACATGAATTGCAACTGCAACGAAATTTATCAAATGCCTTTAATTCACTTAAGTGACGCGATTAAATATATTAAATATATTAAATCGTTTGGACGCTTGGCAGCTGGCAAACAATATTCGTTTTTTATTTATTTTTTTTTTCACTGGTTTTGCATCGAATTAATCGTGTTGAAATTTAATTGATGGCAATTTGTGGAGCTCATGTGAAAAAAATATTTAACACTTTTCAGCTCATTTGATTGCGAACATCGGTTAAAAAGAAACACATTTAACTTACCTTACAACTTCTAGTATTTATGAATAACTACACACACATACAATTTGCATATTTTATTCGAAAATTATAACTAATAACTACGAATTGCAGAAGGAATTGTGTACAAAAAAATGTGCTTAGAGAACAAAAGTAAAGTTGTGCAGTGTAGAAAGTGTTGCCAAAAAAGTGTTGTGTAGCGGTACGAAACGCTTAAAAGGGGTAGGGGGATTCAGAGATTTGTCATTGCGTCACGCAGTCATTGCAATTGACGGTGGGCGGTTCGGTGGGCGTCGCACGCACTTTTTTCTCAGACTTGCCACGAAACAGTGGCCAACGACGACCCCAGAAGCCACATGAGTTCCGTCGGCTCTTGGAACTGAGACTGGAACTGGGCAGTTCCTCAACCATGGTGCCAAGTGTGGCCTGATTGCATTGTGGATGCAGGACTAGATCGGTGCGCAGACGCTGCACCTGCAGACAGTCATAGTTCTCCACCACAATAATGGGCGTGGCACGCACTCGATCTGGCAGATTAACTCGAAAATGCGGCAACAGAGATTGACAATTGCGCTGGCGTCGATTACGCCACAAGTGTGGCTTAAAGTCCGGCCAATGGAAGAACTGACGCGGTCTTACCGGGGAACGGTCTGCCTGAAGCAGATCACGCACAAGATCAGGCGCCTCTTGGCCTAGTTGGCAAGTCGATTTGGTGGCACTGGTTTTGTTGTTGTTGTTCGTGTTGTCATGTCTGTCATTGTTGCTGTTATTGTTATTGATGTTGTTGTTGTGCGGGGGTGTGCTGACATAGAATTTGGTTCTGGTGCGGGAGACACGCAAGCTACTCGTCTTCCATGCATCGTGCAGGCTACGGATGCCGGGCAAGCGGGCGAGCATGTGGATGTGATCGTAGGATGCTGATAACATACCTGCACGCTCATCCTGATACTCATCGTCATCGGAGGACTCCAATCGGTCCTCCACCAGCGACGTCTGTCGCGACAGACCCTGTTTCAAGTTACAAGTTGCAAGTTGCAAGTAAGCAAAACAGGGACAAAGCCAAAGTTGTTGTGAAACACAAAACATAATCAACAGAATACGTAGAAAAATAGAAAAAAACGTATACAAAATGATGAGTGAGGCATCTACAAAAAAGCAAATTCGTGTCTTCTTCTTCTTGTTTTGCTGCTGCTAGGACTAATATTGATAACATAGGGGCTGTGGGCGTGACAGCCAACTTACCGCATTGTGACGTCGCCGGGGTGGCGAACGCTTGTTCCACAACGCCTCCAGTTGATCAAAGTGCTGAGATTGAGCCAGAGCGGCCTGCTCCGGTCCCAGATTGGCCTGTGAGGCGCCCGTTTTGGTTTCAGCAATCTTCGAAATCTCCTCCATGCTGGCCGAGACGCTAAAGCGTCGCTTCAAGCGCTCATCGACCTGGGCCATCATCACCGAGGACGTCAAATGGCCATACTTTTTCTGCCAGGTGTAAGTGTCCAAGGAGACCTCCTTTTTGAGCAGCCGCTTCATCTGTCGCTTTGGTCCCTGTGGACGCAAATCTAACAGAGATCGGAAAGGTGGAACACATGAAGTAGTTAGATTAATTATAAGCTCAAGTTGTCTCACCTTCCACATCCTTGCTGGGGCCAGAATAAGTGGGCAGCTTCACATACTGGGCCGGCGTATTATGCAAACAGATGACGGGTAAATTGTAGCTGTCCACCAGCTGGACGAGCACACGTGACACTTCCAGGCTGATGTCAAAGTGCGTGAACGGCACATGCATCTGCAGCGAGGTCAGCGCCAATCCACGCTTCGTTTCCCAAACAATCAACGTCTTGTCATCGCTGCCAGAAACAGCCGTGGAGCCTGTCAAATGAGAGCAGTCAAACTTGGGTTATTTATTTGTTAATTTAAGACCCGTTGGAAATTTCCAAATTATGTTAGCTTATGATTAAGTCTCATTATATGGAGAATATAAGAAGACTGAACTTGACTCAATTATTAATTAAATTATGAATTAAAAAATTAAATTACATAACGTACATAAAGTCTTAATAAATTTTAAAATCGATTTTTGAATTGTTTCTGAATAATAAATAATAAATGATAAATAATTTTAGCTTCCAAATTTCCGTTTATACAGTTTTGCACACCCAAATGTAAGCTATTTTTTATGGTACTGAAATTTCCTTGCTAAAGGAATACAAATTTGTAGCTACTCACCATCTGCAGAGACTTGGACGCCAATGACTGCTCCCAAATGGCCAGCAAGTGTGTGCACCTCCTCGCCGGTGAGCAGATCCCAAATAATTAAGTTCATGTCCTTTGAGCCCGAGATGACTTGTGTTTTATTGGTCACGGAGACGGTTACACAGGTGACAGCATCGCTATGACCGACAAGTACCTGGCTCAATTTGCCGCCCATGGATTGCCAGACTTTGAGTGACATATCCCTGGAGCCCGTTATAATATGCATGCTGTCCGCGCTGATCTCAAAGCATGTGATCTCATCCGAATGCGAGACGGAGAATTTTTCATCCTCCTGCGTTAGGGACCAAATCTTGAGCGTATTGTCGCCATTGGTGGAGATGGCAAATCGCATATTATTGGTAGCAGCGAGACTCTTGTAGGGACCCTGAATGGTCTGAAGCACATTGCCCGAGTCGGCCATCCACACGAGCATATTGGACTCGCGATCCGTAGAGATGACTCGCAGAGAATCCATGAGTACCACCAGTTGCATCACCGGCGCCGTATGTCCCTTAAACGTGTGATTTATCTCACCCAGTGCCAGGCTCCACACCTGCACCACACGATCCTCCCCACCGGTGGCCAGAAATTCGCCATTCGGCGCAAACTTCAGACAATTTACGACACAACTGTGTCCCTCCAGGGTGCTCTGATACTCCGGCGTATTTATGCGCATCATGTGCACATTGCGCCCAGAGGCAATCGCCAGCTGTTGTGAATCGCGTGACAGATCAAAGCAGGTGATCGGCGGCAGCGTTGTGGACGGGGAACGTTGCGCTTGAGTGTGCCGCTTGAGACTCCGTTTACGGCGCGGATGCTTCGAATAGGGATTCACATACAGCTCCTCGTTGCGAAACGAGTAGAAGGTGATCTTATTTCCGCCCACCGTTATGAGAAAATCATCATTCTCCATGGCATAGACGGCCGTAACGGGTCCCGGATTCGGGGGCATTGAGCGCACCAGCTTACCAGAGTGCATGTCATAGATGAGAGCCCGTGTATCCTCGCAGCCGACCACACATCGCTGACTGTCCTTGCCAATGGAAATGGTGCGTATCTGGAGATGCATATATATACGGATGACAACCTCTCCGCACCCCGATGCCTGCTCCACTCGCTACTCACCCGCGACTTGTGTCCCTTGAGAGTGTGCAGCTCCTTGCCGGTGGCCAGGGTTCGCACATAGAGCGCATTATCCTCGCAGAGCGCCAGCAGGAATACCTGCAAAAGAGCACACAATGTACATTAAATGCAATAATGTAATTGACAATTTCAATGCAATTTTAATGCATTCCCTGCCATTTGACGACGACAAAAGGCCAACTAAATTCCAGTTTCACACCCACCTCCCCTTCAGTCTGTCCAATTAAACATTAATAAATTGCATTCCACGGTAAGTTTTGCAATGGTACACTGAGCAAAAGTTAACTACTATATACGAGCGCATTAATATTATTTATAAGTAAATTACAAACGATTTTAGTTCTTGATTGCCTTCTATAGTTTTGTTATTGCCTTGTGCCTGAGCGAAATCGAGATCGAATATTTATGAAAGCTATTTGAACTGTCCTCATATTCTATTAAATATTAATACATTTCCCCATCGTGTTCCTGTAAAATGGCTGGGCTGCAGTTTTTCCATCGAGCCGCTAAATTGAAAAATGCCAACAACAACAATAACACAAGAAACAGCAACAACTACAAGTTCAAGCATTTGGAGCCATTTGGCTTATTGCAACATTTCAATTTTCAGGGGAAATGCCTGGCCGGACGATATGGCAGAATGTGCACAGCCAAGGAGTTGGTGCGTGGCAAGAGGGAATTTAGCGTGCCACAGAGCCATCAGGATGTAAGCTAAAGTGTAAGAAAGTTGATTTCCGTTTGCCATTTGCTACACGGCTGTCCACAAGCCCAAGAATGCCAAGAGGAATGGTTGCCAAGGATAAAGCAAGAGTCTCTCAAGTGGCTGGCTAGGCAACACCACATATTTGAAATATCTATACCTTTGTGCGTGTGTGTGTATATGTGTGTGTTTTTGTGCGTGCCACAAAAATTACATTTCAATTTGAGCCTTGAAAAATGTTGTGTGGAGCTCGCGAAATTGCGGCTTGGGGCCATCGTCATGTGCTGTAATAGCGAAACTCCTCCTTACATGCTTGTTATCGGCAGCAATTTGGCTAGATGCTTATAGCCAATTTGTTCAATTTTAGGCACTTTTTGCCTAATGTGATAAACAAAATTTGGTTATACTTTGTATTTAGGCACGCGCTGCCAGCACCAGAAATGCGACAAATGGGTTTTTAATTGCCAGAAAGACGAGCCCTCCTTGAATTGAGAACAGTGTCTTGCCATTTCAGCCAGGAGACATGCCCAGACTAGGCGTTTGAAGTCAGTCTCTTGTGTCAGTGTCCTGTAACCAGAGGTGTCAAACACGGATCACAGGAGTGGGAAACAGTAGCAAGCAGTAGCAGACAGTCGCACATTATCAATGTACCTGAGACTTCAATTGTCGTCCTGCGACCAAGTGTGTCTTGTACCTTCAAGTTGTTCTTGGATAGGTTATTAACATTATAACACGAATCATGTAACTAAGTGAGAGTGAGGGAAAAATAGAGATAGAAAGACAGGGAGGTCAGCAGACACGTTAGGTTCATATTCTGCTAATTCTGCTGACACACAATGGCATATTTAATAAATATTTGTTTTTCATATAATAATAATTTGAGATAATCCACTTAAAAGGGTTTGCATTTTTAGGGCTGCTGGACTCTCTTTCACATATTGTTATTAAAGTATTATTAAAGGCGTTTGATTTAGCGCAGAAAACACAACATTCTTAGTTGACTTTTTAAATGTTGTAACTTTCAAATGCTTATTAAATTATTTACAGCAAAAGCCAGATAATAAAACTTAATATTGTCTGATTAGGTGAATGGGCATGTAAACTAGAGATGTAAACTGAAAATAGGCTTCCATCTTATTGTGGTTCGTCTGTGTGCCTCTGCAGGCGACATTAAAGCGACACAAATACGACACTCCACTGTCTACTTTCGATTTATAGCAATAGATAGAATGGTGCCGGAGGCAAGCTAGAGGGACTCGGCAAGCACTTGGCACACACACACACACACACACATCAATTGCCACACGACTCCTAGCTGAGAGGCTCCCTTATGGAAGCGCCTAGCTCCAATAACATAGTTGCCATTGATAAAACGACTTCGTCTGCCATGCGTTGATATGGTTTTCTGTGCCAAATTGCTGCTAAGTACGCAATATATATTGATAGGGACACACGTAGAGCACAAACACACACAAGCACGCACAAACACACACATGTACACACATAAATAAATACACACACACACACACACACACACACTGCCACACTCACGCAGTGTTGTAGAGCAAGAGAGCGCTTGGGAGCTTCAGCATTTTGTCAAGCTGATTGACAACAAAGGATTTGCCTCGTAATGCGGATCTTCTAAGCCAAAATCACTTATTAGAATCAACCCTCTACCGCCCTTATCCCCCTTAATATTTCCCCTACCTCCTCTACAGCTTTGAGCGTTGTCACACATATCTGCTTTATCTGCTGTTGCTTTAAGTACATTTGTATCTTGTATCTTTTGCATCTTATAGTTTGTACATTGCTTTTTTTTGTCTAGTTTATCTATCAAACGACAGCTTTAAAATTGTGAGCATAAATAGAAGAAAAAACACATTGAAATCTGCGTTAGACAATTGAGACGCTGTCACAGAATTCCTTTTTCCTATTTTCCTATTTTCCTTCTTTTTGCATTTTTCTCTTGCATTCACGTCAGCAGAGATTTGTTGCCATTTTGTTATTTCAGTTGAAAGAAACCTTGAAGGCATTAAAGAGTTGAAGCTTTAAGTTGGATTTTATAAACACAAAATTTATGGAACTGGGTATATTTCGAAATCAAGTGTGCTGTTAAAAATGAAGAGTAGCTTTCGCTCTTAAGTTTTTCTTTCAGATGTGTCTCGTTTGGCGAGGTTGTTGTTGTTGTTGCTTGCCCCTTTAAGGAGTCCAGCGCATAAAATCCCAAATCATAATATTTTATGGCCCACGTCTATACGGATTTACTGCCAAAATCTAAAATAATTGGTCTATTCTCAGTAAATGGAGCAATTTCTTACGTCAAGTACATTGTTTTAAATTTGAAGTGCTCGGCTTTTTTATGTGTATGTTCATATTAATGGGCACCTGTGCATTTTCCCAACAGGTGCTTTCCTACTAGAGTGGCATATATATAACGTATATCGACCAGACAAATGGCTTCACTGTGTGCCACAAACATCATAAGTGAATGTCATTTATCATGCACATAAAGTAGAAATACGTATAAAATAAACCGCACCTTAAAAATATTCCATTTTTATGGCCGCTCGTACTTACCGAATTCCATGAAATATCGATGCGTAGCACAGGACTCGTCATTTGCATGGTATTCAGGAGCGAATAGTTTTCCAGATCCCAGACGCAAATGTTCTTGTCATGGCTGGCCGAGATGAGGACATCGCAGGCGCCAGCAACTATAATTCCACTCACCGGGCCACGGTGGAAGCTAATGCGATTTATCTGCAATTAAAGGGGGGGTTAGGATGAGTAAAGGAAATAAACGGACAGGTGAGCTCACTGAATGCAATACAGTTTTATGGTTCGATAAAACTACATTTAACTAAATGATGAGGGGAGTGTGTTGTGGTGGTGCACGGTGTAGACCAAGAGAACTGAGTATGTGGATCGGGAACAGAGAATTGCGTGACACATGTGACGCGGTCGCCTGTCGTCTGTCGCCATTTGTACCTGTTTGTGCCACATTTTGTATGCATTAAGTTAATTACCCTACGTCATGCGATGTTGGCAAAGCGCTAGCAGCAGCAGGTTCCACCATCCAACTCTACTCCACTCCACTCCACTCACCGCCTGCCGCAAAATGAGTTTTTTAAAGTGGAAGGGAGGGACTGCCGAAGTCATATAAAAATGCCAAAACTTTGATAAATTCCCCCCAAAAAACTCTCAAATGTCACAAGCACCGACGATGACGATGACGACGACGACGACGACGACAACAACATGAAAGCAATGCCAGTCAGCGCGATTGTGACATGGCGGATGCGTAATATTGTAATTAATTTAATAAGCGCCTGTAATATCTTGTGGGTGTGTATATACATGTATGTGTACATGTATGTGTGTGTGTGTGTTGACTGTCTGCCAAGTCATGCCAAAGCCAAAATGTAAAAGCTGCACTTGACGCTCGACATTCATAAGCGTCCGATTCTGCGTAGTCAGCGAAATTGGCTTTAAAATATGCCAACAGGACTTCTTCGCCCAGCCAGTGGCAATAAATCTAATGTAGATGTGTGTCAACAGGCGGCACTGGCACTGGCACTGGCACTGGTACTGGCACCCACAAAACATTCTCGAGGACGACGCCCAAGGACATCCGTATGCCGCATTTTATATGCAAACATTGCATTGTAGTTAATCACTGTTTAATGTGCGTGCCTCAGTGTTTGTCTGGCCGGATGTGTCTGTGACTGCGAAATTTAAGCTTAATATGATTTATGGATGTAGGAGCATAGTCAGCAGCTTTTTTTTGGGGTTGCATGTGCGGCTCTGCCTCTGCACCGCCAGCACCCGCTTCATTTGTCAAAAACGCAAATTCATGTTTAACTAGTAGAAAGGCAACAGCTTAGCTGCTCAACTAGCTGCTACTCTGGAGTGATTTAAACCATATGCCCATGTCTGGAGTTATCAGTGGTACTGGTACTGGGTGAGCTAATAATATTGTGCTCTCCGATGTGAATGGGAGGTTTGCAGCGTAGATTAAAAACTCATTAACCGCAGAAATGTGCAAAGTGTCGAGCTGTGGTGCAAGTTGATGCCAGATATTAATCTTAGTGGGATTAATATTTATATATGTATGCAACGAAAAACATATTTATATTTTGGCTAGTTACAAGTAAACTATTAAACGTGTTTTGAGCAAAATCAACAGCACTTGGCATAGAAAGCAAAAGTACACTTTGCTTGAATTACGCAGAAACATTAAATTTATGTTAATAGTTTATAACTCAAACAGAATTTCAAAACTATGTGTATAAATATTTCTAGCTTATCACAACTTTCGCTACATATGCAAACATAATTAACCCTTTTCGTCAAAGTGATCAAGTGATGGATGCCCACTATCCACCCATCCACAATACACACACAAAGAGGCACAGACTATGACCACGTTGGAATTATGTAAATGAATGCGGTTTGTTTGTTGTGTCTCGTGGCGAGGGATTGCAATTTGGCAACAGCAAAATGCATTTTACATTTCATATTTACAAATTGTCCGCCTTACAATTTGCTCATCGTTTGCAGGACTGAACGTGGAATGCAAATGAAATGAATGCCAGATGCAATGAAATGAGGAAATGTGGAAAATTGCGGAGCGAAAGAGTGCTGAGTGGCATTTTAATTCGATTTAAATTGCACATCGTTGTCAGATAGTTGCTTACCAATTTGCCGCTGGCCAGGTCCGTAATGGCGATTGTTGCATCCTCGCTGCTGCTAATGATCAGGGTGTTATTGACGCCAGCCGCCACGCCTGTAATAGGACCCGTATGTGCGCTGGGGTGAAAACAAAAGATACAAACTTTTAGTGCCAGCTGAGATTCAATGGGAATAGGGTTGGGGGGGGGGGGGGGGAGCTGGAAGAGAGAACTTACTTAATGTGCGCTCGTCTCTCGCGCAGTGCCACGTGCCACACAAGCACGCTGGTATCCTCGGAGCCGGTCAGCAGCAGCTGCGACTGCTGTGGCGCCACCAACAGGCACGTGACTGCCGCAGTGTGACCTGCAATTGTATGTGGCACACACAAGTCGCATGATTAGCCCCCTAATGGCAGACCATTAAATGTGTATGTATGTGTGTGTGTGTTTGTGCGTGTGTGTGTCAGTGCTTACCCTTAAATGTGTGCTCCAGCGAGTTGCTCATGATGTGCCACTGCTGCACATCGCCCGAGTTGGTGGCCAGTATCAGATGCTGTCTCGATGGTGCTAGGCAAACGGCGCGTATCACCCCAGTTCCCGACACAGTCATGTTGCGTATCTGTGACGGCAGCGGGGCAGGCAACCAGCCAGTGAGAGGCACCAGCAATGGCACTGCATACCCATCACACCAGGCAGTCGCCGATCTGACAGTCATGCTCAGCAGCGAGTTGTCATCGTCGTCGTGCTCCCCAATCGGTCGCAGCCACGAGATTAGCTGTGAGCCCAGCTGCATGGGATCCCGGGTGAGGACATCGCTCGACTTGCGTATCGTGTAGTAGATGAGCTCAATGTCCCGATCCAGTATTAAGCAGCGAACATGCTCGATTAGGCAGCGCAGGTAGCTAATGGATACCGTTTGCACCTGGATGGAGACAAAACCAAAAATTAAGTATAATCAATATATAATTTCCATAAAATACTTTTAATTGACAAGCTAATTGATACATTGATGTGGCAATCACACAGCAAAACTAGTCTAAATCGAGATATTCAATTAGATTTACAAATAAATGTGCATATTGTAAAACCAATTTTGAACAAAGCTAACAAGCTTTAAATATGTTATCGGGTTTCTCTGCTAAGAGGATTATAATTTACAGCAAACGAGGTTAATTCCTTTCTACAAAATAAATAAACATCTCTTAGAAATTCTGGTGCTGGGCCGTCCGTCCGTCCGTCCGTCCGTATGTCCGTCTGTATAAACGCAACTTTTTTCGACATCCTTAGAGATAGAGAATAGAAAGCTAGGAAATCGATAAAATCGATACTCGCAAATCTATAAAGCCACATAATTAATGGTAAGTAGGTTGTTGGCGATGTCCTTCAAAATTCAGTGTATGCCACGCCCACCTCCGACTCCCGCAGCATCCTCTCCCCTAAATTGCCAATGTCGATATTTCGAAATGTGTAAATCGATAAATCTGCATATCACCTACAATTTTACTAAAAATCTTCGGTATCTAAGTATAAAAGCGATTTAATTGTTCTTTGAGCACCTCGTAATTATTTTTATGTTGTCACTAGTCGAGTCACTACTCCAACTTATAACTGAAATCCTGAAAAGCTGTGAATTCTGATTACATGCTCAGATTAAGGTAACTGACAACTTAAGTCAAGGTTGTAAAAGTTAGAAATAAAATAAATGTGTATTATTTTATTTATTTTCACGAAACGTTGTTGACCTTAAATTGTCGCTGCCTTGGAAAATGTTGATTAAATTAAGCTTTGGTTGCGGCTGCTGCACTTTTATGCATTCGCTTAATTGAAATTCAGGTCACCTGTAAATATGTATGTGCATATACATATATAGTTGGTAACAGCCTGCAGTATACCGCAGGTATACATTTTTACATGTTAGTTGCAGCTGCAACATTCTAACGAAAATCATGTCTCATATAGCCTCAACTTTGCATGAGCCAGGCCAGATAGCTTTTGCCTTTTTTTTCCGACCTCTTTTCGCCCGGTTTGCATTGTTTACCGTCGCTTAACTGAGCGTTTTGCATATTTGCATGAATTGTAAATTTTGTTATTTGGAAAGTCAATGGCGGAATGCATATTTCATCTGTCGAGCGCTGATAAATGTTGCATACAAAACAGCACCGAGTTTTCGTTGACCTAATTCGATTTAACAAAATTAAAGCTGCTTAAATAATCATCACTCAATTTGCCGCTGACGGTCTTTTCCGATGCGATTCGCACAAACAACTTTCGTAATGAATGACGACGTTTTAAACAATTAAACGCCAAATGAGTTGGCAGCTGTCCAAGTTGGCTCCGACACGCCATTGTTTAAGCCGTAATGCAACATTAACATTCCCGTTGACTGTAATTCCCGAGGAGGCAGACTGCCCCGCAAATGATTTAAAAATAACCATACAATATTTAAGTTTAAGATTTCTTCAAATTAAGAGACACCGAAAAACATAGTTGAAAATGTTTGCTGATGTGATCAGGAAACTATAACTTAAATGCTTAAAAATATGTATCACGATGCTCAGGAGTTGCAGTTACCTACATATAAATATGTCTATAATTGTTTTATAGAGTACATTTTTTTTACTTTTTAATGTTTATTGCAAACCTGTTAGTTGCTTCGGGGTCAGGTTAAATATTTATTATCGTTGAGGGTAACTTTTTCTTAGCATCTAAGAAGTTTATTAAATTGATAACGTCGTTAAGTAAAAGTTTCTTTTTGAAACAAAAGCGATATTTCTATTTAGCAATTGATGTGATATCTATAATTTTACAAAATAAATTTCCCCTTACTTTTCTACATTTATAAATAAAATATGTTAGTCGTTTAGCTTCGTGATGCTGGAATAGTTGAGTGGGTTTCTTGAATTTTATGGATTGCCTAAGTTTATTAGATAAGTTCATTGCTCACATTGACAGCGCCAATTGGCCAATTTTGTAAGCTGTTTGTTGCCTGTGCGCCTTTCAATCGGGCTCAAATCGACTTGATGGCAACGTCATTTTGTCTCGTGGCTAAACTAATTTCCGCAACCCGAACTAATTGCGAATGCTCGTTAAAATGGATGCTTCTGAGTGGGGGACTTTGTGCGGAGAGAGGGGGGTGGAGGATTTGTTGTCAACTTACCGCCGCGAGCAGAAAATCAAAATTGCAAACAGCGATTTGCTTGAAGCGAGTCGTGTCATCGGATCGCATTAGGTGATGCCAGCTCTCCTCAACGTGCCGCATGCTGTAGGACACATCGGCGGCAATTGGATTGTAGAAGGTGGACGTGTCATCGTTGTGATGGGTCGACGATGATTTACGCCCAGCCGAAACGTTATCCTTCTCACGTTCCTTGTCCTTGTGCGGTTCGCGCTCCCTCAGACTGATTACGGACTTTGTATCACTCCTGGTCGAATCGTTCTCCAGAGTGCTCTCATCGTCGTCCTGCGGAAAGAACAAATTGGCCAGTTCCATGTGCACACAGCGTTTGCGTTCCACATCCATGTAGCGAACATTGGCCACCGTTGCACAGTAATTGTGGCGCCACTGAATCAGCACCTTGCCGGACATAATTTTGTCGTGCAGCAGCAGACGATTATCTACAGAAGGATGCAGTTCATTTAAGTGCTGACAATATTGTATTTCAAAGCGAAATGCTTCGTTAGCTTAAATTTCTCTAAGCTCTTTTGCAACGGTCTATTAAGCTAATGATGATGGCTTTTTCAGTGACCATTAAAAAAAGGCAGCAATAAGCTAAAGATAAAAATGCGGATAGCGGAGCTTACCCATTTGTTTGTGGATCTTCTTGAAGCTGGCGAAACTGAAGTGTCCGCTGTGGGTGTCAATTTGTGACTCCGGATCATCAGTGGGCATAAGCAGCTCCAGCAGCTCCGTCTCGGTCAGGCCATACTCGGAGCAGGAGATGTATGCAGCCAAACTGGCCACTGCCTGTCTGCCATAGTGCAGTTCCAGCTCATCGAATTGCTGCTCCACGTAGGCCTCGAAGCTGACATTATCTGCGCATGCCGCAGGTCGTTGCAAGTGAGTTGCATTAGCCTCCAGACCCAGCACAAACTGATACTCTGTGGACTTGAATCTGTCACGCTGCATGGGCGTAAATTTCAGCTGCTCCACGGGTGTTGTGGAGCTGCAAATGATTTGCACGTTCCATGGCAGAGAGGTGGGCAGCCAGGAGAGTGCAGCGACAATATCGCAGTCCAGCGGATTCAGCAGATGAAGATCATCGATGAAGAGAAACAGTACATCGTTGTTCATATCCTCGATGCGGCGCAACAGATTCTGAAACCAATTGCTGATGTACAGCGGATCGAAGGATGCATCCTTGGGCAAATAGCCCTCGGGTATATTGAATATTATCGAAATCTGTTGGCAAATCACACGCAACAGTTCCAAATTGTAAGCGGAACGAGGCGAGGCCTTCGCAAAGCGTATAACACGATGCACCCGCGTCGAACTGAACCAACTTGCCACCTGGCCATACAGAGTGCTAATCAGCGCACTCTTGCCGCTCCCATGTGCACCACGGATAAAGTACGGTGCATGCCGGCTCCCGTTCTTAAAATTGGCCATTAGATTCTGACGCAACTGCTGTGGCACCCGCGACTCCAGTAGCACCACACGCTCCGTATGTTCGCGCATTATCCGCAAATGTGTGGCATGTTCGTGAAAAATTTCCTGCACGATTACGAAAGTTAAATTTGAAATAAAATTTAAGTAAACATTTTCTTAGGGAATTTAAAATATTTCTTTTAGAAAGCTGACTGTTATTTGCATAAATATAAATCTCTATCAAAACCTTTGCATTTTGAAATACAGTTAAATTTTATATTGAAAACCGACAAAGGAATAGGGTGAATTTCAAAGGGAATCGATTTTCTGGGCGATAAGTTAGATATAACTAAATGTGTATTCAAATAGACATCAGCAATCAGCGGCCAAATCGTACATTTGACAAGTAGCAAGTTACAGCAAAAGTCAGCTCAGGTTCAGAGAATCAAACCTTGACCCTCTGGACGACTCCCAGTTTGAGATCTGGTCTGACATTCAGATCAAGCACTTGCCACACAAACAAGACAAAAGCTGAAGACAGCTCTCGTTTCATGACTGGGGCATATATATATATATATATATATATATATCTTCCGCAACTGTCTGTCTGCGTCAGTCTCAGCCTTCGTTCCCCCGCCTTGCCTTAAAGTATATTTAAGCGACTTCCTTACTAAGCTTGCCCGTAACTTTGTTTACTTGCTGTGCTAACAGAATTCCACCTGCAGAGCTAAGCTTGTCGCTATCATTGACATCCTCATCCTGGTAGCTTCTGTTTAGTGGTTGTTGTTGGTGAGTGGCAGTGGCAGTGTTTTCCTCTACCATGTAGTGGCCACCACCCCACTTATGTACACTCACACACACTCGAGCGCACTCATACACACACACACACACACACACGTATGTATATATATGCACTTAAGAGCCCGTCATCTTTATCTTTAGCTCTGTCAGAGCTGTCCAGCCTGAACTCTTGTCTACACTGAACAACTACAACTTGAGTTTTTGTCTACACCAAGTCACCAAGTCCTTGCCAAGCAAAGTGTGGAAATGAATTACTTTTAGCAGCATTACTCTTAAGAAGGATACTCTGTTTCGTATCAGCCATTTCTTTTTTTTTTGTTAATTCTTACTTATTCAAAATCATATATTGTCTAGTTATTGATCGCAAGAGTAAAGCTTTAAAAACAGATAGTTTAGTATTCTACTAAAATGTCTACAATTTATGATATGTAAGCTTCGGGCAAGGGTATCTCCTAGCAAGTTTACTCGACAACAACTTTCTTAACGTTTTTTTTTGTTTTTTAAAAAAAGCAGGTAACGAACTACGAACTTTGGCCAAATTAAATTAGTTTGTCTTTGTTATTCAATTTAAGGGTTAGTCGCAATGCTTATGGCATGTCTGTTCAAGAACACTAATCACAATCTTTATCATGTTAAATACTAGGTAAAGTTTAATCAATTAACATCAAACTAGTTCTCTCTAATTAATAAATTAAATGCGAGTCGCAGTTTATTTAAAATTCCAATTCTCTTATTTTTCTTCGATTTTTATAATTTCTTCAAATTGAGAACTCTGACTAAACTCCAACAAAGTTTGTTTTTTGTTCAATGAATTATTTTTATAGCCTGATTAATTTCAACTAGATTCAATTAATTGTGTTAAATTAAAATGTCTTAAAAAGCATGTGTATTTGTTTTCAGTGCACACACTCTTTGTGTGTTTCTATAAGATGCTTTTGCTTTGTAAATCTGATTGGTACAGGGCTCATTGGCAAGTGCACTTGTTGTGGCTAAGCCACAGAGTTGGGAGACGTGCTGCGGTCAAGTCGGGATGTGGATGCGGATGTGAATGCGAATCTGAATTTGTTGTTTGGTTCTGCTTTGACTTTGAGTGGTGCTTGGTGGTGCATAGACAGCCACAGATGTGACTTGAAGGAGAGTCGGTTAATTAGCTTGACAGTTGCTTGCGTTCAATTGCATTATGTATAGAATAGTTGCACATACGCCATGCGGTATGTGGCACCGGCAACTGAAGGTAAGTGTCTGGCTTTGAGTGTCACCATGTGGCTGCTTCTTCTGCCTGGGCCTAGGTTGTGGATGGATCGCACTTTTGCTTATTTCTGGCTTGCTTGGCGGCTTCAAATGCCGCAGCATTTTGTCAAAGTGCAGGGTTTGTGGTGAAGGGTTTGTGGTGTGCTGGGTGTTTCGGCTTTAAAGGCAGAGAGGCAAGGTTTTCAGTTTAACGATGGTGGGGTGGGGATGGGGTGTCGTGAGTGGTGCTCGCCTGAATGCAGTTTATGTTGCAACGGGTGTCGTTAAGTGCAAACAGGCGCAGTTTGGGTGAGGGGCGTGGCTGTCTGCATTGCAAACAAGTGTAAGTGTGTTAATGTGTCAGCAGCAGCATGGAAAACTAAAAAATGTGCTGGTGGGTGTGGTGTGATGTGGTGTTGCAAAGACAGAGGCTGCGGCAGCCATCGTCCGCTAATGGGGCAACGAAAGCTTGCATTACGCGTCGTCCTTCGGTTTTGCCCCAAGTTGAAATGTTAAATGCTTTTAACAAAAGCCAACGAGTGGCGAATGCGAAAGCAAGTCCATGAGACCGGCAATGTGGTCCGAAAGACCTCAAGCTACCAACAAAGCATCGTCATCATCATTATTATCATCATCATCATCATCACCATTATCATCATCCCCGTGGCAAGTTTTAGCCAACTGCTGCTTATGGCTGGCGACTTAAATCCACCTTGTTTACGCCAGAAAATGAAGATGCCTTGTTATTGGTTTTATTTTGGACTTTCCTTCTGTAGTCCTTCTTTAGCCATTTGGCAATTCAATTTCACAGGTGTTTCAGCAAATATTGAACAGCGAAATTGATAAGCCAACTGAAGGGAGACAATTCCACTTAAGCCAAACTAATGGAAAGTCAATAAAACATATATCACAAGATGGTGACCTATAAAGCTTTAAAAGTATGCAAATAAATCTTCAGCTGAATTTTTGGTTCGTTACGAAATAAATGTGAACAAATAACTTATAGGATTCATAGATTTATATTTCTATGTGATTTATTAAATGTAGACTAATAAATTAAGTTAAATATAAAATTAATGAAATAAAAGAAAGTAAAATATTAAAAAACTATTTACATTTTGCTTATACAATTACAATTGTCATAAAAAAAAGTTTTTAATCTACGCTCCTGATAATACTTTATCCTACCTATCTATCACTCATATAAAGTTATAGGAATACAAACTTAATGCACAATTTACTTGCGGTACATAAACTCGAACACTCATTTAATTAACCTGCCCCAAGCGTTGCAGGACACGTAAACAACTGCCCCTTAAAAATGTTGTGAACCGCCCGCAGTAAAATTTAAGTGTGTTTTCTAAATTTCAACCTCCACTTCTAAGTAATATAAATGCCATATTTTTTTTTTTTGTTTAGTTTTTTGGCCTGTAATGCTTGAAATTAATTTATGAGTGTTTTTTATTTTTCAGGAATGCTTTGCTTTAAGGAAGACACAATTAAGAATGCAGCTGCCAGCTGTGGCGCCCCAGCAACCATTGCTGATTAAATAAGCGACCCAGAATGAAAAACAAATGCGGCTGTCAGAATATAAATAAATGTAATTTAATGTGGAGAGCGAGCGCAGACAAAAACACTTTGTAGCTGTCTGCATTGTTAATTGCGGCACTCAACCACCCGAACCACCCAAACCACTCAGCCATCCATCCCAGCACCTCTCCCGCACAGAGCAGGACTCACCTGCACAGTCTTTTTCCTCCCCTTGATTACGTCGGGATCATTTGTAATATGGGCCTCGATTAGCAGACGCAGCTTGTCGGTGACTTTGTTCTTGAATTTACTTAAATACGCCTCGTGGTCCTCGTTGTCCGGATCGATGGACTCGCTGCTCGCGTTCCCAGGCACACTGCAACCATAACACATAACAATAATAATCCCAACAACAACAGCAATAATAATAAAAACAATTATGAGCCGCCCAATTAAATAGACGAGTCCCTTGAGCCGGCTACTTACACGAGTGTCGTGTGATTATCCGTTGATAGGTTCATGGTCAGCTCATCTTTGATTTTGCGCAACCGCTCACTGGCCTCCACATCGCGTCCGCTGCTTTGGGCAGCGCGCTCCCGGAACACGGCCAGAATCTTTTCGCTGGAGTGGGCTGTTGTTTTTGTTAGTTTGATGGGTGGAACTTGATGAGTGCCTCGCCTTCTTACTCACCCATTGCACGCTGCACTTCCAGCTCGATTTGTGTGCGCCGCAGCAGCTGTACGCGTCGCATTAGGTCCGCATCCGTTGTTGCAACCAGATGTTGCAACGATTTCTCCAGCGTCCGACGCAAGAGACGCGATTCTGTCAGCCACTCATCAGCGGGCAGCGAGCTGTAATTTGTCATTTGTAATTTGTTAGGATTTATAGACAGCTACCAGCTATAAAAACCGAAATTAACTTTTTTTAATTCTCGGAGAATTGCACTCGTTAAAAATAGGGTATTCGTGAGTTTGAAAAGACATATCCGACATCAGAGAAGTTATGTAAGTGTGAGTGCTAAATAAATTAATAAAACTTCTTAATTTCAGCTGCACAGTTTACTTAAGCCCTGAAAATATTAGATTTAGATCAGCTTTAATTAGCAGCTAAATCTATAAATTTGAGGAAAGAGAATTTAATTTTTGGTGCTCTTCGCTTTTTTTGTGTTGCCCCGAAACATCGTTACGCTTTTAATAATCCTTTAAAACTTTTATTACATTTTTAAAATTGTTGCTCTTTTGCCTTAGAATGGTTTGCTCTCATTTATTAAATCATGAAACGTACAAAATTAAAAGTAATTATTGCAGTATCATATACACTTAACAAGACTAACTTTACGTGTTGCACGTATCAAGTTGCACGACACGCGTCGCAGTGAAAAGCAATAAGTGCTCAAGAACAGAAAAACTCCCCAAGCACAATTAATGTCAACAGCTTGTGATAAGCGCATAAGGAAAATTAAAAGCCTTGAGCACAAAATGGAATAAGTGTTAATAAAAACTTCCAGGATCAAAATAATTCCCTGAGCAGCGAAAGGCGGAGCTAAGAATCATTAATTTATTTAAAGAAACAAATACAACGATATGAATTTAATTCAAGACTTAACTAACTTGGCTATGTGAGTAGCAAATAGGTCAATTAAATTAATAACATCAAAATTGCTTAGACTCTGTTTGGGCCTAATGAATATAAACTGAACCATATATTTATTTATAGCTGAATGTGACATGATGTATTTTTACATTGAATCATTTCCTTTAATTTTCCATTAGTTGATTTGAGTTCTCGTGATTGTGATTCATTTCATGTGTATTTTCCGAGTTCTCTTTCATTTGACAATGCTTTCATTGCTTTCATGTTGCCATTATCCATTAGCCATAAGCAGCATAATTGGCAGCCGTCAAGTGCTGGGATTGGCCTTTCCATAACACACAACACACCCGGTTCCCAATTTTCAGCGGGCGCCCTCAAGCAGCTGCCATTGTTGGATGATGAGTTGTGCAAATATTTACCAGTTGCAATTGAGTTTGCAAACAACAATGCGAGTGTCCACAAGGATAATTATTCGGCTGTCAAACTCACCGATAGTCCTGTTTGAGCACCCACTGTGTTTCATGCTCGGCCTTGTCGTACCAGCGCTCAACCAGCTCCACCTCATCGGCGGCCAACGTTGGCCTCTCGGCCAGCAGGGCTGCATAGATGTCCTCATCGATGTGGGTTGGCAGCGGGGGGCGACCAATGCCATCGCCAATTAATGCCAAAAAGAAGACGCTCTTCGAATGCGCATGGCAGGTGTCAATCTCGTGCAGAAAGTCCTGCAGCATATAAGGATCACGCTCCAGCAGCGACACATCCAAAACGCCGGTACCAAAGTGCATATCCACAATTTCCAGCTGTTAAATTGCAAACAAAATATTGGATTCATATTTAGTTTGCAGGTATAATTTAAAAATTTATGTATTCTTAAATAAAATTATACAGATTTACAATTTACACCAGCTATATTATTTCAGAGCAGTAGCTAACTTACCTCAATTTGCCGATCATCGTAGAGCGTCTGCAGCTCTGGTCCGACCAGCTCGAGGAGCATGCGGCGCTCCTGATTGAATTCCTGCTTGAGGCTAGCCACATAGATTTTGATAAGCAGCGGCTTGGGGAGTCGTGTCTGGGCGCTGGTCACACCCCGGAGCGCATTGAGGATGCTCTCATCGATTGGCGCGGCCATTTTTACCAAATGCTATTGGCAACTAACTGGTTGGGTGACAAGCCAAAAGGCGATGAGCGTTTGAATGTTGTTGACAAATCTGTTGGCTTTATTTATTGTTTTTCCTTTTCGATTGTTTGCGGTATTTATTTATCTTGGCCAAAATCAAACGGGAGTGTCACTCTCGCAGCAGCAACAGCAGCACCAATGCCTTGGCACATGTTCAACATCAAGTCACGAGTATCTTTCATGCGTGCACCATCTATCTTTGACTGCACATATAGCTGCGTCTGTTTATCAGTATCTGTATCTGTATCCGTATCTGTATCTGTTTTAGTGCAAATGCATGCGTGTATTTTTGAGTACGTGTATGTGTGTGTGTGTGTGTATTGTGATTGTGCAGACGTGCTTGCCTCAATCCATTTGCAACTGGAACGCATGACAAGAAGGGGCCCAGGAACAGGGTGTTAGCATCGCTTGCCACCAGCTCGACGCCGCTGCCAGTTGCGTCCTGTGCATCTCGATGTTGTGCCAAAGTTTACCCCTTGCGGATTATATTCTATTTTATTTTTTTCGCTCCACTGTTGTTGCTGCAAATACAAATTGAAAAGAGCAAATATATTTATGGCACTACGTCTAAAGCGGCAAGCCAAAATTTATGTAAAAAACTTTTACTGCTAACAAACACACACACACAAACACATGTATACTACAAACGAGATGCTGCAAAGTTTTTCCTTGGTGGAAATTGCTGTTTTATGATCATCACTGTCATGAGAACGGCCAAGTGTTAACAGTTGATTGCATTTGTGGATTGAAAAATTGCTACGACTCCAACAACAACAGCAGCAACACAAAAAAGAAAGTTTATAAAAGAAAAACACACACAATACAAAAAAGTTACACTGGTTATTTAACAATAATTTGTAGCACAGTGTTCATCAGATTAATATCAATAGTTTGCACAGAAGTAGGTCAAATGAAAAATAATTGAATTAAAAACTTTCGCAGAGCAAGCATAAAATTAATTGAATCAGATGTGAATAAAATTTGTTCAAAACTTTAACGCCAGAATTGATTAAGTTGAGTATTTATTTTCTTGCTTTCATTAAAATAATATGTGAAATTAACACGTGCTTATTTAATTGAAATTAATATTATGAAAATATCAAAATATTATATTATTACTTTCTTCAAATCAGACTAAGCAACATTTCATTCATTCATACAATAAATGTAACATTTTTTAATTAATCACAGATAAATATTGTCTGTCCAGCCCTGTACAGCAAAAAATGTAGTTTGTTTTACGTGCCACTTAATAAACGTTAATACACTGCAAATAAATGTTCTGATTTTCAAAGGCGCAAATAAACGTAATCGTTGTAGTTTTATGTGTTTTTGCACTTCCACGCGTTTGGCTTTAATGTGCGCCCTAATAGAGTGAGATACACAAAATGGGCCAGGCGTCGGCAACAGATACATTTAAGGCTCACATCCACACACACACACACACACACACACACACACACACACACATACAGAGAGAGCTGGTCTAATCAAGACTCCGCGCAGTTCTTCGCCTAAATAAAATCGATAGCAATTAATTCCGCTTCAGTGAGTTGGCTAAATTGCTCGTTTGAGTATTGGCAGTAGCTGGACTTGGGTCAGCAGCTTCAGCTTCAGCTTCAGCTTCAGCTGGCTGGCCTGAAGGCAGTTTGACCATATTTTTGTGTGTATGTATGCTTGTGTGTGTGCGTGTATATCTTAATCAAAGGTGCGAGTCAAGCGCGTAGTTTAGCTCTGTGTTCGGCAGTTGCAATTACCAATAAGGCCCTGCAATGAGAACACACTCCACTGGACAGCTCCCCCCCTCCACACAACACCCACCATCAACATCCGGGGCAACATCCCTTGATTATTACCCTCTCCTTGAGTCAATACATATTTAATGGTCAAATAAATAGCGCCTAATGAGCGACTGTCAATGATTCGAAAATTAAAGATACGAATTCAAATATGCAGTTTCACATTCACTCCCAAAAGTTTGGCGGCAAATTGTGTTGGCTGTTGCGCTATTGCCAACAGCCATTTAACAACAGACAATTACCTGGCCATAATGGAGGCGATTGGTTTGCCGATTAACCCCATTATTAGGCAATTTCCCCCATATTGGTGACGAAGAGTTCCGTGCCGCACAAAACAGCCGTCGGCAAGGACATTCAATGAACGACACTGGCTTCTGAATGGCCAGCTGCTAAATAATGGCACAAGGCTTTAACATATGGCCCAAAAGCACATGGAAATTGCTATCTACGTACGTTGTTGCTACGCTTCTTGTGGCATTGGGCGATGGGAGCTGGCCGGTGTCAAATGACTTCCATTAGGGCAACGCAATAAGCACTGAACACTGCCACATCGAGCAATGTCCTTTACTCAATGCCTCAGCTATCTGTCTCTCTCTAAGTGTTTGTATTGGCCGACATTCGATACAGTGAGTAAAAATCGTTTCGCACTGGTAACTGGCTGTTGAATTCGGTTTATATGTATTGATGTTTAGCAAATGCTAACAGAGCCTGGCAACACGTTGCCACTTGCAACAGTTCACAAGTTATGATGCAACCCAATTGCTATAACCGTTTAGCAGTTTGCGTAGCCTTGGCCGCAATTTGTGCAACAATTTGTGCTTTTGAAAGGAATTCAGGAGAGAGCGAGACATAGAGACAAAGATAGAGAGAGGAATATATATACACATATGTATATGTATATATATAGGACTGGGTATGCCCCGTTTATTAATAATATAATAGTTAACTATAAAATTAAGGTAAGAGCATTAGATTAATAAAGTAAAGTTATAATTAACGACCTGATTCCAAGATGCACAGACAACTTTAAAACTTATGGCACTAGGGAATTCGGCTTCGAGGTTCTATTGATCCTCCTCAACTATGCTTATTTAGCTGTTAACCATCTGTTAACCAGCGCTGCAACATAACAGCACTGTAACTACTCGTTACATATATAAAGGGATAGAGAGAGAAAAAGGAAAGAGAGATTGAATCGGAGATATTGACAATAATAATAAGACAAAGTGTCTAAGATAGAGAGCAAGATTGTGATAAGAGGCCAAAGTCCGCCACTATAGGTATTTGGAGATAGAGGGAGTAAGATAAAGATGGACAGAGAAAGGCTTACCAGAGAGACAGAAAGTTTGACGACGACGAGGGAGGTGCAGTTCGTCCTTTGACGGAATAGGTTGTGAGAGCTCTGCCTCAAGTCGAGTTGAACGTTTGAACGAGTGAACGAGAGAAAGAAGCAGACTTTAATGTTACAAACTATTAATTAACAATAATATCTTATATTCACTATATTAATACCGTTGATGTAATAAAACCCCCACATACATATATAATTCCTAATTAAGTAAAATTTTAGGACCAGAACACAAAACTATTAAATCAAAGCGCAGCACATAAAACTAGCTTAAACACTTCAAAACGAGGTCGTTAAAAGCAAATGTTCGCTTAAAAGCCTTTAAAATGTTTCATAAAGCGTTTTTCCTCCTCTCTTTAACTGTGCATGTGAGTGTGTGTGGGGGTGTGTGGGGTGTGGGTGTGTGGGTGTGTGTCTGTGCAGCTTTAAGCGTTGCTCTGATTGCTGAAAGTTACACAGTCATAACTTTTGGCCCCCGGGCCGAGTTGCATAATCGAAACGGAAGCATGTAGGCCACAGAGGGGCCAATGGGATCTGGTTACGCCAAGTGATTTTGCTCCTTCTTTGTGGAACTCAGAGATTGGTGGTGCAGAATCAGAAGGAAGGCCGAAACCGAAAATAAAATATTGGCTGTGACGCGCCACGCATAAATAAATTAATGGTAATAAGTCAAAGACCGCAACAGGCTGGCACAACCAGCAGCAACGAAGAAAAGGAACAGGCTAAGAGATGTTGCACAGGCATGGAGCAGGTGGTGTGTGTGTGTGGCAAGCACAAAGAAGGCGAGCCCAAATGGCAAACAACAACAATGTTGGCCAGGTTATGAAGAGAAAGCAAATATAATGGTCGAAAAAACGCAAATTCAGCAAATAAACAATGTGGAAGCGTTTTAGACGCAGCCAACAACTACAACAGTGGCAAACTGAAACGTGCAACGTATGTGCCGCACTCCCATTTCGATTGCGTGGCATTAATATTAAATGCGTCGCGGCATATGCTCGTGCGTGTGTGTCAAACACACCTCCCCACACACACACACACACGCACACACGGACACATTCAGCTGTCGTCTAGGTGCTCATTTTTCTTATAAATAATTAAGCCGAATTCCACAAGCCAAAATTAGAGCAGTTGCTATTCATTTTGACCCGCCTCTCGACTGTCTGAAACTGCTGCCCCCCTACTTTGTATGCCAAGCATGGAGGAAAACTTATAAGCTGCCTTTACTGCCTCAAAATTATTCGACAGACTTCAGAAAAATATACCATGAATGTTTTTCCGTTATTGTTTTTTTTTTTACATAAACTGCTGCCATAAAAAAATGTGTGGGGAGAGTAGCAAAAAGTTGTGTAAATGTATGTTAAAGCCATAAAGTACATATTTTTATGGACATACATAAAAAAAACCGACTCATTTGTTTTTTCAAACAAATCGTCAAAAACAAAAAGTATATAAAAATTTATACTTTCAGTTTCCTTCTAATTGATAGATGCGAATAGCAGAAATTATTTTGAAATGCTTATATGTGTAGAGAACATATATATTCCAATATATTATTTAGATTTTCTGGCTGTTTCATAACTAATGCAGAAGCTAACCGTTGAGTGTGTGACATTGTTATATGTAATTCGGGAAATGTCTCCATTTACAGAATATCTGCAATTCAGGCATTCTTGCTTAGCGCATTCTAACTTTACTTATTTTTTATTACCTTTTCTTTCTTTTTTTTTTTTGACTGGTGGTGTACGAAAATAGCAACAAGCGCCAAGTATATTTCTGGCACAGCTGAGACGACAGGAAAACTGAGAGCAGAACTGGAGTAGAGCACAGAGTCGATGCCTTTACTGTTATTTGGAGACGGAGTACAAGATGGTAGGGCTACTGTTCCAGTTCTGGCATTCATTGAAATAAAACTTTATGCCACCCATCAGGACAGACGTGGCTGAGACCAGGGAGCTTCGAATGGATTCCACATGGAGTGGGGTGAGTGGTCTGGGCCAACCACCCAACGTCTACCCAGTTGATAAATACAAAATGAGCTGTGGCCTGAGCTGCTGAAAGTTTTTTTTATATCTTTCTTATTTTTTTCTTGCTGTCGACCCAAATTGATTTTTTTTTTGTTTTTTCTTTTTACTTGGCTGTTGTATTTGTTGTGTTCGGTCCTGTTTTGGCGCTCAGATGATGCGTGAAAATTGAGCAATTTGACGTTTTAACTGTTGCTCGTTGGCCATTACCGTTGCTGGCTGTAATCAGCCACGTGCCAGCTACAACATTTGCATTGAGGCAAGTGCAACAATTTCGACCCTGATTTATGGCGAGCGATTGAAAAGTCCCAGTGGGCAACGTAGCGTATGCGTGATTTGTGGCTGAAAACCGAGCTGATTGACTCAAATGGAATGCACAATTGTAATGTCAGACGTTGCCATTGGTTGCGTATACGTAATATGCCCAGTCTACAACTGTGCCCAGTTGGAGTTCAACCTACCAATCCTACCCTTATGGAGTTAATTTCAGTTGCCCTCAGCAAGGTGATGACCCTTTTGCTTATTTTGTGCAGCCAGCAGCTGCGGCTGCTACTTATTACATTTATATATGTGTGTGTTTATGTGTGTATAAAAGGGCAATTCTTGACCCTTGACGGTCTGTCACACAACAAACCCAACACACACCCTCAACTAAACACACACACAGCTACAGTCAGCCCTTATATATTCGCTTTGTTCGCTGCCTGGCATCCGTTTGATTGTGAGCTGACTTTTTAATTTGAGGCATCAGATACTCGACATGCCTGTGACAATATTATGTTTCTTACCTGGGACTGAAACGGCTGAAGGACATCGCTTTCAGCTATACTCTTAGTTATGCACAGCAGGCGACAGCAACAAAAGCAACGATGATAAGCACATAAAAAAATGCAAATAATATGGAAAGCTAGGAGCTATAGAAGAGAGAGAGAGTGAATGAAGAGGGAATGAAGACCGACAAAGTGATACCCTTAATGCATGCCGAAAGTAACCTGAATCGCGGTCATTTCATCTTTGTTTATCTATTAAACTAAGTACAAAATACAATGCTGCATCCACAACTAAATTATATTTCTTTATCAAGCTTGTCCGCTTACTTAACTTTACTCACAACGATTTATTGCTTCTTCTTCTTTAAGATGTTGATCACACAATGATATCGATATCGATCGATAAAATGTAATGTAATGTAACAGATGTTAACATCTCTAGTGGTCTGTTATCTACATAACAAGAGGTCTGCTATAACAGATAAAATCAGAATGTACTCAATGTACATTAAGGACATTAATAATGAAATATTGTTCGCAATATAATAATAGATTATATCTAACAAGGGCTTCAATGCTTAAAAAGTATTTTATATATATATAGAGAAAGTATATTTCTTATATGCATATTTTTAATATACTGCATTATTTTTTATGTACTTCGATATTTTTCCAAATTTCCTACGGAAAAATAATCGATAATTACTTGCTGAATCTTATGAATATCGAACAAGTTTTAGATATTTATACCTGTGTCAAACTAATTTTTGATAGATAGATAAATGAGGAAATCACCTTGTCAAGAGCGTAGTTTTAAGAATAACATTGTAACGGAGCTACAAATCATCAGCTCGTATAAGAAACTATATGTTTAGCTTTTATAGTCTCTGCCGTAAATCGAGTTGTGCTGCTACACAACAAAAATGTTTAGGGTAGCAGATGACTGAATTTTGTTGCATGCCACCAGCATTTGCAGCACTCTATTAAACCATTTTTGTAAGCGCATTTGCTGTGTGCAGGGCATAAAAGTAAAACATTTTCAAGTGTCTTTCATTTTTTTGCTCGTCGTCGCAATCTATTCTTTGTTTTTGGGATGCCAAGCGGCTGTCGAGCTGGTGCTGGTGCCGCTGATGCTGCCGCTGCTGCTGCTGCTGCTGCTGCTGCTGCTGCTGCTTACAAAAGTAAATAAACTTGCACAAGCAGCTCACGCAATTCATGCTCGACTACATTCAGGCCAGAACTCGTGACTTGGTCTAAATTCTACACAAAAGAGGGAAGGTGAAGGCGGAGGGCGGGACAAAGCTGTAAGGCCTACAATAAAAATGCCGCATAAATCAAAAAGTGCTGGCGGCCGCCCTTCCAGCAAAGCCTTTCATACACACGCATACACACACACACCACACATTATACACACATACACACATACAGACGTGTAAATACACACAAGTAGGTATATGTGTTAACAGGCGTGCCCATTTCCGGTCGCTTGGCAAATTCGATTTCATGGCATTGTCACGTAAAATGTTCGCCAAAAAATCATGTCAATGTATTTTTGTCGCACACACACAAAGCAGCCATTTTAAATTCGAAATTTTGAAATATTTAACTCCCAAGTTGCTGACTGATTGTAGATTCACCAACCACTCAGTGCTTGCCCCAACCAGCTTCAAGCATCTTCAGCAGCAGCGGCAGAGTCAACAGCTTTGATTCTATTTGCGCTTTATTAGGGCTCCGCCATTCAGTGATTGGGACTCAATGGGTATTGTGAAAGGGATTGTCGGCTTTTTGGTATTTAATTATTTAAGGATTTGCCACATTTGTGGCAGAGGGCAAGACGCCCACCCATATTAGATATAAGTATTTGCTGCTTGAAATTATTTGGAATATTGTGGATGTGGCAATGTAAACAGTTGGCAACGAATGCCTAAATTGTTAATTTGACCCACACCACGAACTAATCAGAATGCTGTCAATCACTGCTAAAGGGTGCTTGGGGAGTCATGTCAACCCGAACCCAATGCGTAATTGCAAATTGTATGATAAGCGGCATTCAAATTAATGATGCGTGATACGTACACACACAGCACCCACACACAATACCCACATCCACCCCCCCATTTTCCACCCCTGGCCTAGTGCTTTATCGCACTCTACTCCTCCTCCATGAGCCGCAAACGCAAATCACATATTACAAATCATTTTCATTTTCCGAACGAAAATGCAAACATGACGCGCTTCATTCGACGTGTGCTTCAATTATGGGCCAAAGTTTTCTGTTCAGCTAACACAGAGCAAACACAACAACCAGGCCAATATAACGTTAACATCAGGCAGAAACGTGTGAGGATCTGCTGTCTGAGTGTGTGTGTGTGGGTGTGTGTGTGTGTGTGGGTGTGCTGACTTTGGGGATTAAAAATTATTGATTACCCCGGAGCGTTGGAAACTTTTCGATTTCTCAGACACTTTGTGTATTGCGAGAGGGCCAAAACCGTAAATCAACTTTATTAAGTTATGTTTGCGGCTTTCCTAACTGATTGGCTGTTATACAGAAATCTGAAATCAGAAATCAACTCATAAATAAGTTAATATTATTCATGATATAATCAGATATAAATTATGCAACTTACTAAGAATTATACAAAGAATTTTTTCGTATTTAAGTCAAGTTTATTTACAAAGTATCTTGGCAAGATAATCACTCAAAAATATACATTTTAATCAGTACGTTTTTTCACAATATGTAAAACCAATGGAGGAGGCTATAAAAAAAACGCCAAGTCAGCACTCTGAAAAATTTGGCAGATAGCCAAGCATAATATTTGACTTAAGAAAGCAATCTTTATTTTCAGTTTTAAGTGCCATCGAATCAGAGTATTCCACATTATATATGGACAAAGAGTGACGAGCTGCAAGAAGCTGCAATTATGTCAGCAAAAGTCAGTTGGCCAAATTGTTTGTAAAGTCATAAAATAATTTTGTGGCATCAGCAACTTCGACAGGCTTCCCCTGCAGACAAAGTTCAAGTTGCGTCATGTGGCACACAGAGTGGAAGAGAGACAGTAGCCCGGCAAGTGCATGAGTTGAAGTGGGTAGATTCTACAATAAAGAAATTTGGACTTTTCATTAGTCTTATTAAGCAGTGCAAACTTTGAGTGCACATTTGCAAATAAAATTTCAATTTAAACATTTTTGCTTTCGTTTTATGTGGAGCTGTTGAGTTTACGCAAAGTGCCACAAGTTGAAAGAAAACACATTTAAACACAAGAGAGAAAAAGAGAAGGCCTTTAAGTGTTCAACTTGTAAATGTTCGTAATCTGATGGGAAACTGATGTCTCGAATGTCTGGCAAAGCATACGTGAAAATTATGGGATTATCTGTGGGTCTGACTGTGTTTTTGTGGGTGTTACATACATATATATATATATATATATATATCTATATATATACATACATATACATATGTATGTGTAGTGCTTTTGCATGTCCAGATTAACCAACTGACATGTTCAGCTTCAACTCCCATTCCAGTAGCATGCGGCAAATGTCAACGGGCCAGGGCCACAAAGCTGTAAAACTAGGTCTCTCCATCTCTCTCTCACTCCCCCTCGGTGGGGAGGCAGGTATGGGGCACGACTTGTCTAAGTACAGACTTTAGTTGCACCGCAGTGAAATTAAAATTACGCCGAACGGTGTTTATCAAGGTTCGAACGTTGCGTATGGCGCATTACCGCTCGCCAGGAGCCAACATTAATTAAATGGCTATAAACAAGTGGAACAGATTGCGATCCAAAAGCAACAACAACAACAACAACAGCAACAACAACAACAGCAACAGCAGTAACTAACTACATGTTATGGGCAAAAGTGACGCCCAAAAGCATGCAACAGTTTATTTATGACCACAGCTGAAAAGCACAAAAAGAAGCAAGAAAAGCAAGAAAAGCAAGAAAGAGTGAGAACAAATGAAGGAGAAGAAGAAGAAGACTAAGAAGAGTTTGTGTGGGTCGCCGTTTTTCCGAACAGCGATGAAAATCCCACAACACGCTATTTTGGTGTGAAAATAAAATGATGTTTGTGTTTGTGCTTTGTGTTTATCGTCGGGTTGTTGCTTGATTTAACTTTTTAAATTATGAACCGAGCAAATGAAAAATTTTACATTTTATGATTACTTTAAAGCAAACAAACAGCCAAAAGACAAACAACCCTTCATTTTTTAAGCAAAACAAACAAACAAGTTTAAGGCAATTTCAGTTAGCTGACTTTGATTTTAAGCGAACCTTTTATGAGCGCAATAACATTTATTATTTTACTATTAACTCAATAATAATAATAATAATTGTATATTTACCCTTTAAAATATTTAAAAACATTTTAGATGGCCTGTGAGCGGACTTGTTTGATATGCAAATAAGCTTGGACCAACAAAATCTGTGTTCGTTATCCGATCATAATGAAATTTCAATAGAATACCTGGGTATATTATACATGAATTGGATTGCTACTCGTATATATACAATTGTTTATTAGTGCCATCGGATATTGTCTCTTAGCTTGGCTAACGACAGACTGAAATTGACTCGGCTATTGTTACTATCTTATGGGATCACATTATACTTTTAGCTGTTACACACTTTTTTACTATTTCTTTAAATGGGTTTCAGGGTGTAAAAACTTTCAGACATTATAATTTAAATCAAATATTGAATAGGTTCCCATTTATAATTATTAAATGTGAAAACTTTTTAGATGTCACTTTTGAGTTAATGTTTGAACAGCAAATAACACTGCGAAAAGTTGCATGTAAACTTCACATGTGCCCCAGATACAAGTTTGCAAGTGATACCCTTTGGAGTATTGTTGTTGCTGTTGTTATTGTTTATTATAGTTATTGTTGTTGTTGCTGTGCGATATTTAATTAAAATTGTGGCGCACACACGAAGTAAACTAATTTCCAAGACATGTAGAATATTACTATGTGCATGAAGCCATTCTGTGGCTGTGTGTGTGTATTTTCAATTGTTTTTATTATGCATAGATAGATATGGTGTGTGTGTGTGTGTGTGTGTGGAGGCGAGTTCAATGTCATCGCGTCTTGGCAAATGGAAATAATAATGAAGCGCTGCGCAAATATTTAAAATACACACCAATACAGGAGTTTTGAGCATTTATCATGCTGCGACTGATAAGAGCAGTGCGAGAAACAGATAAAAATGCTGGCTTAATTGCTGGCTAATTTGCGATTGTTTTAAGCGTTAAGCAGATGCAAAACTCTGCGCAGAAGAGATTACTCGAAACGGAGGGGGAGTTGCGGAAGCTGTTAGCAACTGCCACGCCCAGCACATGGGTGCGGTTGCTCCTGTGCAGACAGCCATGATAATTAAAGTGCGTTACAAAAAGACTTTCCAGTGACACGCCCTCTCCCCCCACCCCTCTCCCCTACACCACGACGCCTGTCTAACAAGCACTCTTATCACGCCTTCAATTTTTTTTTTGTGCAGCCATTTCATGCGGCACTCTTTACACAAGCTGTCAGCATTTGTTGATAATTTTTATTCCATCAAGCCAACCCAAACCCACTGGCCAAACCACTCACACCCAGCCGCCGGCTTAATGCAAAACCACTCGCCTCCCCCCCCAGCCATTTCAACAGACCCGTTCACACCACGAAGCGCGTACACAGATTTTGTTTTTACTGTTTTAGGATTTTGTTTTTAAGTTGATGGTGTTCCTTTGTTGTTCTCTGGCATTATTCATTTGGAAAAACGTGAAATATTTTGCAGTTTACATCTGCCGCAGCTAACGTGTGTATGCTTGTGTGTGTGTATGTGTATATGTATGTGTGTGCGTGTGAGTGTGAGTGTGCGTGACACATTGTTGTGAGTTGTGGCAGCAGGATTACGTGCAACATTGGCGCTGCTTGTGCTGTTGCTGCCTCTGATGTAGCCGTTGTCTAATGGCATTGCCTTTTATTAAGTGGTTCGAGTGTTGATTTATGGCACTTTGCAGAACACTCTCCGCTTATCCCGGCCAAAAACCGGCAATGCCCGCAGGCCACCCACTCAAGGACACTCTCTGGCTGGCTGGCTGTCTGTGTGCGTGTGTGTGTGTGTGTCGCTTTCCACCTTCCATTTAAACTTTATGCGTCCATATTGCATTTAAAGTGTAAGAGTGTGCGCAGATAAATGCTTTAAAGCGCATTACTCATACGCCATGTGAACCGCAAACACAAACATTAGATACAGGAAAGTGTGCCACAGATCCCGGAGAGAGTGAGTCAAAGAATGCCAGACGACTAGTTGAGGCCACACTTGGCTTAATTCGAACAACCGAAAGCAGTTTGATTACTCAGCGAGAGACTGTTTATGAGAGGGAGGCGGGACAGGTGCTGGGGCTATAGGAATTAATCGGAAAATAACTAATGCTAAGCAGTAATGATCACTAGATTTACAAATAGATTAAAAAACTCGTCCAGTTTATTATAAATATTAACTTTACAAGCATTCAACAAGGACAAGCTTTTCTTTTCATATACAATTTAATGCTGAAAGCAAATTAGTTATAAAATCATCTTCAAATTGGAATCTTTTTAATCGGGGTTTGTTTTATGTGAATTTATTGGTTTTATTACTTAACTCGCTAAAATAAACCAGTTCGTGTTGAATTTAAATCAGGCGCTAATTTTCACGCGAAATGTAAAGAATGTTTAATTAGACCAGAGTACAAATTGTTGGGTAAGTCTTCTTCATCACATCTTGCTTATCTTATAGCCAATTTTTGATCGTGCTCAACAAATTGTGTTTGTTGAATTTGTTAGCTTATCATTAGAGTACAAATGCTTATTCGTTTAGGTCACAATTTCGCCTATCATTGCACAAATAATTGAAAAGTGTAAACATTTCGGTTTACAAATACAACACAGCAGATACATACATATATTTTATTTATTTTTCATTTGATCGTATTCCATTTTTAAAGCAAATAATTTGCGACTGTTGTAAAAATATAATTATATAGCACCTAATCATATATTTGGCTTTGCTTATTCACATTTGCAGCTGTAAATTGACTTGTGCAGTGTATCTTTATAAATCTACGTAGTGCTCAAAGTCATATCTCACCTATATAAATCAATATTTGAAGGAAATCATTATCTAAACTTTTCAAGCAAAGCGGTTTCCACTTCTTGTTCTGAATATTCATTTCCCCCGACTGTTTACACTGCCAACAGGCGGATGCATTAAAATTATTATGGCTTTGCGAACAAGTTGGGGAAATATTTTAAATTGACTTGTAGACTAAATCAAGGCCAGTTTTGAGTTTAAATATAACGGCGAAAATTAAGTGGGGCATGGCATGGGAAAACTTTTGCCTATTTGCCTTGGCAACAGACATGGAGATGAGCTGTGCGATGACTCAGCTTAACTGCAGTGATTGCTCATAAAAATGTTATAGTTTCAATGAATATAAAATTTAAGTGGCTAAAACAACGTGGCACAAAATTGCTCAAAGTTAATGACTATGTGATTTAAAATTGGACAGTAAAAAAGAATAAATAATAAACAATAACAAAAAACTCTCGTGATTTTTGCAGCTCTATTTGCCTCTGGCTGTTTTTAAAGATCTGTTCGTGCAACATTGAAAATCCAGCGTGGAAATATAAACAAGTATTCAATGTTTACAAAGCACACATACGATAGACACACACACACACACACACATACATAATAATATATAATAATAACGCAAGGGCGATGCCAATGAAATAAGCTGCACACAAACGATAGTTATTAATATACCCTGTAGATAACAGTTGTGGCGAGAAAAGCAATTAAATCGGCTTAAAATATTATTATTTAATTGACATTCACACATTTACAAAAGGCATTTCAATTTTTACAAGCATATTCGCTCATGAAAAATGAAATGAATTCCTTTTTAAATGAATTGTGGAATGTGAACGATTAAATTTTATTACGTGGAACTTGAAATTGAAATTGTTATAAGAAAATAAATTAATGGGGGCTTGTGAAGAAAAATAATAACGTCGTTAAGCGAAGTTTATTATTTGTTTAGAGAAGGCTCTGTTAAATTAATAAAATTTGCATTTTTTTGTATATATCTTTATGGATGTATTTGCTTTCATATGTCTAATCATCTTTGAGTTTGCACTTATGTACGATTGCACTTTAAGCAGATATCTTCTACCACAGACTGCAAGCGATACTTGCCACAGACTCGATTAATTGCTACTCAAAAGTGTTGCAGAAAATGGCAACAAGGCTGTCAAATAGCCTTGACTGCTTTCTGTTAGTTAATGTTCTATTTTAAATCCCACATACTGTTCATGTATCCGTAAATCTGATCAATTAAAAATTATTTAAAATAATTTTAAGTAATGTAATATACATACATATGTACATATATATAAATTCAATCCAAAGGATGCAAACTGTTTTACATATTAAAGAATTCTATCTATTTGTATATAAATCCAATATCTTTATTCATTGCTTAGTATTTTTCCATTATCAAATTATTTATTTATCTTGAATTTTATTTTAGAATCTTCACAAATAATTTTAGTTTTAATTAAGTAATCAGAAATATCCAAAATTGGTCTAAATCCTGTTTAGTAGTTAATAAAAAAAGTGGTAGAGGAAAAGGGGAGGGGAGTCATACTTTAGCGTTGGCTCATATAAGTCCTTAATTAACCGGCGATTAATTATTTGCCAATTTACCCTCATCAACTGCTTGCCACAGCTCTAATTAGATGCGTCGCCTATACACAGTTTCCCCCCTCCACACACACACACACACACACACACACACACATCCACAGCATACACACAGTTTTATATAGATATATATGAGAATACCCGCTGTGGCGCTGCTCATAAGCAGAGTATCATTGTGGCTCGTATATTAATGTGGCAGCAAACTTATTTCATGCCACATGAATGCTAAAATACGCTAGTATTAATACATTTATATGCTACATAAATATATACAGTAACATATACGATAAGTATGTATGTATGCAGTATTTTTGCTTTTTGTGCTAAAATTCAGAGCCATTGTTTGTGGCACGTTGCTAAAGTTAAAGTTGCCGCAGCAACTTGTAATTAACTGAAGAGTCAGCAACAAAAAAAAAAAAAATAGAAGCAGAACAAAAAAGCAAGTTGGTCAAAAGTTTTTTTTCGTGCTAATCTCTGCTTTGCTGAAAAAATCAGTGGGGGGGGAAATAACAAATAAATGAAATTTAGTTTTTCCAGTTAATCATATGGCACATGGCCACCTTTCCCAGCTGGCCAGCTGCGTGTGTCGTAAACATTTTTAATGGCTCATTTCTTTTTTCATTTTTTTTGCGAACATAGGGAAAAAACGAAAGGATGCGACATTTGGACGGATAGAAAGACAATGGCTAAAAGCATGTAATTTAGATGAGCATTGTTCTCGGCTCATTCTCTTTCTGCTGATGGCCACTCAATTAGACTAATATGGCGCGTGGAGTTCGCTGCATGTGGGCGTGGCATTTTATTGCCACATTTCCACGCAAATTGCAAATCAGCCGTGCGAGTGTTAGATTAAAAATAAACAAGTTTTCCGCCCGAATGACCTTATTGATCTTATAAATGCGATGCTGGTCAGGATATTTGCGCAAGGACAATTGAGTTGTGTAAACATACATATATAGCAAACAGAGTGTCTGCCAGCCCCAACATCTCTCCCTTTCTCCCATTACCTCTGCTGCACTTACCGTATTCCTGATTTGCTGTACGATTATCTCATAATAAAATTGAATTAATTCACAAGTCCTTTTGTGTTATTATAGTTGTTGTTTGCTGTACTTTAATTACATGAGTTTGCACAAAATTGGTTGTTTTGCTTTTTGACAGGGAAATATGGAAAGTTAGCTGAATAGGGGATATGGGGGAGTGGGGTTTTTTTTGTAAAATGTTTGGCCAAGTGGTCTGCTCTCATTTACATTTTATGCATATTTTAATTGCTCGCAGGCTGAAAATTCAAGGCAGCTTTTCACTGTCTGAAACAGGCAGAAAAGGACGAGAAAAACAAGAAGACCAAAAGGAAAAATATACACAGGAAGCAGACAGAACACAATAGATTGAACAAGAGCAGCCTCCAGCTGGACAACCTGCCAAGAGGGATCTTTGTTCGTCCTGAAGTCGACTTGTGCTCTCCTTTTTCTGTAAGATGTGGTCAATGCACTTGGAAGCCTTTATTCTTGTTGCTGCTGCTTGTTGCTTGGGTTTTTGGGTTGGGCAATATTTTTAATTGAAAATTAGAGCGAAGCATGCTGAACCTCGTCCTTGGGCTGTTTCGTGCACAATTTACTTATTAAATATTCTATTTTTTCGATGTTTCTTGTTGTTTTCTTGACGTCTCTTTTGTTGTAAATTAAAGTTCAATTGGAGAAGTTTTCCAATTAAAATAGTTCACTGTGCACTGTGCACACTGTGCAGCATTTTTTTTTTATTATTTCTCCTCTTTTTATCAAGGGTTCCCAGACGTGAAATCTTTGTTGTTTGACCAATTGGATGTGGTCCGCGCGGGAGTGGAATATGGGGGAAGGTCGATGAGTGCTTGCTATGCCAACAGCTAATTGGTTTTTGGTACTGATAGCACTTGGCATACACTCAACAAACCAACACACACACACACACACATGCATATACATATGTGTAGATATTGTTATGTATAAGGATGGCATACTGTCACGCGCTGTTGACATTTTAATATCAATCTCCATCAAGTTGGCAAGTATTACTGATGCGAACAAGAATCGCTGATGTGCGAATTTGGCTGCCATTTTTAAAGAAAATCCTGACGTTATTAAATCTGAATTAAATATGATAAAAGTAATCAAAATTAACAGAAAAGTTAATGTAAGCACATTAAGGAGGCTAATAGATAACACCTGGTTCGCTATGGTTGCTAGAGGATAGCTGGGTAGAGGAGTAGGGGCGTAGTGGGGTAGGCAGAGGTTAACAGCTCTGTCGAGGCGAGAACACAAACACAAAACCAAACATAAACAAATGAAGATGAAACGCACACACACTCACACACCTACACATGCATGTGATTTAGAATAGATAAGTGTGTAAGGGGGAGGGGCAGCTTCATTTATTTACACTTCACTCAGTTGGCCAATGGCTGCTTTCTGCTGCTTTCTACTGCTCGCTTCGCACACGCTTCGCATTCAGCTCAATTCAACTGTATTTTTGCTTTGTTCTAAGTTATTGCCAGTGTTTTTCGTTTTCGAGTGTGCCGCGTCACGCCCCGAGCACTTTGAACTACAACGAGGAACTGAAATGGCACCGAAATGCAAGCAGCACGACAGACCCACAAAAAGCTCCAGCCAGCGAAACAAAATGGCAAAGAAACACAGCACTCAAAAGAGAGTGAGCTTGTCTCTGTATGCGTGTGTGTATGTGTGAACGAAAAAAGTGAGAGGGGTAGCTACTCTATAGCTCCATGTTGCGTCAGGGACACTTGTAGCTCACGTCGCACCATGTTGCTGTTGCAAGCAAATGTTGCTGAACCTATTAAAATTGTTGCGCGAGCACCAAAAAAAAAATGTTTTTTGACTATCTTTTAAGTGTAAACAAACTCAGATTTCTTTGTTTGTTTGTGTTTTCTTTATTTCTTTTGGATTTTCTCATGCAAGAAGCACTCCAGATAATTAATATTTTAAGGCAAATGCAACACGTTAATTGTGTGGCTGTCTATTTAATTGGCGGTCTGGCTTGGGTGCGGTGGTTGGTAAGCCTTGTAAACAATTTCAAGTGGCCATCTGCTCGCCGATAAGATAAACAAAATGCGTCCAATTTCAGGAAGCTTTACAAACTAATACAGTGATTGCTCGATCTAAGGTAATTTTATATTTTGTAAACCAAATTTATTTTTCTTATATTTTAACGATTGTATTTAAATTAAGCGTAAACATTCATACTTGAAAGCGAATAGTGTATTTGCTGTTGTTGCAGCTGCTTGCCTTGGGATGTGTGTCAATCCCGGGCAGGCAGGCAGGCAGGCAGTCATCGGCAGAGTCGCGCGGCGCCGAAGCAAAGGCGCCAATGAGCGCACAGCGGCCAGGATGGCCGAGAGAAAGCGAGCGAGCGAACGAGAAAGAGAGAGAGAGAGAAAGAGAGAGCTTTCACACAGTTACTGTTTGCTGGCTGCCTCAGTTTGCTGTGCATTTGCGGTTCGTTTCAATTCCATTTTGTGGCGTTTTACATTTGGCGCGCATTTAAAATGCATGGCACGGGTCACTTTAATAATTTGACGTGCATTAAATAAAACATTTACTTCTAATTAACTTAATATTTTATTGCAAAAGACAACAATTGTTACATGCAAATCATAGTTGTAAAGCATTTTGAGTCTGCAGTCGGAGTAACAAAATACATAGTTATGCAGTGAATTATGTATATATTGTATATATACATACTTGTTTAAGGAAAAGTAAGAATTTATGAGGTCTGTCTTATGATTTTTAGCTGTTGTTCCGTTGTGACATTTGCATGACCCGAAAACAATCCTTTTAGTGAGCAAACATTTGGTTAGTCCCATAACACACACATACACATACACTCGCACACAGGCAGACAGACAGACACATGTAAGTCTTGCAAACAAGGATTTAATGCTCTTCGTGCTATTGTCGCAAATTAGGTAGGAAGATTTATGAACTGTAACTGTGAAAGCTACACACGAAATTCTCCCATTAAAGTGTGGCTTTAAAACTTAATTGTAATTGTGAACGTAATTCGAAGCATCGACCCGTAAACAAAGTTTTCATTAACATTTACATAAAAGCCTTCATTATGACAGCGCAAATAGCGAAAGTTACTCCGTTCAATTCATCCACAATCCACCGCACCCCTCTCTATCCACAAAATGCTAACGAACTTTTGCCAACTGGCGTTGCCCAACTCCCAACTAACTACTAAAAAAAGCTTCATCCGCCCCTCAGACTCAGGTGTCTTTGTTCGTCTTCAACAAATTAAGCACGACGAGCAACAGTAACAAGAGCTTTAAGAAAGGGCCTCTGCTTAAGCATATTAGCATTTCGTATAGCACTCACTCTTTCGCACACACTCTCTCTCTCTCTCTCTCTCTGTCTCTCTCAATCGTCAACAGTGCCTGGCATCGATACATGGCGCCTGCCCCCGTCCCCGCCTACTTTCACAATTTCCATTTCAATAGTTAATAAGCTGGTGAGATCCACGCTGCTGCAGCTCTTTTCTTTGTTTTATGCAGCCACCGCTTGTAATTGAATCTCCTGGTGCGTAAGCCCAACGCCCAGCACCCAACGCCCAACACCCAACGGAATGCTCTCTTTCTCTATTTGCGTGTGGGTCTGCGTGAGTGTGTGTTTGCTGCATTAATTAATTGATTTAGTAAGTGCTTGTTCACTCTGTGTATGTATGTTTGTGTGTGTGCGTGTGTGTGTGTGAGTGCTACCAACTACAAAATCTGTTAGAGTTGGCAGGCCTGCAGGCAATTAGCATTTTGCCCATGCTGAAAACCAGCGCGATGTACACACAGTGCGTATGCGTAATTTACGACCTCCACAAATCTACAGCTTCTTCAAGAGTTTTTATGACCAAAAGGGTCACTGTTTAATGGGCCACAAAACAAAATATTTAGATACACATAAATCCTAACAATTTCAACACATAAATTGCGCTATAAAATCAAACGAAGAAAACATCTATATAATATACATACACATACATATATATGAATATACATTTTTATAGCCTGATAACAATATCGGCTGGTATTCAGGTTGTTTAAGCCGCCTCACAGCAATTCAATTTGTATGGATTGTCGCTGCTCAGTTTCTATTTATGTGTCAGCTTTCAATTTCGAATTAAATATACTCTTTTGGCTCAAATGCGAGTGAACAGGTAAGTCCCTTTCCCCTCCACATCCCTCACGTTGTCAAAATGTTAGCAGCGTTGAAAAGCTGAAACTTAATCGGCTTGGCCAGTAATTTCCAGCAGAAGCAGCAGAATAGCAGCAGTCCTTGAATGCGGGTCACTGACTGCCTGAGCCCCTATGTGCCAGGACTTACCAAAATTACTGTTGAAAAGGACAGTAACCACAACATTTTGTTGCATGAGTGCAGTTGCAACAAAACCGGGCACTTAAATTAACTTTCACTGTAATTGACGTTGAGGTTGAGTATCTGTACTCAGTATTGTGTATTAACTGCATTTAGTTTTCAACTTAAATTAATTTAACGACAGCCCTTAATAAAGTTAATGGAGTACGTAAAATATATTGTTGAGCCAATTAAAGATCTTAGATTTAAAGGGCATCGGGTAGAATTTGTTAGTACTTTTAATTGATTCTGTACGATTTTCTTAGTCAATATCGTTTGTTTACCGTTCAAGTCTGCAAAGTTTAATTTGGGCTTATACCCTTAACACATAAATTGAAATCGGGAACAAACAATAAAAATCAATTGTCTTAAAATTCGTGAGTTTGTATAAAATTTTAAAACAAGTACTTTTGCAAATAATTTACATATTTTGAGCAAAAAAAAGGATGATGTGCCACATTATGTATGCATGTAAATATTTTCAATGCTAATTCTACAAAAAATCAGCTCAAGTACACAAATTTTATCTAATAAATGTTTACTTTCTCGGAAATCCAGAAATGTTAATCATCGCGTTAAGCTTCATCGTGGAAACCTGCCACTCTCACTCACAGTTTTAAAGAGTTTTCGCTGTGCAGGCAAATTGTAACTTGTTGAACAGACAATGAAAAACAAAAGAATGGGAAAAGGCTTTCCCAATTGGACAACTGCCTAATGGCATGCCTGTGTAAAAGTATATACACAACAATGTAATCCAATGCCCTCCGGGAGTGGGAGACTGGGCTGGAGCATACTCCGGCGATATCAGATGCCATGTTGGCTGCTGAGCTGTTGAGTTTGCCGAGTTTGTTGAGTTTGCCGTGTGCCATGTGCCTTGTGCCTTGTGCCTGTCCAGCTTTCCCATTCATTTGATGATGCATTGAACAGGTTTTGAGTTTGAGGGAGTGGAGAATGTGAGTTTGGCAAACGTTCGGCTAATCCATCAACAGGAGCCAGCGCAAGTGCCGACAGCAAAACAATACCAATAAAATGCCGAACGGACCGGAGCAGAAGCAGAACCGCAGCAACAGCAAACCGCCAACAGCCAAACGCACACAATTCGCCCTCATCAGAATACATATTGCCAAGGCCTACTCCCCACCCCACCACCTCCACCCCACACCGCAAAAAAAAATCCATATTCATGGCCGGGATTGTATGGCCATAAAAGCGGATGTAAAACGTATGTATATGCGAAATATGTTTCGTTCCACTTACACACATGTACATGTACACAAACATGCATACATACATACATACATACTTAGTCGCACATACATGTCTGCTATGCATTCGCATCACCTGCAATCGGATCCGGGACCAACTGACGAGTCCTTGTTAGCATTTACCACACTTCCTTTGCCCTTCAGCGACTGGCAAATACTCTGTTTTCAGCTGACGATAAATGAAAGATAAACTTCTTGATTCTGAGGAATTAAACTTGAAATTATAGGAATTCACTTTTGATGGTCCAGCTCTAAGGCTATGACATATATCAGAGTTGAAGTGGATTTTGTTAACAGATCTTTGAAGAGCTGCCTGCAACTCTAGTTGCATAAAATAAAAATGATTTTCTCGATTTAAGTTATGGCATTTCGGCACTTTTCTCGAGCGAGATATTTAGGAATATGTGCAAAATATACATACATACAATTCTTAATGTCCTTTGGCGTAGAGAAACAACATAAGAATCAACAACAACAAATCGTATTTTAAAATCTTTTTCGTTTTTATGCACGAATAAAATTCAATAATATTACATCAAAGTGGAAAATGCTCGCACGATTTGACGGTTGTCGATAACGGTAACAGGAATCGTCAAGTAAATTAAAATCTGTTCCTCTGGCAGGCAATTCTGATGCACCTCCACGTTTCGGTTTCACTGGCGACCTTACAACAGCCCCGTTGGAAAGATGCCGAGAGATGAGAGAGCTGGAACGAAAAGAGGTCAGAAGGTCAGCAGGACGCACAGTTGGAATTAATGGGAAGCGACAGGCCAACCTTTGGTACATGTGTGCACTGCGAAATCCGGGGTCCCAAAATCTCTGGGGACTTTCAGATTGTCAGATTTTGATCTGCATTGAATTGCCTTAGCCCCAAAATATATGTATATAATTTGAAGGTTGATTGAGGCCGAACATAATATTCGATCTAGTTTAGCACATTATATAAATAGATAAGTATACATACATATATTAGCACAATTTGTTATTGTCTAAAGATAATAAAAACTTATTTTTATATCTCTTGTACTTTAAGCCTGATTAGTAAAGTTGTCTATTCAGAACCATCAACTTAAGATTCTGCGTCAGTCAACAAACTTCTTCAACATTTTATGGCACTGAGAACGGCAATAAATTTGTTGAAGCTCCGTCAAATCCACACAAAGATCTCAAATTACAAATGAACAAACTCTCGTATTGCTGCTTCTGTTCAAATAACAAAGACCTTCAACTTTAGCTTCAAGTTGAGTTCGAGCGTTAAGTAAATGAATTCAGTTTTGAAATTATGAATGGAAAACCAAGTCAGCTCACGAGCTCATTGTGCTGAGTGTATTTAGTTGACCGAGTCAATGCAGAAGCATTCAAAGAATGCTTCAAATTGTTTTGGTCGCTATTGTTGTTGTTGTTGTTGTTGTTATTGGGGTCCATTTCATTTGCATGTCAGAGTTGGCATTGATTGGCCGTTAGCATTTTGGGTCCGCCCTTCATTTGACTTGGCTACTTGGCCACTCAGTCGCGTAGCTTCATATCTATATCTAAGTAATGGCATGTCACTTTTAATTTAGCCTACGATTTATAAATTCCCCCTCCCCCTCTCCTTCACAGATATTTACCAAATTCCACCACTGCGGCAGTTTTATCCCTCGTGGCGCCCGACGCCAGTTCATTTCCAATAAAAAACAAAAGCTGCCTCGCAGCTATTCTCCGGGTTTGGGGCTTGCGGCTTGGAGGTTGAACTGTTGTTGAAGCTGGGGGCATATCGCATTATGCAGCGACATCTTCATTGTGCCTATCTGGCGTTCTTAAGCACACTTGTCTTATGCCACAATTCCATTACACAGTGGAGCATTATGAAATTAAATTTCGCTTAGATATTAATAATTTTATTTTCAATAAATGCTTATGACTTCAATTTGTATTTTAAGCTAAATTTAATATTTTGTATCGCGGTCCTTGTAAAATATTTAGAAAATATGAATTTATTTATTAAAGTTTTTAAATTAATTCTTACAAGTATTTCATTTGTTGATAAAAGCAAACATAACTGAAGTTGCACACTATATGGAATTAAGTTTTCAATTGACTTAATTTTTGCGTAAATGAGAATTTCAGATTTCAATGGGTTAACCGACATAAAGGAGAATACTTCAACACCAGTTTAATGTGTATAATATTTAAAGGATTTCTGACTTTTTACATAACATTTCAGATTAGAATTGAATACTTTATAATAATGTGATTTTCAATGCATTAATGCTGCTTAAATCGGTTTTGAATAATTTACCTATAAAATGGATCAATCGACCACTTAAAATTCAAGATAAAGTATATTATGTAAATTCTTTTTTAAGATTCTACATTTATATTTTCTAAGAACATGAATTAAATTTAAGAATTTAAAGTAAGTCCAAAAGCGCAGCTTTCTTCTTTGCCAAGTACCACTGTATTATATCCTGGGTCCACGCTTTAAATCCACAACTCGCAATGTCAACAATTAGCTAGGAAAACCAACTGGCATTTAATGGTTACTAATCGCCAGAAATTACAGAGAGAAAGAGATGTAGATACAGTAGGAAGAGAGAGAGAGAGAGAGAGGGATAGAGAGAGATGGAGCGAATTATAGCTTAAATTAAGTAATATTTATGTTGGCACAACGCGTTAGTCAGACGGAAACTCAAAGCAATTGACTCAGAGCTGAGGACATCAAATCCCACGCACTCTTTCTTGCTCCTGCTGTCTGAGTGGCTGGTTGTCTGTCTGTCGGTCTGTCTGTCTGTTGTCTTGTGCCAAGAACCATTAATAAATCTGGATTTTCACTCCACTCGAGACAGAGCAGCAGCAGCAGCACATTGCTATCGGCACCACTGAGTCAAGTTTGAAGTGAGTATCCGTGTCCAAAGTCCATGTTCATGTGTCTTCATGTCCGCATGTCAGAAATGTCCTTGTGCCAGGCTTCTACTTTAATCAATCTCACACGCTTTTTGCTGTCTGTGTTTTCAATTAAACGCACAAAACTAAGTTATGAAGATAAATGCCACTCGTCAAATGGCAATCAATTAGTCAATGCTTTTCAGCAGGTCACAAAACCCCCCACCCCCTCTGCCAGACAACTAGGGGTAGCCACCCTGGGAAATTACTCAATTATGATATTAAATTTAATGCGCTTGCCCAAGGGCAAGGCAGAGGAAAGTCGACGGCTTGCTTTTGATCGCACTAAAAGCTTTAATAACCTTAAATTGCTTTCACAAAATTTGACAGCACAAGCACAATAGCCTGCCCCACTCTCATTCCCGCCACACTGCCACGTTCTATGTCCTCGACTCACCTGGATGCCAACGCGCCACTTGTCGCCAGACTGGACTTGGAGCTTCGGTATTTTCATTTCGTTGGGGCGCGTGACCAAATATTTAAGGACACTCTTTCGCCGTGCGCAAGGACTTCAGAGGCCCCAAATTTGACATCAGTTTTCTAGTGCTATCGACCTGCATACCAAAACCAAAATAAAAACCCCAAAAATTCCAAATATATAAATAAAATAAAAATAAAACATTCTGCTTAAAATCCAATTAAATTTCACTTTTAGCCGTGAGGGCGTTTTTCTCGACTGAGCCATTAACTAATGCTGAAATCCGCTTAAGCAATTTTAATACTTGCACCTGGTAAAAGGGTCTGCCTTAGCGCTAAGGCGCTTAGCTACTTTGTGCTGTGAAAAGCGTGGAAAATCATTTTTCCATTTTCGATATGCCGCCGCAGTTTGTTTCTCTGTCCAGGCAGCATTTAAATCAGCAAAAATTGACAGTAAGTGGCTTAACACATAAGCAAATTAATTCATCAACGACTGTGTAATGGAAAATCGCAATCAGTGACACAACAAATCATTTATTTGCCCTGAATTACTCAATTAACTCATTTATTACATCAAAAGTTTCTAATTTGTGAGTCAGCCTAAAAGTTTGCTACTTTTAAACAGTACCCTCCTAACTGCTATAAATTTCCCTACTTTTTTTCATTGCCTTTTGCGCTGCCATCGTTTTTTTTTTTTTTGGCTGCTCATCAATTATTTAAAGCATACTTTCGGGCTGCCCAAATAAAGAAATATAATCGATTTGCTTAAAGCTTTAAAAGCTGTGTCAGAGAGAATTTCTCATTTCAGTAGCTTTCTGCACTTTAACTGAGGCGGTTGCGTTTGTTTGTGTCGGCTTTCAATTAATAATAATAAGAATACGTAGGTAAAGTCAATTTCATTAACTAAAATTTTTTTGCGGTGCGTGTGTGCATGCAAAGCAGTAATCAACATGAATTATTATTTATCTGTGACGCAAACTAACGTCGCCCCGCTCTCCCTCGCTTTCGCTCTTTCTCTCTCTCTCTCTCTCTCTCTTCCAAACCACACAGATAGAATGGCCAGCAAGCCGGTTCTTTATTATAATGCACGCAGTCCGCCATGCCGTGCGGTGCTTCTCACAGCCGCTGCTCTGGGACTCGACCTGGATCTCCGGTAAGTGGCGGAGAGCGACAAAAGCTTATCGATGTGTATAAACAAAACTGCACAATTAAATTTGTTGAGTATAAATTTAAGTGGACATTCAGTTGAATAGCCACTTGACAAATGTTAAAAACATGTTACATGTTAATATTAGTTACTTGAAAAGCCACATGACAAACAGTGGAATTTAGATAAACTCTTTAAAAACTTAATGACTTTGCTAAACTACCAAAAACTAGTTTCATTAGCATTTTATTCCATTTTTTCCCATCTCTTTATATTCTCTCCCACTCTATATATGTATGTGTCTTTCCAGCTTGCTAAACGTTAGTGCTGGTGAGAATAAGACGCCAGAATTTCTCAAACTAAATCCTCTGCATACAATCCCAGTGCTGGATGACAATGGCACTGTGGTCAGCGATTCGCATGTGATCTGCTGCTATCTGGCTGACAAGTATGCCAAGGACGGTGACGCACTGTATCCCAAGGATCCGGCAAAGCGACGCGATGTCGATGCCCGTCTCTACTTTGATTGCGGTCATCTGTTTCCACGTGTGCGTTTCATTGTGGAGCCGCTGTTTTACTTTGGCGCCACAACGATACCCGAAGATCGTATCACATACATGATGAAGGCATACGATGGACTTGAGCATTGCCTGGCCACAGGTCCGTATCTCGCTGGTGCGGAACTAACCATTGCGGATCTATGCAGCGTGTCATCGGTGTCAACAGGAGCTGCCTTTGCGCCCATCGATGCAGAGAAGTATCCCAAGTTGACACAATGGATGGCCAGATTACAGGAACTGCCCTACTACAAGGCTAACAATGAGGAGGGCCTGCAGATGCTAATTACCTTGGCCAAAAGTAAGCTGGGAGAGCAATAAGAAAAACATGGCTGGAATGCCAAGACATCAATCAATTTGGTCATAATACAATTTATTTGATCTACAAATTGAGTTTCATTCGCCATGAAAGGTGGGGGAAAATGGGGCGTGGCCATAACTCGAGTAACTTTAGTGCAAAGAGAAATATGATAGGAAACATAAAACAGTTTTTGCCCAGTTGCTGTCGGAAAAACTTTTTATGAACTTCGGAGACAAAGAAGTCAAACTTGTTGTTCGTTTTTGTTTTTGCCGCGCTGCTTGTTAGTCACTGATTACGAGCTGTAAGCGATCGGATTTGTGGTTCCTCTTCACCTGTATTCACTTGTCAACAGCAAGCGATGCTTCCTGTGATTGATTTTGGTGATAAGCCAGCCACTAAACAACACTTAAGACCACACACGAGATTGTTGGATTTATTTATGACTGACTCAGAGATGAGTATGTGTAAGACGATATATATATATATTTAAGTTAAAGAATTAAAGTCAGGCAAAACAGACTGTTGTATTTTTGTGTTTTAAAACTTCCAGCTAATCATGTTCTCTTAGTAGGCAGCCTCAACTCACTCACATTGTTTTTTTTTTTTTGTTTATATAAATTTGTTGTCAACTTGATTGGTGGGAAATTCAGTTGGCAGAGCGTTAGACTGAATGGTCCCCTGTTCAAGAAATTACTTTTTATTAAAATGCATTTATAATAAGTATACTTTTAGGCATATCAAGAAATTTACAATTTTTGCTCTCATTTGCGTCAATTAATTGAAACATTGTTTTTTAACGGTATGATTAATAACAGTTTATGAAAAATCTAACACATAAACTGGTCTTATGATAACGCCCAACAGTCCTGGTCGCTGGTCTGGAGGCGCTTCAACCTCTTGCATGTAGTATTTGACCCAAGTGTGCAAGCCAATTTGACCTGGTTATTATACCGACTCGTACGTCGGTTGATTTCTGTTGTGTCGGTAGACCGAAGTAGTTGTGCAGCGTCGTCTTACTCACGTATGGTGGAACACCAGAGGAGTCTCTGAGCAAGACTTCTGCAAGACTTGCATTTGGTTTATCCAAGATTTTGCAGCTGTGCCCAAAAATGGAATACCATATGTCCATATGGGCCCGATGAAGCTCTTGTACACCAGCAGCTTGTTGCTCAAGCTGAGTTTACTAGATGGACAGGTTTCCTGTCCAGATACATACCCAGGTGGCGAACATGGATCTCCTGAGGTATGACCATGTTGTCATGTCGAATAGTTACCATTCCTGAGTGCAAACGTGCAGTGCTGAGACTTGCTCCCATTGACGCAGTTAGCAAGGAACACTGTGTCATCTGCGTATGTGGCAAGCAGCGTGTTTCTGGTTACTACTGGAATCGGCAAGTCCGCGGTGTTTAATGTGTTCAAGGCAGGTTCAAGGACGCTATCCTGCGGTTAATTAATTTAAGCTATTTAAACACAACTAACAGTTAGAAAATAATCGTGAAAGGCGTGACCTTTTACAGTTACTCTGAAACTGTAGCCACCATTTCGAAGACTCGCAGTTTTATTGTTTTGGTCAACTCTGCCAACAAACAAGAGTAACACCATGAGTTGAAACAAACATGGTGCACTTTAGTTTTTAGTATTTATTGTGCAGTGGAAGCGAAATGACAGCAACAATTACAACACACACACACGGACTGACACACCCACACACACATATTTGTCAAATTGGTTTATTGCTTGCGTCAGTGAAGTGCAGCAACAACATTTTCCCTGTCACTCAATGTTTTTGTTGTTATTTACCGTCAAATCAACTTAAAACATGCGCACACAGACACACACACACTTAAAACATAAACACGCACACACACAAGCACACACACAAGCACACACATGCACACACTTGCACACACAGACCCACACAGTAAATAAAACCCGCAAAACACTTTGGCGTAAAAGTTTCAATGCTGTTAGCCAGCATCCTAAGCGGAGCAAAGTTTTTGGTCAACTTTCTATTTCGCTGTTGGGCAGCAAACACCAAATGCTATTAACTCTCATGCCAGGATGCGTCGCAGGGCTGACCTCGTCCTTTGTGCGGGAAAAAAGAGAAAAAAAAAGCTTGAGTTGAGGCTGCACGAAAATATTGTTGCCCTACTGATTTCGTTATAACACAATAACTAAAAACTATTTTAAGCCCCTTCTGCAATGTTTCAACAGTACTTTGCAATACTCAGAATTATTAACTAGCTTAGGAAAGTATTTATAATAAATATTTACTGAGCTCTTTGATTTTATACACATCAAATTAGTTCTATATATTAGAATTAATTCATTTTGGGCGACTCACAAAACTACAAAATTTATGCAAATTTAGTAGCCCATCATTTTTTTACTATGATACCGAAGGTAAAATAGTATATTGGTTTTGTGCAATGTCCGTCATGCTGTCCGTCCGTCTGTCCGTCTGTCTACCTGTCCGTCTGACCATCTGTCCGTCTGTATGAACGCGCGTTTCTCTGACACCATAAGAGATAGCGACTTGAAACTTGAAACATATAATTGAAAGTACCCCCAAAAGTTAAAGGTTTTGGACCTACGTCCACTAGGGAGCTAGAAAATCGATAAATTCGATTTTAGCAAATCGATAAATCCACATATTTCTTACAATTTAATGTATATATTCACCATTAAAAATGGGTAAAAAGGGTATAATGGTTATGTGCAAATGTATGTAACAGGCAGAAGGAAGCATCTCCGACCCCCATAAAGTATATATATTCTTGAATAGGATCAACTGCCGAGTCGATATGTCAGTCTGTCTGTCCGTCCGTCAGTCTGTCCGTCTGTATGAACACGCGAATCTCAGAGACTATAAGAGATAGAGACTTGATATTTGAAATACACATTTTCGCATGCAGATCAAGTTTGCTTTATTTTATCGATAGCTGCTTCAGTTTCTCAATTATCGATACATTTCGATTTTCGATAGCAATAAATTCCGCAATTTAAAAGGCAGAGTTTTCTAATTTATACATAATATGCATATACATATTATTGATATATTGCCAAATTAGGATTTCATTAAGATCTGATAAGAAACTCCAAAGCTATACTCGAAAATATATTTTCATATTGATCTTATTGCTGCATTGTCTGTAACTACTATTTCGTGTACCTGTGTATGTCTCTATATACATGTATGTATGTATATCCACGTGTTTGTAGCAAGACAGTTCAACTCAGTTCGGGCATGTAAAAATATTCTGTAAGAAATGGATTTTCAGAACTGAACATTTGAGTGAAAATCATCTTATAGGGAAATTCGCAAATAAAACTAAAATATATTTAACAACTCGGTTAAAGGTATATCGTAGTCGAGCTAACTCGACTACAGAATTATTACTTACAGAATTCTTTTATTTATGTCTGTGTGCTATTTAAACTTTGAATATAAAAGGCTTAGTACCTGTTCTGATGAGCTTATCTTTAATATTTAAATGTATACCACAGAAAAGAACAGAAAAACCTAAAATAAGAGCTGACAGAAAAGCAACACTGGCTGAGAGTTAAGTAAAGTCAACACTGTAACTGAAACTGAGTGGCAAAGAATATGAAGGGAAAGTAAAGTAAATGGATAAAGCGATAGAAGAGAGAGAGAAGAAGGCCTTTAGGAGCTGGTTGCTGTAGCTACTCATGATTAATGATGCCGTTGTGGTCTCGCATTTCCGCTTCGTTTAAAGTTGAAATGTCGTTGGCCATCTGCTGTTTCAAAGTAGATTTGCTGTTGTTATTGTTGCATGTTTGTTGGGTTTACCATTGTTTGCTCTGTGGTTGCGGTTTGTTTAACATAGAAATTAAGCTTCGCCCTATAATATTTCAATTGGAATGTGTATGTGTCTGTGTACTCAACCGAATTCCGACCAAAACTGCAACTATTTGGATATAAAAATAGCTCAATTCATTTCCATATCAAATTTGTGCATTTAACGAGCTCCATTCCCAGCAGGTCCTGTGTTTCCTCATTGATATGCAATAATCCATAATGATAAAATGGCAGACAATAGGAATTGAAATTTCAACAGCATAACAAGTTTTGAGCTCACATTTCCAATTGGATTTCGATTTGATTCGCTTCGTTATCTCGAATTGTGGCAGACTACAGGCAACACACCAATTATTTTGGCCGGGCCAATAGATAGCATGGGACGCCATGTGGGGAAGATGGGGCAACTTAAAACATTATTTGGCTCCTGTCCTGCTAACGGGCAAATTGGATAACAAGATATCTCATGTGACCAAGCCTTATTGGATACTGGGCATTGCATTTTGGACCATTAGGCATTGTGAGATTGATACCCCAATGAGGTGCTCAAACAGAAAACACAAGCGTACGGATTTGCATTTCTACACTCAGAAAAAAAATTATATAAAGTCAAGAAAGTTGTTTTTGGTGATATAAATTATAGTAAAAATCAACTCTTAAATAATGCAAAGCCATTTTTTATATTTTTCATAAATTTATTTGTAAAACGCTGAATTGTGTATTTCTTAAGGTCAGGGGTTTCTATTTTCTTTGCTGTAGAAATCAAGATTAAAATTTAAATTTCTTACAATTTTAGTCGGTTTTTTTGCCGTTGTAAAGTGTCCTCAAGTATGTAACTTATTGAAGCAGACGTGTCATACACAATAAGGTGTATACATTCTTGATCAGGATCACAAGTCGAGTCGATACAACCATATCCGTTATTCCTGTTCACTATAGGAACTATTCTTCCATGGATACGTTTTATATTTGGACCTCGAAGTACTAACGAGCAGTACATTCAAGTGGCCCAACGATATCAAGCACGGGCTTGTTAACGCGCGGACCCAGGCGAAAGCAGTCCGTAGATCGCAAATTGGAAGAAAGATGACACAAAGAAACATTTTTAATTACTTCAATAGGGGAATTGCAATTAATTAAAGGGAAAAGCATATTCAAATTAGTACATAAATTCCAATTGGATTATGTATAGCATAATTCGAACTACAAGTTTGAAGAAAGATAGGTAGAAAGTTTCTTGTATTTCTGATCGGAACTGTAAAATTTATTTAGCTAATTAACTCCGAAAAATCAATCTTACCATTTATAAGCTTGTGTAAAAAGATTACGACAAGCATTGTTCTACGATCAGAAAGTGAAGGAAGAATTATTAATAGAAGTCTACTACGGTAGGAAGGTAAATTAAAATTAGTAGTCCAGTTTAGACGTCTAAGTTCAAATAAAATAAATTGCTTTTGTGCGGATTCTATTCTGTCATGATGAACCTTGTAATTGGGTGACCATATACAAGACCGATATTCAAGAATAGGACGTACAGGAGACATGTAAATAGGTTTAGTAATATAGGGATCGTCAAATTCTTTTGACCAGCGCTTAATGAAACCTAGGACACCAAGGGCCCGATTAGCAGTATTAAATTGTGGTTTTAAGACAGGCAAAAACGCAGATGACAAACTTTCTGATACAATAGAGTTACACAAACGTAGAATTGAATTCAAAACTAACTAAAGAATAATTGAATTGAAACTCACATCGATAATAAAATGGGCGTCAATTTGAGCATCCAAAAACGGAAACGGAAGATTTTGGTTAAGGACGGAAACGGAAAAGTTTTACGTAAATTGGATCACGCATACAAATATTTCGAACTCATAACTAAAATTTAGATATCGGCTGAGGGACTGCTACTTTTACTCTTCTAATCTCGTTATTTATTCTTTACTCAACAGTAATACATATTTCACGATATATTTTTCATATATTTGTATTGATATTTATTATAAAGAATTGTTTTCAATGTCCGATTGCAGTTGAGTTGCATGTTTCCTTGTGCATGGCGAGGTCAATAAGCTTGTGGCTTAATGCCAATTGATGCCACTTAGTGCGACTGGCGCTTGGCTAATCACTTGAGAGCAGCAGACAGCTTGATTGACAAAGAGATGGACTGACAATACAATGCGTGGCTAATAATGCAGTTGACACAGTTAGAGAAAACGAGAGGAGCAGGACGAACAGGACACAGGACTCGATGTCAACCAGCAGCTGGCTGATAAGCGCAAAGTTTTTGCATTGTGCTGCATTTAAATGAGGTCTCTTTTATAGCCATACTGTCTGTCTGTTAGCCAGCCAACTAGCTAGCTGACATCCTTTCATGATATGCCATGTCCTGTCGAACTGAGCTCGCACACACACACAAACACACACACTCTTTGCTGCATATTCGATGCATGCTGATTGAGTGCCATGCGATTTGAAAATTGTCAGAAGCAGAAATTGCAACTGCAACAACAACAACAACAACAAAAGCAACAGGAACATTTACATAATTGCTATGGATGGCAAAAAACATGATTTGCATATGCAAAGTTGCAATCGATTGATTGAATTTATTTTGCCATATATGTGATTTATTCAATGTTCTCATGCATATGACTGAAATAATTACATGCATTTTAGTGTACTAAATAATTCAGATATTAATATTACTTGATAATAATAATATTACATGATATTGAATCAACTTTCTCAATTATCTTCAAAACTAATATACAAAACAAATTGCTTATCAAAATATTTAAGATATTATTTGTTTGTTTTATAAGCTCACGAAATTCATTTCCGACAACAGGCAGCTAATTAAAATCATAACAATAATGGGCTTTTGTTGTTATCATCATATTCAAACTTATGTTATTCATGACTTTAATGGAAATCGCATTAAAATATCCCTCTGCTTATTTCCTGCACATGAATATGAATAATCCAGTCTGTCTAAAGCACATTGGCATGTGAATATTATGCGTAAATACGCATTATTTTCATAGCTTCGCATATTTGTGTGCTCAGTATTTACCCACACACACCCACACACACCCACACACACCCACACACGCACACACTCTCACAATAATAACGGAAATTGCGCAAATGTTCAATAAAACTACAATAAATGGTCAGATTCTGTCACACACACAACCACACACACTCACACTCATACATTTTTATACACACACACACACACACAAACCGCACAAAGTTTTCCAATTAGAGCGAGCAACAAATGAATTATTTCAGTCATAGCCAAAAGCCTTATACTTGGCCTGAATCTGAATCTGAATTTGAGTCAGATTCCGTAGTCCTTTTGGCCAACCTGCCCGGAGTGTTGGTCCCCGCATCCACTTAGCACCGAAACTCATTCAGCCATGTGCCTATCGTCTGCTCCGCTGATTACAAGCCCCAAAGCGTTTGGCATTGCTTTGTGTTCCCCTACTTTCCCACCTCTCCTCTCCCCATCAGAGTCTGGGCCAAACTAAGCCAAGCCGTTAAAGCAGGAATGCCGTTTTCACGCATCCGCCTCAGTGCGCCTCGTCTGGCAGCCAGTTTAAGCAATTAACTTCATAATAGAGGCGCAACAACGCGGGCTTCGCATTGATTTGCCACATTTATGTGGTTCCAAAAATCGTTGATTGCTTCTTTTGAGACTGGTTGGCGCTGCAACAATGCACTTTTGGGTGCAAAAACTAATCGCTTCAATCTAGGCTTTAAATCTGGCAGTCAGAAAACTATGCACAACCTTGGCTCTCTATCTCTTTCTTTCTCTAGCTCTTATTCTATCTCTTTCTTTCTCTAAAATTGACTTTTTCTTCTTGAAGAAGTGTTGAGTTTTCCCCAATAGTTTACTGGTTTGACAACACTGCATTTTAATCCTGTTTATGTTGACAGCCTGCATTTCTCCCGTGTTATCTCCATCGCTCTCGCACACAATCTCACTCCCTCTCTCTATCTCTAGCTCTGGCTCTGGCTCTGGCTCTGCCTCTGGCTCTGCCTCTTGCTCTGCCTCTCTTGTTATTGTTTGTCTAACACGAACCACAGCTGCATTTGTGGTTGCCTCTGCAGCTGCTGCTGCTGCTGTTGCTGTTGCTGCTGTTGCTCCTAACAATTCTGCTACAGCTTCTGGTTTTACCGTACACAAAACCCGTCTAATTGGGTGACTTATGCCCTGTCGCTTGGTCCACGTGATGTATACGTGTTTTGCATAGGTGCCCGCTATCGCTGTCTACGGTTTTTGGCATCTCTTGTAATTGGTTTTGCGCTGACAGCCACCTGCCTGGCCAGCAACAAGGACATCCGCTCCAACAACAACAACAACAACAGCAGCAAAATCAGCAGCAGCTGCTTTAATTAACTGCTGCCTGATGTGAGTGAAATTTTATTCATTGCGAGTGTGCGAGTGTGCGAGTGTGTGTGTATATTCTTTAGAAATTTTATCTGCTGTGCACAGCAGCATCAGCAACTAGCAGGTGCTCTGCCTACACAAATGTCCTCCCACCCGGCTTTTGATTTTGCTTAGCAAGTTAACGTCAGCTCTCAAGTGTGGAATGATTTAATTATCTCTTGATTTAATTTCTAAACTTTGCAATGCAAATCAACATCATCAAAATTAAAATAAGTATTACACAGAAAAAAAGAAGTAGACAATTATTTTGAAAATACTATTTATTTTTCATATTACAAATATTTTTAAAATAAAGAATATGTTATGGCTTGCTAAAAATTTAAGTTGTTTTAGTTATTTTTGTGAAAATGCCTCGTATTTTTCTGAATGCCGCATAGACAAGAGCATCAGTTGGTTGCATCTTTGTGGCCTAATCTTCAGCAGCTTAGAGTTCACCTCGGCTAAGCTTTGCAGGCAGTTGAAACAGACAGCAGCAGGATCAGGGAAAGCAACCTTCGGTTTTCTTATTTAATTTTAGCTGCGTTTGCATTTTAAGTGCCACAAAATGTGTGTGTACCTGTGTACGTGTGTGTGTGTGTGTGTGTGTGTGTGTGTGTGTTTATGGACAAGACGATGTGAGCAGATGAGCAGGACATGAGTGCAAAGCCAGAACAAGTTCGGTCCATTGTGGTACGGATGTGAATAGCGAATATACATATATGTGTGTGTGTGAGTGTGTGTGCCTGTGTGGGTGTGTGGGTGTCAGTGAGTTTGCCTGCCTCTAAAGTTATTAAAAGCATTCAAAACATTTCGCCCCACATTCGGCAGCTGTCGTGTGGCTGTATTGGGCGTATCATTTACATAACTATACACCTACACCCACACAAACAAACACACACACACAGACACACACTCAGGGAACGCTGACTGCGTTCTGTTCTGACATGAACACTTAACCCAACACCCCCACATGGAGGTGTTTGGGGAGTTAGCTAAGCATCGGCCTTATGACAAGAATACCGAAAATGTTGTACAAAATTACACGACCGCAACAAATTACCAATAAACTGCTGAGGCAAACAAATGTGAGAGTTGTTCGCGTTGTTATTGTTGTTGTTATTGTCGTTGTTGTTGTTGTTGTGTGGGTCGTCAAACAAGGCCCCAAAAACAAACTCATTCAAGCAAATTATTGTAATAGATGAATGAGCGAAATGCTTGAAACAAATGTTTATTTATGCCTGCATAAATACTGTGATCAGGAGATTAAACTTGTCATAAGACAGCTGCCAGCCCTTAAGCTTAGCAATTATTAATTGCTAATGTAATAAATCATAAAATACTAAATAAATATTTATTGGTCATTTTTTAAATTATGGCCAACTGCTAACTTTTGCGATTGCTATTTAGCAAAAACTTATTTTTGCTTTTTTTAACAGTAAGAAAAGAAGAAGTCAAGATAGCGTCATCTTAACTTCCATAAAGTGTCGATGCGGTGAGAAATTATTTCAGTAGCATTAAATTTGTTGAATATATTAAGTCCAAGTTCCAAGTTTCAGACAAACTTTTATTGCTATTATAAATGTTTTAACTTCATCTGCTAAAAGTTAATAGTCAAGTCTCAAGAAAAAGTTACTCTACAAACCGAAATTAATATTTAAGCTCATACTCATAAGCTATACTCAGCTGTGTTTAAATACCTAACTCAACACAACTTTGCGATGGTTTTTTTCAAAAATGTTTATGGAAATAATAATATTCACCATTTAATGTACGGACAGAAATTCCAGCCCGATTTCTGTGTTTGCTTTTCAGCGTGTGGATTAAAACAACTTGCACCGACCTTTTTTATACGGCCAACTTTATTTTTTGGTTTTTTTTTGGCATTTCAAGGTAGCCAAATACATAAAATCGCATATTTATGGCAACATCAGCACGGTTCGGAAAAGGGAAGCAGCAGGGACGTGGAAGAGCGTCAGGATTATTGGTGTCAGTCGGTTGCCCTTGGCCAGTGTTGCACCGACGTCCACCAGTTTTTTCCCTAGCCATCTGGCGTAGTTAACAGTTCGAAAGCAGTTTTCATTTGATTTCCATGTGCGGTCGCTGCACACGCAGCATATTCAAACAACGTTTGAATGTATGTTGATGTTTATGCAACACCAACAACAACAAGAAATACCACTCACATTTCTGCCATTGCGAAAAGCAATCTAAGCATGTGCTCTCCAGGGTGTGTATGTGTGGCAACATCATATTGCCGCAGGAATGTGTCAGAGCAAGCACAAAAAGGACTAATGTTGTTGGCCAACTTGTTGCCCAGTTGCAGTTTTCCATTGCCTTATGACCTTTATCATGAACACTTCCACCAACCTCCTCTCATTCCCTACCAACTATTTTATTGTGCTCATATAAAGGTTATTTTATTAACGTACATGTTTTTTTATTTCCTAGTAAACTGATTAATTGGTGCTGCGGTCTTCCAGTCAAATGCCCTAGTCCACTTTTTTATTTCCGCCTTTCAATTCAGTTCGAAATACTTGAGTGGAGCAGAGCCACATAAAAGGAAAGCACAAAACAAAAGGAGCACACAAAGAAATTCATTATGTTGCCCAGTTTAGCAAACTAATTTGGCCTATATTCATGTTCAAATGCAAATGTCTTTCGGTGGTCCTCAAACCAAACATAGCTTAAAGTTCCCTTCTTAAGGCAGAGAGATGGAGAGATGGAGGGAGATGGAGAGAGAGGGAGAGAGAGGGACAGAGAGACTGATTGAGAGCACAAATTTTGCTCTGTTTTCCAATGTTCTCGTACTCGTAAAAAAGCGGCACATTCGTAATTTGCTGGGCGAGAATGATGTCTGCTTCTTCGCCTGCATGTCGCACGTAGCTTTTAGCGGATTGTAAGCGATGAGCGATTTGAGAGATGTTCGTCTGTCTGCTGCCCGTTGTCTGCCTGCATAATTTATGCGAAATCAGCGAGGTAAAGAACCAGCAGAAAGACAACGCTGCACCTTCTGCTTCTCCGTTGGCAGTCGACCCACAGACAAACAGCTGCCAGCGGCGTCAGCACGTAAAATGCTTTATCCCCGTTTCATTGTCACCGTAAGAAAAAAAGTGGCGGCAAGAAATTTACAAAATTTTTGGTGCGCAGCTTCAAAAAATATTAACGCTTGGCTTTCATGCCTACCCCCACCCCCCGGCACACACCTACTACTCACCACACCCCCATCCATCACCCTAAGGAAGAGGTAGCAGGACAGTCGAAAGTTTGCTGGCATCATGTCTTCCATCTTCGGGGCATCGTTTGACAAACTTTGTCTTTAGTCAAACGAAGGAAGGCAGGCAGGACCCTCCTGCAACATGGCCATGTGCGCTGTCCTGTGTTTTGAGGCTTATGGATAATCACCTTGAAAACAGCAGAAGCAGACTTAAAGAAGAGCAAACGTTGTTTTTATCACACTTTGCTTTATCTCACTCTCTATCTCTCTCTCTCTCTCTCCGTATCTCTGTATATTTTTACCTTCATGCCTTTTTGTATTCACGTTGTCTCTGTGTGTGTGTTTATTTTTGCATAATTTTCTTTTATCCTTAGTCCTATGTATTTTTCATTTTGTGCTTACCTGCTCCAATCTGGCCAGCACTTACTTCAGGTGCTGCTGCTCCTGCTCCTGTTCCCGATCCGACGTCTGCTCTGTTTGTTGTTGGTGTCGCATTTTGAAATTGTCGTCTCAACAAATTTGTTTACCTGGGTGCGTGTGCGTGCACATAATGTCACATTGCCATCTTACCACGGATAACGCACAAGGCGAGCGAAAGAGAGAGTTAGTGAGGAGTGATGAGGGGAGAGTGCCGGAGAGCGGGAGAGTGCTCCGCAAGATTTGAAATTGAGCGGCGTATTTGATATCTTGCTCATTATTCGAAAGTTGCGTGCACTTAACACAACAAAAACATTTCTTTTGAATCGGGGCCCCAAAATTCAATGAGCCCAAATTAGTGCCTTAAATGTTTTGCTCAGCAGAACGAAAACAAATGAAACGGGAAACTGTTTGTTACCAAATTGTATTATTGCCATTAAATGAAAAGAAAACGAAAAGCGAATCTTTTCACAAACTCGTTTCGTTTTTTGGGTTTTCTTTATTTATTTTCGTTGTTGTTAATACTGTTATTTTGGTTGTGCCCACAGGCCGCTTAAAAGTTTACTTTACTTTATTTTCCCTTAGTCCGTTTGTTGCTCGTTGTGTCCACGGTGCAAGCAAATGAGTTTTTCCAGCAAGCAACAAAGTTAAAAACTAACTAGCTGCTGCTACTTCTGCTGCTGCCTAGCGCTGTCCTTAACGTGTAAAGAAAATATCAAACGTAATGAGGGTCAAGCAATGTTTGGGCTTTGGTTTTATTTTTCACTGGGTGGGTGTTGGGTGTCTGAAAAGACGACCCTTTTGGTCTTGCTTCGCCAGCTGCGGTAGCTTGTTTGCCGTACTTCTGTGGAAGCCAACAGCCCGGAGGGCTCAAAAAATGGCCACAACACAAGACATGGATTTTATGCACAACAGTGCACATTTAACCTTTTTAAGCTTCAACAGATGGCCATCGGGAGGGCACAATTATTTGCTTGGCTTTTCTTGGGGCGATAACCCTTAAGAAAAAGATTTTTATTACCGACAGACAATACATACAATGAATTTTAATTATAAGACATTTGGCACACAAATGTAAGAACCTACTGGCTCCATCGCCAATTTGTACTCTTTGAAATAAAGCGCTCGATAGTCATGTTATCGCGTAAGTGCGATATTTACGATTACGTAAATTGCGCAAATTGAGCCGTAACGTAAGTTAGCCTAACGCAATTTGATTGCACTTGAAGTTGGCTGCACGCAGTTTTCGTGTCACGTTATGTTGGCTGCAACTGCGAAATTATTTTTATGCTAAGTGCTCACGGCTTCACTGAATCCGATAAAATTGTTGTAAACAATTGAAAGTGAATTCCCGAACAAATTAATTTAATCTTCCAAACATGTTTAAGTATACACTGCCTTGTGGGGGCTTCAAAACACTGACGACTTTGACTGAAACTACAATTACATTTGATGCACCAGTTTACGAGCAGCGATATTGTGTGGCCATTCAAATATTAGAAGATCCGCGCTGGGCTCATGAAATCAAAAAAGTTACTGAATTTGGGTGTGTATTATTTACAAAGTTCACTTACTCTTAATGACATTACGTTTGATTATACAGATGCGCGGAAATGCGACTTTTTCAATTAATGCGACGTATCGAAAATATTGAGCACATCCTCCAGGTAGGTGTTTCAATTGACCATTTGAGCTTGTATGTCATTTTGTTTAAAGATGCAATGTTGTTTCTTGATTAATTGGTGAAGACATACAGTTTCTAGGTATTTTATTTATATCCGCAGTTTATATCCTAGCTTAGATTTTTATAATTATGTTTTATGCAATACTAATCTTCATCTAGTTATTTTAAATACTTTTTTTGTTGTTTTTTAATTATTGAATTGTTTAACCTAAAGGGAGCAACTTAAAACATCAAAAAATAATAGAAATTAACCAATAATTTGCTATCAAGGCCAATATATAACCTAACAGTGCACCTATTTCTGTGCCAACACATCATACAGAATCTCTTCCAACATATATCTGCATTGTAACAATTACTGCTTAACGTTGTAGCTTAATCAGCTGTAGCTGATCAAAGTAAAAATGAATGTCCTTAAAAGGTATAAGTGTTGCTGATCCAGGCAAGGAACAAACAATCTAATGGATAAAAGCAAATCCATTTGAAATTGCTACCTTTTTGTTTTGTTTTTTGATAACTCCTCTCATCGAACTTAGGGTTATTTTTATATCTATAAAATACTTGAAAGCGCAGCACATCGTTTGTATGCACATGTTTGAATAGTTGGCTGCTTCTCTTTTGCCTCCAATGAGCAACATTGCTTGGTTGCATATAATGATTTGTAGCTCTCGTATGTGGTATATCTAACTATCGTATCACTTGCGACAATGCCTGGACGAGTTGACATTCCGCCCCTTGCCGTATCTGTTCTCATCGTCGTATTGCCACACGCTGTACACATTCTGCATATTCGTCGCATAGTTGTTCTCCACATCCTGCTGCTTTTCGCCATGTATGTGTGATTCAGTCTTATATAGACAACGGCGAGTACGCCGCTGTTTGGGTTGATCCACCACTGGCTGACGGGACTTTAGCTTGCTGTGTTGCTCCACCTCACCGGTGGCGGACGCCATTGTGGCATTCTCCTTGCGAGTGGCGCAGCCACGCTTATTACCGCCGACTGCTGTCAACGGTGTGGCAATATGTTGGCTGTGACTCTGCTGGCTGTGGCCATTGCTATTACGCGACTTGCCGCTTGGCCTTAAATTCTTTTTACGCGTCTCATTGCTTTTGGCCAACGGTTGTTGTTTCTGTAATTGCCTTTTTTTGCTGATTTTGCGAGGCCTTCCCCGGCCTCTGCGTACTGCCTCCGACTGCGTTGTGCATTCGCTCTCATCACTCTATGGGAAAAACATAAATAAATTATGTTAATTAGATGTAAACTGTATTTTACTATTCTGCTCACCTCTTCATCACTTTCAGTCGCTGCTTCAGCTTCCTGTTCTTCGTCCTCCTCCACGTCCTCTTCCTCCTCCTGCTCTTCTTCCTCCTGCTCCTCTTCTTCCTCCACCTCCTCTTCTTCCTCCACCTCCTCTTCCTGTTCCTCCTCTTCCTCTTCGTAATCCTCATCTGACTCATGAGCCTTGTGTGCATTTTCTTCCTCCATCGCCTCTTCAGTTTTGTGATCCTGCACGATCAGTCCTTTGTCCCGCCTGGACTGCTCCACTGCCAATATAGCATAGGTCGCTTGGCCCTCGTAGCGTCTGGGCAAACGTGACTGTAGCGGGCATATGACTTCCTCACGCTCAAACTCCTTCACAGCACGTTCGCGAGCTATTTGATCGGGATCTTGTGAAAGCACCTCCGCCCATGAGAATATCTTCTTTTTGACATTCTTCCGGTTGGACTTGGAACGCAGATTTTTCGGCGAAACACGATTCGTAAGCGCGTGCTCCTGGAACGGTGTGTTCAGCGTCGCATTGCGCATCACATTGCAAGCAATTTTATTGTTTAGCTCAAATATGTCGCATTTGCCGCTGCCATCGACCACATCCTTTACGGAAACGCGAGTGCGCAAGATTTCATTGCTGCTTAGCTGCATCTGGCTGCAATCGTACCCAAGTCGGCGATATTCACGCTTGAAGATGTTCCGATAGCGCTCATAGTTGGGTCGCTCCTGGTAAGCGAGCTGTCCGATTTCCTTGAGGAATTCACCCAAATATTTAGGAACCTGTTTGCCATAGAACTGTCGCAACATTTCGCACACATCGGTCATGAACAGCTCCTTGGTTCGATGCACCTTCTCTTGCTGCTGTTGCTGCGCCACATCCTTCCACGGCAGATAACCCTCCGACCAGTATAGCAAATTGTAGCCCAAGCACTCCAAATCGCTGCGACGAGAATGCGCCCCCAAATGTGCATCACGTGAGGTGAACTCCAAGGTGCCATCATGGGCGCGTCGCTGATCCATTATAAATGGTCGATGCACTCCGCGGTCCTGATACTTCGAAGCCAGACCAAAGTCAATAAGGAATATGTGCTCCTCTTCCACAGGCATTAACTGGTACTGTATCGCCATGCGCTTATTCCTCACTCCACCATTGCGTCCAGTGTCGTTCAATTCAGTTTTCAGTTCCTCCTTTTGTTCCTGTCGGCGCATGGCACGCGTGGCTTTTGATTTGCAGGCGGCGCTACGTGAGCTACGCTTGGTGACAGCAGTCCCCACTACGCGGCGTGCCGATGGCGGCAAAAACTCTTCAGACTCATTGTCCGAGCTGGCCGGAGACTGTTCGCTGTTAGCATCTGGTTTCACCGGATAGCCATCCTCATTGACAAGCAGTTCAGAATAGCTGACGCGCTTCGCCGGACGCAGATAATGTGACTTGACCATCTCCTCATACATGGAGCTCGAATTGCGGGCGTCATTCCGGCGACACGAGCGCATTGGATTCGAGCCACTAAACTCAATTGCATTGGGGCGCGCGCGTCCCTTCCGTTTGTTCACTGGCGTTTGGTACATGTCAAGGCTATTACTATTGTTGCTATTCGTTGTGGCACCGTCATCAAAATCCTCATCCTCATCCTCCGCATCGTTGTCCTCTTTGACACCAACAAGACGTTTCAGCACAAGCTTCTCGCTCTTTACGAAATAGTCATCGTCATTGGCCTCTTGTTCCGAACTGTTTCCACTGTCTGTCGTTTGCTGTTTCTCTTCATACTGCTCGGAAGCGTAGCTTCTCTTGCTGCTACCGCCTCCCTGCATGGCCTGTCGCTTGAGATACTTGCACTTGGATATCATCAGATTCTGCGCCTTAATATCATTGTGACAATAACCCTTGTCGTGCAGATGCTCTAGCACATTAATAATGTGTATGGCCAGCAACAGCAGCGATTTCTGTGCCACTCGCGCATTCTTAATCAGCGAATGCAGATCACGATCAAAGCGTGGCAGCACCAAAAATCGATAGCGTCCATCGCCAAAGTAGTGTGTGCCCGAGGCAATGTAGCTCGGAATGCCCGTTGGTGGTCCATTGCTGATCCGTGGTAGCAATTTCTCAATCTTCTGACTGCGCGGCTCGCTGCCATATGTAATTTCTGCAATTAGATATAACAATTATACTCTTTAAACTCGAATGAAAATTTATAATTACTTACCTGGTGTCTGATTGGTATTGATAAGGCAATGGATTTCCACAAAGAGCGGTCCATTGGAGTGTGGTTCTATTTTGACCACATATTTGGCGCTCTCCAACGAAACCGGGCAAACAGTGTCGTCGGATGCAAGAAATATCTCGCCAAAGTTACCCTTGCCTATTGGTTAAATTTTAACAATTTAGGAGTTAATATGCAAATACTAGCAAATACGAGATAGTTGATTCCTCACCAATTGGGCGTCCGAGTCGCCAGGCCTTTGAGAGCACATCCCTTAATATGGTGCCATTGACTACAGAGGGGCGCAGTGAGTAAACGGGACGCGGCGATTCGGTTGCATTTGAATTATTCTGATCGCTGAAGCCGCCGCTGGCGAATGTGGCCAGGGACAGCAGCGATGCACGCGCATTGACTGGACACTGAGCGCGGGCCTGGGGCTGTGGCTCTGGTGTTTTTGAGAGGGCCACGTTATCCGAACCGGATGAAGAGGAGTCCTCATCATCATTTTCATGCCACTCACAGTTGTCATTGGCGACATCGCTTAGTCGCTGGCGCTTCTCCACCCGGGAGCCTTTATTTGCGGCAAGCTTGCGTTTGCGTGGGCTGCGATCTGATGATGGTGCTTTTCTGTCCGTTTGATGAGTCGTTACATGCTGGCGTTCCGATACAATGCGTTTGCCCATTTTTACCAGGCGGCACTCGCTGCAGGTTTTGTTTTTTGTGACGCTTAAGCAAACCCGAGTGATCAATTGACAGTTGTCAGTCTCAAGTTGAATGCTAACGCTAACCGCATTAAGGAACGTTAAGTTTGAAATTTGTTTTGTTTTTGTGTGCTGCTGTTTTTTTTTATCACGCTTTCCCTTCTGATGACATTCGTGCTGGCTGTGCCAAGAAGAAGAAGACTTGTATTGATAAGTTGTTTTCTTTCGTATATGATTTTAAACTGTGCTGTCGTCAAATAACAGGCAATACATAAAAATAAACACGCAAGCACGCACAAGTAATTCCCATTGTATTTTATGGTGATTAATTTTGTTTGATTATAGTTTTATTTTTTGTTTGCCACCACTAATTCAGGTTTCACACTCTTTTGTTTTGAATTTCGCTTCGGAACAGCGGGAATGGGATGCTGTCGGCTAAAACGGAATGGCAAAATTATGGACACTGGCCATACACACACGTATATACAGGCATGCACACATACACACGCAACAACAGCGCTTGCATTTGTGTTGGTCTCAACTATGCACACACAACAAAACAAATAATTTAGCAAATCTCTGATAATTCCCGACAATTAATCACTTTGACTAGTATTGCAAAAATACATATGCAACTCATTGCGGACTCAGTCATCATTCCGATGAAAGTAGAAGCGCCATGTCTGACTGTCTGTCTGTTTGGATGGACGGACGGACGGACGTTCAACAGACAGAGAAGGGGCAGAGGCAGAGTCGCCTGCAGAATTGTAAAATATTGATTTACTTAGTTGGAGCGCCGGCACCAACTCATTTGCACAATTTTATTAAATTCGTAGAGCTGTGCGCAGCTCGAATAATTATTTAGAAACACATTTTCGATACCATTTGCTTTTCTCGTCTGTCTAATTTCAATTTGCCACTTTTCAGTATGTATTTTTTCACGTATTACAAGTTTTCTTCTTCTTGTTTTCACGTTGCTTTTCCCCTGTGCAATGCAAGGAAAATGTTTAGTTTGTTTGCGTTTGGGCGTGCATTTAATGCTTACAGGTTAATTTGTGTGTTTAGATACACATTTTCACTAGATTTTGTAATTACAAATATGTTTATTTGAACACACAATTTATTTTCACAACAAATTTCATATTCTTCGTGCACTGCTGCCTGTGCTCGGAACACTCACACAGTCACGCAGTCAAGCCAATGTTCCGTTGCCCTATTGTTTCGCCATTTTGTTTCGTTTCATCTTATGTCTTTAACGTTGCCAGACTGTTGTACCCAGAACATGTGCTGTGAAACGAGTTGGCATGGAACTGGCGGTTAAACTCAAATTTGTATTTAATTTTTAAACGTATTGAATTATTTTTTGCAGGTTGACATTGATCATGAAACTTTAAAAACATATTTAAGTCGCATCAATCCATTGTCCGCTGATTTTCTTAGACAACGTCAGAGTCCGTTGCACGTTGAGGTTCTGCAAGGCAGCGTAGCGGATTCGGCTGAGGAATTGAGAAATACGGATGCAGTCATAGGCTTGGAACTGTAAGTAATTTAATTTATAAAAATAATATTCATATATGGTCAGTAAAATTATACATTTTTTTTCAGTATTGAGCATGTATACGATAACGAGCTGGCTAAAATACCATTAAATATATTTGGCTTTATGCAGCCAAAAATTGTGATTTTTAGTACACCAAATTCGGATTTCAATATAATATTCAGACGCCTCAAGTCGTTGTTGTCGAATGGATTTCGACACTACGATCACAAGTTCGAATGGACAAGAGAGGAGTTTAAAAGCTGGTGCTTGGACATCACTGAAAAGTATCCCAATTATATGTTCTCCCTACTAGGAGTAGGTGATCCGCCCGCAGGCCACGAATCTGTGGGTCACGTCTCGCAAATCGCGCTGTTTGTGAGGAAAGACGTGCTGGGCATGCCATTGATAGAACCACTGACACTTAAACCTCAACCAGTGGGTGAATCGCCATACAAGATTCTGCATGCTGTTGACTTTCCATTTTATAAGGACACGCGTTCGTTGGAGGAGAAGATTTGGGTGGAGGTTCAGTTCGAGCTACATCGCTACACATTGGACGATGACAACTATGATGACGAGAAATGTGCCTACAAAATGCCCATAGATCTGCTTTTGAAGCGACTCGAAAATATGGGTGCCACAAGGAAGATTTTGGATCAACTCTTGGCGGAGCATAAGAAACAGATTGAAAACGATTTCATTTTGATCGAGGAAGAGGACAACGATTCCAACAACAGTCAATCCGACCTATTAACTGAGGAAGAAAACAACTCAAATAAGCCTGCCTGCGATACTGAGGAAGAAAACTGGGATACATAAATAATACAAGAAATTTCACACATATGTATTAATTGTCGCAAACAGCACATAAATCTAACAAGTGCAACTGTTTATCTTCAGTCTCTCTGTGATTTGGTGGTTGTTTTTTTCAGGAAGGGGGAGAAATCTTTTCAATTTTCCGCAAACGCATCATCATCTTCATCCACCCAAAGGCACATTGTTGGCAAATCCTTGCGAATTTTTGGGGTGGCCGACAAGATGACGAGACGACGGCATCCGTCTAGCTGGCTCCCGCACGGAAATTGCCATTGTTGTTTTGGCCAAAGGGGGTGGCAATCCGTTTAGTTGAGTTGCTGCAGACTTGGCGCAAACGCAGCACAGCCATTAATGCCTTGAGTATACATGTGTGTGTGTGTGTGTGTGTTGATGTTGGTTTATGTGTGTGGTGTGTGCTCCGGTTTTGTGGTCGCCTGAACCAAAGGCAAAGTTAATGGAGTCGGCGTCAGTCAGTTGCAAGTGAATCGTGCAGCCGACAGGCAACACAAATTACCATAGCAGCCTGAGCCTGGCGTGACAACACAAATTCATAAGCATTCTCATATTCACATTCACATTCACATTCAGATTCATATTTACGTTCATTCACATGCCAGTCTGTCAACTCATATACTATATGCCGGACTAATACTATACTACGGTTAGTACCTTGAATTGTGTGTCACATGTAAATCGAAATTTAACTCAATTTTTATTACATTAGTTTCGTCCGTCGTTGTTTGCAATCTCATCGGTTATCGCGTGTTCTTAGAGTCGGAAATTGGTAACAGAACTGAACACGTTCAGTGTTCCTCAACGATAGCTTGGTAACTTGGTAAGGCTTGGGCTCAGCACAGCTCCGCTCCAGACATGGGTGATGAGGAGAATGTCAAGGAGGGCGACAAGAAAATCGTGCACATTTATCCGCTAGTCAAGGTTGGTTAAAGAAACTACGGTCTCTTTTTTAAGTAAACCCAAAATACTCTATTCTTTTCAAAAACAGCACTCGGATATGAAAGAAGAAATGCGTCATGAGGTTGTCGAGTTGAGCGTTAGCATGTGCGAGAAATTTTCTTCAAATTATGAGGTAAGCCAAATTTTATATAGTGGTCTTTTCTTTATTGTACGGTCTTAAATATTATTTATGTCGAATAAATTCAATGACTTTTATAAAGAGTTTTCGAAATCTTTGCATTCAAAATATCTGTTTGAATACGAACAGCATAAATAAGAATTTTCAAAATGTACTGAAATCTATTCATGATTTGAGACTATTTTCATATCTAATAGTTCTGATATATAATGTTATTTCGTATATTTTACATTATATTTCATATTTTATTCCTTGCAGTTAGTGGCAAAAATGATAAAGGAGAGCATGGACAAAAAGTTTGGCATCTATTGGCATGTGGTTGTCGGTGAGGGATTCGGTTTTGAGGTGTCCTATGAGACTGAGAACATACTCTATCTGTTCTTTGGCGGCAACTTGGCCATTGTGCTGTGGAAGTGCTCCTAAGCGCCAGCAAATAACCAAATCACCAACAGACGTACCTAGAAACCAAACAAGAATATAAGAAATTTTTGTATAACATCCAATATATGTAGCATTAAGTTAATGTTATGTGTTAAGTTGCCGCCCCCGTGTGAAGGACAAAGCATAAGCAATATAAAAAACGCTGAAATGTAAATAAGGCCAGAAGTTGTATCATTTGCCATGGTAACTGCTAATGGTTAGTCCCAAAAAAGTGTTGGTAATTGAGAGCTTAAAATAGTTTTTTGTTTTATTGTAATGAATCAGGATATCCAGGGTTATAAAAAGTTCTTTGCACTTAGAAGGTACGCTTTTATACATTATAATTAAAAGTGTCCTAAGGTTAAGTCTTACAAATCCGATTTTATATCGGTGACTAACCCGTCCTCTCGCAGTTCAAAATTATGCATAGACATCCTCACGATCAGCGCCGGCGCCATCGCCGCCATCCTCGAGATTCGAGAAGAGCAGGAAATGCGATGTGCGATGCAGTTCGTGATAGAATTCCTTCGGATTGGCCAATTGCAGTTCGTATTTCATGTTCGGATCGTGTCGCACACCCATAAAGTTATAATTCCAACTGCTCTGCGCCGGCACCATAAAGAAGCCGAGGAACTTATTGGATAACAGCATTTGGACGCGCTCATAATGCGACGGCAAATAGCCTTTAGGATTGTTGCCCTTGTCGGTGTTCTTGGAGCCCCATTCGAAGCCAGATGGCGTCAGCTTGTAGGCAGTCAGGGAACACGAGCCGGGCGTAAACGAGCATGTGATGACAATTGTCTTTTCGCCATCCCAGTTGGAGTTCTCTTGCATGATCTTCGCGTGCGTCGTTATGTCCTGTGGCGAGAGTTGCGGCAACTCGTTAGGTTGCGTGTGTATCCAGCCCAGTGGCTCCATATCCTTGAGATACTGATGCGTGGGCAAGGCATTGGGCAAATTGATCGTCTGATGGGTGCCCCATTGTGGCGGCATCACAATGCAACGGATCTCCTTCACCTGGGGATTATCCGGCGGACTGACGCCATACAAATACCCAGCGATCTGAGCGCGCAGATCTGATATGGTGACGAACTTCTTCAATATATTCTTGGGCAGAATGTAGGTGTAGCCCGTCTCCTTGATGTCATCGGAGCTCACATAAATGTGATTCGTGCGCAAATGCAAATTAGTGGCGGAAATTGCACGGACGCGCCACTCCGTCTTGGAACTGAAGGTTTGAGTTTCGTAGTTGGATGTTGTCGAAGTGATAATCTCGTCACCATGTTTGTTTGTCGTGCGCGTCGTTGTTGCCGTAAGTTGATTCTGCTCCTTGGTCTGCTTCTCGATCTCGGCGATCTGTTGACGCTGGGCGGATGGTGCACTAATCTCCATGCCGAGTATAATGTCACGGATCTCAGACTGTGTCAGCGAGGCAACATTCACATTGTTCTTCTTGCCATAATCTGCGAGAATGAGATCCTTCAGCTGCACCTCCACCTTGATCCATTCCTCGTCCGTTAACGTGGGCCAAATGTGATGCGCTTCTGTTATGGTCGTCTTGTCGGGCTTCAAGATGATCTTGGTGCGCTCCGTGTTTACATGCAAGGCACGCAGTATCAAAATGAGACGACTGAACGCCGTATACGAGGATATTGTCTTCAGCCAGTCATCGTAGAGATTGAACAGCACCATTTGCGGCTCGGTGGCCTTTAGAATAAGATCACCAAACTTTTCGACTTTGAGACACGCCTGGAATGGCAGCTGCAACTCCGATCCCTTGATGACAATATTGGGGAAATCAAGTAAATGCACCTCGAGTGGATCCAACATGCCCTTGCGCGTGACAATGATCTGCTTGGGCTGCTCCTCAACAGGCAGCGAGCGGATGAGAGCTGCTACCTCCTCAGCCGTCTTCCATTTGGCCAATTGGCCCAAACGCTTCTGACCCGCCCACACAGACGTATGAATAATCTTGAGGAAGAGCTGTCCAGTGCGTGGATTGAATATAAAGATAGCACCATTGATCGGTTTCGTTGTCAAATTTCCCTCAAAGGTCTTGTGAATGGTCACACGATACACATTCGTATCGTCCACAAACCAAATGATCTGATTTGAGAACAATTCACCATAATTCTGCGAGCTCAGGTACGGTTCCGTTGGCTCCGAGGAGTACAGCTGCAGTGCTTTACGGATGCGCTCACGCAACACATAAAGCGCCGGATTGGCCTTCATAATCTTCGCCATGGCCTGTTGTATGAGTGTTTTGCAACCGGGGAACCAATTGCCATAGGCCGAGTGCAGATTGTAGGCCAAATCGATGGCAATTAGCACGCCCGTCGGCGATGGATAAATGGACATGTTATCCGTGGTGTAATCCAAGAACTTGGCCCTCGCATAACGCTCAACATCGTGCGAATCGTAATCGCCCCAACGCAGCTGAATGTCCAACCAATACTTCTGTGTGGTTGTATTGTCCATAGTATCCTTGGTGTCCGCCAACAACGATGGCCGCGACACGTTCCACTTGTAGGCTGGGAAGAGCAGGATGTCCGCACAGGATGAGTTCATTTTGTATGACTTGCGGGGATGTATCGTCTCCTTTTGCACTGTCTCGATCTCGAGGGCGTCCAGTTCCTGATCAAACACTTGACACAAATCCATCACAATGGACTCGTGTATCTTTTGCCACAAGTGAGCGCGAAAGATTTGAATCAATGAAATTTTCAGCGTGGGAATCTTGCCGTGCATGAAAATACCCGTCAAATCCAACTGCACCTGGAAACCCACATAGACGTTGGCGCGATTAATGGTCGGTGACCACCAAAGTGTAAAGCGACGATTGGGTATCTGGTTAAGACCGGAACGCTGAGCGTTTGTCAGCTTCTTGTACTTCATAGACTCCTCAAAGCCGGATGCCTTCTCCCAGAACAAACCCTCCCAGGTGGGGAAATATGTGCCCTTGAAAAGTGTGTGCTCCAGAATACCCTCCACGCCGCCAAGCGCCTGTATCATATCTGTGCGATAGTTATTTAGATTCCAGAGTTTGCCATCGTGCCGCTGATGCGTCCACCAGAAGGGATTCTGCTTGAGCACCTGATACTGTTTGAACTCTGTACGTATGCGCCATCCCTTGTCGTAGGCCAGCGTGTGCCGATCCTTCTGGAAGAGCGTATTTATCCGCGGTATACCACGATCCCAGCTGTCTTCCAAATCTTCCAGGGTAAGTCGACGATTCTGTGCATTTGCCTCCTGACGCTTAAGCGCATACTCCGCCCAAACACGCTGCGAGTCAATAAACTCACTCTCCCACGGCTGTATGTAGCGATACAGATTTGGAATAAGCTGATCCTCATCATGCGACATGCCTGAAAAGCAGAGCAGAGTTACTTGTTAGATCCGAAATATATTATTAGAGAACATGGGTTTAAAACTCACCGGAACGGAAATGCGTAATGCCAACATCGGTTTGCTTGGACCAGCGCAGATCGGATTGTGGAATCAGCACATGACCCATACTCAACATGCCAAGGCCGCCCAATTCTTTGGGCGTGTAGAACACAACGGGCGGAAAACGCGAAGGCATTTTGGAGTTCAAGCCAATCTTAATACGAGTCTGTATTTTGTTTTCACACTTGACCAGCAGATCCAGCAGCTCCTGAGTGTTGACCACAGCCTCTCGGAAATATGTCATGAGGCCAATTAGCGCTGTATTCCATTTGTTGACAATCTGTAAGCGAAACAAATATAATAACATTTTTTATAACAAAGTAATTAAACTCTTATTTACCTTTGTGAATGTGGTGGACCCGGAGGCCATCAAAATCTGTCGCACACGATTATGGAAACGTCCCAGTGACTCATCATCCACACGCAGGAAGCACTGTGCTGTGCGCTCCTTGGTTATTTCATTCTGCAAATTCCAGACGCCATCACGATGCGTGAACTCCTCGTTTTGGGTGCGACACTGCAAGTAGATGAGAAATACACAAATTACTAACTGAACTTGGAGAGCAATATGGATTTAAAGGAACCTTTGGCAGTATGCGACACTCGAATCCGCTCATATTAAACAGAAGATTGGGATTATCCTTGGAATAGACCGAAACGAATGTGCTCTCCCAGCCAATGGTGGTCACCGAGCGGGGCAAACGATTCTTGATATCCCAGAAGACAGCGCGGCCACTGCAAGCAAATGAAAACATAAACGTGAACAAACGGAAGCATATAAAGATTATATGGATAAACGTACAGATTAACATCATGCTTCATCAGACGCATACGCGCATCGCGTGGCCAGCATTTTTTGTTGTTGTAACCCACAATGTTCTCATTGTTGGGATCTGGGTGCTCGGTGAGATAACGCTGGATCAGATCCCGCGCCTCTTCTGCTGAGAACCTAAAGAACAAATGAATGCGATCCACATAGCGACAGTAAAGACGTATGGGATGCGCTGTTTCTGTGCCGGCGTCCTGGAATGTTAGGAAATCGTTGGGTATCTGCGGTGGTCCAGCCATTTCGCTGGAGCGATGCAGGCCCAGTACCAACAGATCCAAAACAAGACCATAGTACTGCGTTATAAAGGAAGAGAACTGTAGACCGCGTATGATGCCATAGCTGTTGGTATGATTCATGTCCTTGTAGTTGATGACCACGTTATTCTTGGCTGTCATATAATCGGCAATATTGTGATCGACAATCAGACGCAGCAGACGATTGAGCAAGGTTAAATCAATCTTCTCGTACAGCTTCTCAAAGCGCGACTCGAGCAGCACATTGCATTCGCCCTCACCCACATCCCAGACATCCTGCAGATTGTTAATGCCTGCAAAAGCATAGATCAGAACATTTATCTAGGTTTTACACATGACGATTTCATAAATAATAGTTGTCACTTGTATATAAATATTGTTGCTTAGATGCGCCACCTTCGGCGTGAGGTTTGCAACAAGGGGATGGAATCAAGCTCATCACTTTGCCACAAATCACACGCCCAAAATGCACAGAATTACCACACTCGAAATTTAATAAGGAAAAAAAACCCAACGCTTTGCTACCTTGACACCACTTGTAGGCCAGCAATGGCGGCGGTTCCGTATCGCTGGGCTTAATCCATGGCGGAAAGAGGCGTCGCTTGTCTGCCTCATACCACAGATATTGATCCAAGTAAGCATCCGTAATCTTCTCCAGTGGCTCGACCTCATACACGGGTATCAAATGACTATACAAGTCCATAAACTCAATGCCCACCTAATCAGAAAGAAGAAGCAAACATTCAAAACTTGAGCTTCAGCATTCATTTTAAAACGATTTTACCTCTTTAAAGGCACGCTGCGTCAGCAGATGACGCTTGATACGGGAGAGCGCCTCATGGGGATTGTCATAGGCCTGTTCAATCAGGCCGAGCTCCTCGCGCTGACTTTGATTCAAACGCGACTTGACGCTGTATGCCTCCTTGAGGCGCTCCAGGGCCAAAATCAGCAGCTTGGTATCGTGCTTGTAGGAGAGGGGTGGAAAGGGTATTGGCGCAAAGCGGCGGGACTCCAGCCAATGCACCGTTGTGGTATATATGGCGACCGCCTCCTCGGGCGAAATATAGGGGCCATCCTTGAGGTAGTTATGTTGCCGCTCCTGCTCCGCCTTCAAATAGAGACGTGTTAAACGGCCCAAATTCTTCTTGCACACAGTCTTGTCGACGGTGGCACCACGGCGTATACGCTCACGATTGTAGTGAGCCGTGTTTGTCCACCAATCTGCCTTCATTTTGACATAGCGCAGAATCATGTTCTCAATCGGTATGGGCAGACCGGGCACCTTCCACGGTATGTTAGCCTTCCAGCAGCGCCAAGCCTCCGACAGATGCTGGAGTATGGTGCGCGCCTTGTTCTGCTTTATGCCCTCGGGCATCATGTCCACAATATCGTGCATTACCGAGGCACGCAACTCCAAATCGAAATGTGATTCGACACGTTGCTTTGTCACCGTCTTGGCCACACCCTTCGAGTGACGACCCTCGAATTGACGCGACAACAGATTGCCAAGCCAACGCTCCAGCAGCGGTGTTATGCCACGCATAAAGAATAACCAAACACGCCAACCCGGCGCCCAAAAGCCACAACCAGGACCCTTTCCCACTGGTCCCGTATTGAAGCGATAGTAGATCAGATGCTTAAGATCTTTGCACATGCGTATCTGTCTCATCAGCTTGTACTTGTAGCGATACATACCCGTCAGCTGGCCAACGTGTGCAAAGATATACTGCAGACCATCGGCCAGCTGAAAGGCGTCCACATTGTTGAGGCGATACTGTACATGCGAATCGATAATTAGTTTGGTCAGACGCAGAATCTCACGGCACAAATGGAAAGCTGTCAAAAGAAGCAGAAATTCAGATTGAGACTGAATTAATGATTAAAGAGTTCAATTACCATTGCCGAAACGTGACTTTTTACGCTCCTTGGTGGTAAGCGTCTTCACTGGCTTCAAGTTGAAATTGTAGTCCAAATGCAGATAGTTTAGATTCTTACGATGTATAAGCAAATTGAGCATATTATAGCCCTGGCGACACACTTGCAGTCCAGCCTCAACCCAATCCAACGTGGTGGTTTGAAAGAATTTTGTCGCCTTAAAGGAGCGGAACAAATATCTACAAAAGAGCAAAAAAATTATATTTCAATAATAGAAATAGTATTATAATTAGTTAACCTACCGCTTCTTTTGTGGCTTAGGCTTGCGATGCTTCAGAGCATTGAGCACATAGTATTTGAGCAGCTTCTGATAGCTGACGCGCACCTTGACCGGATGACCAGGTGGACAGTGCTCTTTGTACCAGCATTTAACCAGCGGCACATCGATTGCGCGTCGTGAACGTCCCGAGCGCATATTAAACGGACGCGGTGCCCACAACAGCGCAATGCCATTGGCTGTATTATCTGTATAGAGCGGTGTGTCCTGCAGGAAGGGCTGCACATCATCGGGCAGCGAAAAGTCCTCATCATCATCGGGCAACGGCTCCTGAATTTTAGAATTGGCATTGCGATGTGAAATGGGATTGATAAGTGGATCAAAGTAGAAGGCTGGTAAGTCCGGGTCTTCGGTCTTGATATAAACCACATTGGGCGTATGGTACCTAAAAAGACAGAAAGGGCGAGAATCAATATAAGTGAAAGTTACATTAAATAATCACTCCATATTGACCTTGCTTATATGCAACTATCAGCAGTCGCGATTTAGTCTAGAAAATCGTGACGAACATTCACATTGCAAATCCCAAAAGAAAACAATCGCTAAATTGGTAGTAAGTTGGGTGTTTGGTTTGTTCTAACAGGGCATGAATTGTTTACCAGCAGGCACCTTCAGCTGGAAACTCTACTGCCATGTACATATCTATATGTAGATGTTGATACATAAAAAGGAATTTCTTACCAGCTTAGATGCACAAAATGCGGCATATTGTTGTACAGATATGGAAACGCAATGCGATACTCGGTGCGAATGGGCTGTCTTATAATAACCTTGTTTATATCATTGAACTCGTTCCAGTCCTCGTCACTGCAATGCAAACAATTAATAAAATTCTACTAGTTATAATTGTATATTTCTTTAGTTTACCCAACATTGTGATCCTTGATGAGCGGCTCAAACTTTGGGCCACCTGGTATGGCCATGTTAAGCGCCTTAGCGGTAAAGAAACTTTTTGGATCAAACAGATAAAAGAAGTTATTGTCGACCAGGTCAGTGAGCAGCTGGTTGGCCAGGCGATAGAGGGTTGCCAGGTGTGGCAGAGATAGATTCCACTTGCGGTATGTGGAGCCATTCACAAAGCTAAGGAAGATTATATCAGTTGTGGGTTAGATATATTTATTGGTATATCAAATTTACTTACGGCGTATCGACTAAAGGTCTATGATCATAGAACCATTTGTAGACGGCATTGTCTTCATCGTTATCTAGCTCAATTTGTATCGCCTCGAGCGGCTCGACATCTAAAACGTTGTCCGCATAGTCCAAGGGCGGCTCCTCATCGTCAAAGGGCGGGAAACGCATACGTTTAAAGTGACGACGATCGCGCTTCTCACGACGCATCATAATCCACATGGTGCTGCAAAATATTAACCCATATTTAGCTTAAATTAAATATATATGGAGACCAATTAAAACTTACCCCCACTGAGCAATGTAAACCGGTTCAATGACCCAGGGTATCTCATTGACAAATGTAATGGCGCCCGTTATGTGATAAAGGACCTGCACATCCCTGATCTGTTCCCAGGGCATTGGCATATTTTCGAGCAGCTTCAGCACAGCATGCGGCATGTATTTGAGTGCACCCAGATATACGCGCTTATCGTGCCGATACTTGCGGGAGGTCATGTCACCATGATCGCGAATAATTTTACGTATATGCTCCGGCGGCATGTCCTCCTTTTGCGTGTCAATAAATCCAAATTTGCGCTTCTCTGCGAAACGCTTCGACTGCAGTTGTTGCCACTTCATCGCCTTCTCCTGCAACTTGTCCTCGGTGAGGATGTCGGGCTTAGGTGTGGGTATTTGGCCCAGCTGTGGCTGTGGCACGCCTACTGCCGGCAGCGCAATGCCATTGGCATGGCCCGCAGATGGCAAAGGAGCGCCCGGCGGAGGGATTTGCTGTATCTGGTTAGCCATCTGCTGCTGGGCATGCAGCTGAGCCTGCTGAGCATGGGCCGCCGCGTACGCCTGCTGCTGGGCCATCAGTTGGGCGGCCCAGGCGTTGGGCGGTATCATATACGGCGGTATAGACATCGCTCAATTACATGGGACACTGCTAATCGATAAATACAAATACGCATAAAAACAAAGCACACACGTTTCATTAACTGCGCGGAGAAAGAAGCAGAGAGGCAGACGTCGGCTGCCGTCGCCGCGTTTTGCAATTTTCACCACAGCTATTTCTCCGCAAAGAACAAGTTCTACGCTCAAATTTCATGTTTCACTTGGAAACGAAGACATATATGTGCTAAATACATACCTAATCGACAAATTTCAATAACTTTTTGCTATTTTAAACAATTTTCCGGCTTTTCGTGCAAAACGTTTAAGATGCGGCAGACATTTTTTTGAGATGGCCGATTTTTTTCCAACATGACATCGATTAGCGATAGGTCCACTCAGAAAAATTGTATAACATATCGATATAAATAACGATGTAAGCTTTAGAGCTATTTTCAAATATCATAAGCAAAAATTAAGAAAAAAAATCCGCAGACCGTTCTAATCGTAATAATGAAATCAATAAGCTGATCAACAACTGCACAACGCATTTGTGTATTTGTTTGTCGTACTCATTATGACCTTTTCTCAAATAGTGCGTCAGCATATTTACTCACTGACGAATTTGTGGAATTTCAGATGTTGTTTGGAAAACATGTTTTGACATTGAACTACATTACTAATTAATTATGTATAGATTTTAGATTGAGAAACAATGCACTCTGTGTGTAAGATCTGACCCGTATGCATGAATACACATGTAACTTTAGTGCACAAGGGTGTACCCGGCTTATCTCAAAGTGGGGAGGGCTGAATGAATATCTATATATATATATATATATATATTTATATTTATTTATATATTATACTTTCTTATTTATTTTGGGTTTTTATAATGTGGAGGGATATAAGTGGCAGTGTTCCAATTTAAATCATTGACCCCTCTGCCCGCTGTTTACGCCCTGGTTTTACAGATATAATTCTCTCGCAGCTAACGACTTCTCCAGTTTAATGTTTGGTCAATTAATGATAATATGTTAAATCAATCACCGGCTTATTTTGCGCACTATAAAAGATCTTGGCCATGTTGCTCAGAATCACAGTTCATGAACAACAGACCTTTCAAGCAGATTCAAACTCGGCGAAAGGCGTTAATTCGTTAGAAAAATAAATATTGTGAAATTTCGCATAAAATATTAAAAATGGCAAAAGTACGAAAACCGCACAAGCTAATATATTCAGCTAAAATTGGTAAATTAATTATCTATATTTACTGTGTTCCTCTTCCAGATCTTGATAGTGTGTCTTTGTCTGACTGCATTGATTTTGTTGCTGACCCCAGCTAAGGCGGCTCCTGGAGAGGTAATTAATTGAAAATATGCAATCTTTACAATTTGAATTCACTTTTATTTGTCTTAAAGGGTTTGGCGACCAAAGATGCGGAAGATGACCTGTCCACAGCAGATACTATTGGCTTTGGATACTATTCTCCATCGTATTATAGTCCATATTACGGCGGCGGATATGGAGGATATGGATATGGCGGATATGGTGGATATGGATATCGCTATGGAGGTTATCGAGGTTACGGACGCTCCTATCGTCGCACCATTTATCCAGTCTGGGGTTGATCAAATTACGTACGAAAACCAGGCAAAATAAGCGTATCCAGTATCTTATAAATGTATATATATTTAGAAATCTAGCACGTTTCCCTTATGCATGAGTACTAACAACCAAATATATAAATAAATTAAATTTAGAAAGATAAAAAATGCTCCATATATATGGATATATATATATATATATTATTATTATTATTTATTTGTGGATAGAACATTGGGTTGTGTTATAAATATGGGTGTGTATTTGTGAATAATTAATAAATTGTAAAATAAGTATAGCGCTTTATTGTTTCTCTGTGTGTATTTTTGTTTTCAACCTGAAAAAAAGTGTAGGGTGTACATTTGACTATAGTATATTGTACCCGCATGCTTCTCCTTTCACCCGGCCACTGGGCCATCTTTCAAAACAAGTTCAGTCAGCTTTTTGCACATAATGACGTCACATGAATGCTTTTGACCCCACGACAATTAACACCACTCACGAAAGATAAACTTTATTATTAAAAAATTGCTGCTCTGATTGAGCAGTACTCGGTTTGTTTGAAAAACCGGACCGACAGACACTTAAGTACTTCCGAAGAAGTTGAAATAATAATCTTCGCGGCTAGACGCCGGCAACGTAAACTTATCAAAGGGAAATGTGGTCAAAAAAGAGCATTAGCTGAAAGTATTTGGCAAGAGCGAATAGGTAATTCAAACCTGATCCCAAAGCCCCCCACGATTTACGACACACACAAGTTGAGACAATTATGTGAAGATCATAAGTTCAACAATGTTGGACATTAAAAAAAGTGTTTTTTTTTTTGCTCAAAAAATAAAAAGATTACAAGTTGGTTGATTTCATAAAAAAGTGCAAAGGTTTCTCTTTGTTTTTACTTTAATGTGGCATCGTAATTTGTTTTTTACACTAAAAAAATTAAGTTATGTTTGATTAAAGTCGTTGCTTAAAAGGCGATATGCTGAATAGTATTGATATAGAGACGCCTCTTTAATGGTGCTTGCGACCATGTCCGTGCACCTTGTGCGACTGCCTCTTGTGATGCGAGGATTTTTGCTGGTGAATATGCTCTTTCTTTGACAACTTTGCGTTCAGTGGCGACTTGTGGCGTCTCTCGTTTCTATGCGATTTGGAGTGATGTGGCACCACTGGAACTTTGACGCGCCCATGCTTCACCTGCTCCTTGTTGTCCTCCGGCAATTGGTGATGCTTGGATTTGTCCGTAAGATGGCCACTATGCTGGTGCTGACCCACATGCTGGGAATTCTGGCGCTTATGGTGCGAATGTAGACGTTGACTGTCCTCACTATGCTGAGTTGCCAGCACAACGGCAATCAGGATTGTTGCAATGATAAACAACTGGAAAAATAGATCAAAACATTTATTTCGAACTTCTAATGGGTGGATTGAAGCAACACTGGTCGTTATCTAAGCGGATAAGATAACAACAATATCGTGCCCATTCCTCACACACTTACCGCCTTCAACATGATATCTTCTCTCTGTATTCGGATTTGCCTTACAAAAAGTTCGTTGTGTAAACGCGTACGTCCAAAAGTCGACTGCTTTCGGAAACTCTTCCGTTGCTGTTTATAACGTTATATTTTATATGACCAGCAACTCCAGCCCCTGTATAACACATACATACACATACACACACACACACACATACAGCAATGCTTACATTGTACGTGTATATGCATCGGTGTTCGTTTTTTTATCGCCCATAAAGAGTGAAAAACAAAGCGCTCGCTTTATGTATTTTCTACTAGTCATTCGCGACAGATGTGTACCATTAAAAAAGGCACAGATCGAGTGGCCAGATGATGATCGAGTTGAACTGTTCTAGGTAGCACTAGCCATCCCATAACTGAGCATCCTACAAATTACGTGACGTGATTTGAGTATCCCAGATAATATTGATAGATAAATTTCACAATTAGCGCATAGTTCTCAAACAAACAATTCAATTTTTAAATTAATCCCACGTTGCTATTCACTCAGGTGTCCAATTATTTATAAACTTATATATGATCCACGTCAGTAATCAGCAATCTTATCTCACATAGTACGGATATGGCTTTTTAGAGAAGGAAGGCATGCAGACAAAGTGAGGAACACGTCAATAATATTATTGAATCATTAATTTTATTGCATATAGTTGAAAATATTACAAAATAATGAAAATAAAATATTAAATATCGATATTCTTTCTGGTATGTGCTTTTAATCTATTGATTTGAAGGTTTAATTAGTTGTTTGAATATATATGTGTATGTCTATATATGTATGTGTTTGCTTGATAAACGTGGTATTTTATTAAATATATATAAATATGTATGTTCCACTTTCGAATGCTTCATTCTTTATGTTTATCGTAAATAAGTATACAAAATGTAATATATAGAAAATATTTGTTTATATAAAAACGAATGTGGGATTTAAAAAAGTATTGAATTAAGGAAATTATTGTAGAACAAAAAAATTGGTTTTTGAAAACAAAAATGATGACAATAAAAAAATATATAAGACATAAATAAATTGTAATGCAATAATTCACAAATAAACTTAGCACTAATACATTTTTTTTTTTTTCGTAGTTTTAGTATTTTTTTTTACGTTTTTTTTTTTTTTAATTTTTGATTATATTTTGTGTAATAATATACGACAAGTTGAAGCTTGCTCTTAACGTGGCTAAGCAATGTTGTTAATTCAATCGAATATTGATAGAATAACCACAAAAGAAAATGATCGCGTTGACAAAGTTTGAATCGAGTTGCTTAGATTTACAGATTTGAATTTTCATTGAACACATCGGGGTCAATATGTCAGCTTGTGTAGATATTGTGGTGGTGTACTACTCAAATGTGTAATATTTATGTTTGCAAACTCTTTAGTTATTATTAATTATTGTAGATAAGTTTGAATAAGTAAATTGTTTCGGTTATTTGTTATTAAACATTGTTTGATGCAAAACTATTGCCAACACGTTGTCCCAATTTCTACTCCTCGATGGTATAGAGGAAATAGTAGTTCTCATTATCGTTGACGGCTGCTGGTGGTGCCTTCGGCGATTTTCTCGATAACGGTTCAAAGCCCATGAAAAGGAATGCCTCAATTAAACGAGCACACTCCGGCTGATCCTTCCGCATTACCATGACGATGCCGTCCACCTCTAACTTATCCTCGGCAAATTCCAAGAGCGAGATGAAGGTCTCCTTGGAGCCAGCCGGGGGTAAGTCAGTGGGAAAGGCGACATATAGAATGTTGTTGGTCGGGTTCAAAATCGACATCCAATTGGTTGACAAGTCTTCAGTGACGTGCAGCTTGATGGAAATATGCACTGGTTGGTCATGCAGCAGGATCTGGCGCAACACCTCCTGGCAGTCATCCTCTGAGCACAACGAATGAATGTCATGCGACTCCGAGTCAGAGCATTCCGACGACGAAGATGAGGATGACGAAGCCCGAGAGCTGGCCTCGAACAAGCTGCCGCCAGCCGAATCCACCGAAGACTTGCGGCTGTAGCCTGTAAAATTAATGAAAAAAACAATTGCGTTGTTTAATATATAAATAGCAATTTGAAGATTCGATTATTTACCCGTTAAGAGCGATGCCCTATCGTGATCTGTTCTGTGGTGGACAGGGACATCAGGACCACCACAGAGGCCCTACGCCGAGAGAGATGCGGTAGGACTCATTCGACATGTTCGTGGCGCAAGACGAAGTCGAGATGGTGCGGAGCTTGCTATCGGCACATCCAGCTACTCCGCTATCATTAAAGTCTCTTCTAACGAAGGTACTACTAAACATTGGGTCGCTGCGAATCATACAAAACATTTGCAGAAATAACAATATTAGTTATAAATTTAAAATTTCCATAGTATGGCTTCTCGATTTTGTAGTTGTATGTGGATTTTATACAAATTTACCAATTCATTTTTTAAGTTAATTGGTGGCAATACAGACTCAGAAGCAGCTTTACGGCGCAATAGCTTATGGAAAACTGACATGCATACCGATAACACGTTAACGCTTATCGACAAAGACGAATCAACTTAACAAATCCACATTTTTATGATGCATATTTGTTTTTTAAATGTTTATTAAGATAAGATGCCCGCTATCTACAAAAAAAATAATTGGCGCTGATAACAACGATAACATTTGTCGGGCAACCATGCGGCTGAAATACAACCCTGCACGCTAGCAAGACTTATTCACCACAGCATGGCGGCGCTGGCAGCTGTCACACATACACACACACTCAATTGTGAACGTTTGTCCAAGAAGGGCGAAAATTTTCAGCGTCCGAAAAATACGCGAAAACTATTAAATATCAAATATATTTGTAAAGATACACCTTAAAGATGTCGATTGGTGTACCCATTAAAGTTTTACACGAGGCCGAGGGCCACATAATCACTTGCGAGACAATTACCGGCGAAGTCTACCGCGGCAAGCTAATCGAAGCTGAAGACAACATGAATTGCCAAATGACACAAATTACGGTCACCTACCGGGACGGGCGAACAGCCAATTTGGAGAATGTCTACATACGCGGCTCTAAGATACGTTTCCTCATACTGCCCGACATGCTAAAGAATGCACCGATGTTTAAGAAGCAGACCGGCAAAGGCCTTGGTGGGACAGCGGGTCGCGGCAAAGCTGCGATACTTCGAGCACAGGGTGAGTCAGGCGCAAAGCCAATTTTTCCATTGCTTTTTTCTTTACTAGCGCGTTTTTTTTTATCGCTTGCAGCACGAGGTCGGGGCAGAGGAACTGGTCCTCCTGGCGGCGGTCGTGGCGGAGGTGGCCCTCCAGGTGCACCCGGTGGTGGCGGACGCGGCGCTTGGCAAGGCGGTCCAACAGGCGGACGTGGACGCGGCGGCTTGTAAAATGCAACGCGGGAGCTAAACACATTCATAATTTAAGGGCAAATTAATATTAGCGGGCGGGTCGCAAACAATTCATGTTGAAGTCATATTATTGTCGAAAGAAAAAAACAATGGAACTAAAAATTTGAATTTCAAAATGTTACTTTTTTTTTTTTTTGTATTTTCCATTTAACCTAGAAAAAGAGACCAGCACCAAATTATTTGGGACAAACAACCAAACATATAAATATATATATGTATTATTAATATCGTCGCTTTTCGAATATTATACAAAGAGAGCAATTCCATGACAGTATTACAATCGGTACATAACTTGACTGTCGACGGATAGCTCTCTTCATTTCGCTATTCGTAATTTTATGTGAAACTTGACAGCCGCAAAGCTTTGAAAGGACAACAGACAATTTAGTTTAGACAGAGGACAATTTAATTTGTTAGTTGTTCGGGCAACGTCGAATATCATACAAAGAGAGCAATTCCATGACAGTATTAAAATGTATACTGGACTGTCGACGGACAGCTCTCTTTATTCACTTATTCGCTTTTCATAATTTCTCTCGTTTTGCTTCTGTGGGGTTAATCAACATTTAATTGGGGACAGACAACAGGACACATCACATCACGAACAGTTACCCAAAAATACAATGTATTTTTTTTTGCCGGGCCGGCACAAAAATATATGTGCAAATTTGTATATTGATGCCAATTGAATAACAAACTGCGCACTTGGCAAAGCATTTCAAATTGAGCGAGCAACAAAAGGCATTTTTCCTAGTACCCAAAAAACAAGAAGAGAGCAGTGCTGGCGGTTTTAGCTTTTTTCACATAAAATATGTTTTCTTTTTTATAAGAAAAAACAGCAGGCAGTGGGATCTTTTAACCTATATATATATAGGTTTAATTCACAATTTTTGACTTCCAGTCTTTTTTACTTATCATGAGTTTATCAAAGGCTGTTCTGGAGGGCATCCTCCAATGCATGTAGATTTAATGAGTGCAATTCAGCAGAAGGCACGTGCATATGGTGTGTGAGAGGCCAGTTTCAATTGGGTGAATTGAGTTTCGAATTGAACATTTAATACGTTATGTTGATCACCTACCCGAGCTGATCCGTTGAGTTCGAGGAGTCAGGCTGCGGCTGCTGTTGCATGCTTATATTACTGATATTCCAAGTAAATATATATAAATTTACGATTTAGGTTTGTAGTTTATGTCTATATCACAGTTACGTTGTGCTATATGCCTTGTGTGTCTTGTAATAATTACGTTATCACAGTTTTGTTTACGATTCGTAGAATTTTCTAGAAGTTTTACATCGAAATGGCTTCCGAAAGGTATTCGCCTCTCACTCTGTCTTTCCCTATCTTTGTTTGCTATTACAACAGTAAGGTAAAGTAAAAAAGACCGTGTTTTTGTGCTTGTTATTTGCGTTTGACTTCCCGTTTGCCGAAGCGTGCGAAGCGTTGAGCGCTTGTCTGCCAACTGAAGGCATCCCAATAGCTGTGGCATCATTTATTTCAAAAAAGATTTAGTAGATGTCCCACACACAAACACAGTCACATATATATATGTATATGTTAACCAGCCTGTGCACATGTATGTGCGCGTGATTGTGTAGTATAGACACAATAGATAGATAGATATACTACCACATTAGTGGGGTTATATGTGGCCGAATCGAAAGAAACACAGAGACAATCAAAACAAACAGGTACAGTTTAACTGTAGAAGACAAACCGTCATGCATTTAGAAATCCAGTTTCCAAGGTTTAGCATTGGCCCCACATTTTGTCCCAGTCTCAGGTCCGATATTTTAAGTAGCAAAAAAGGAAGAGCAAAAACAAACATAAATCAAAAGAAAGAAGCAAAAACAACTAATTACATTTGCATTTGCTGATACCGCTTTGGGTCCACAACCCCCCGAATATATCTATGCAAATATTTGCACACACAAATCCAAATGTAAATGTATATGTTTATTGAGAATTCGGTCTTTACTTTCCCTCTGTGTTCTTCCCTATGCCATTATTTGTTTATTTGATAATTGTCATTAAATGCCAACAATTAATTATGTATACACAAATAAAAAAGGAATCAAAAACGAATTAATTATTATTTTGCTCAGCACTTAAACAGTTAAAAACAAACGATTTAAGTGCCTGAATAATAAATAGCTTAAACTAAAAACAAAACAAAAAATCAAGCGATAACGATAACACGAATACATTGTCAATCGATGTCTGGCCCTGCTTACGTGCAGTCTGGCGGTAAGAAATGTATGCGTGTGTGTGTATGAGTATATGCAAAACAAAAGCACTCGCAAATGCGAGCAATAAATTGGAAGAAAAAGCCAGACAATTTCTATGGAAATACAGTTATTATAATATGAACATACAATATGTATGTGAGTCAGCGCACGCATTTCATGTAACTCAATCACTTAATCATTGTAATACTCAGCAGTATCACGTGATATGGACTAATACTGAGTGGTTACACTTACTTATTTTTTTTTTGCACCTTGATACGACAATATAAAGCAAAAGACTTAAACAACGCAATAAGTTTTCAGCGTTTTAAGGCCATAGTTAAGATAACACATGATACAGATAAGGAAATGAGTGTGGCGTTTGCAGTGTACGTAAATGTGTCGCTGGTTGGTAAACACATCAAAAAGGTATGTGGCAACTGCTGCATAAAGCTGTCTGCAAACAAACATGATTAATTGTTGTTAGACAGATCTCCATTCAGCTTAAAGCAAATATGTCTCGCAATAAGCTGCACTAAAACACACATATGCAAACAGAAGTTGAGAGATTTAAGGCAAAGCGAGTCGTAAAATAATCTAATAATTTCCATTTTTTTTTTTCGGTTTTATAGCGATAAGATACCTGACAGCTTTAAGATGTTGATTATTATAAGATAAGAGAAAAAACGATAACGTGCTAAGTGGCAGCACTACAGATATAATGCAGCCTCTTTTATGACCTTCTGATTCTGCACTTCTGTCGTGATACTTTTATTGGAAGCTTCTCTTTTCCTCATTCAGTCGATTGACCCAATATTGAGCGCTGTTCTGGCAATTCACTCACTCACACACACACGCATGCACACAGATGTATGTATGCTTGCCACTTGCCGAGTTGCATGGTGAGTGGAATTTTCCATTGTTTGTAAATACATAAAGTGTCTGTTTGCTTGTTTGTATGTGTAAGTTTGTCATGTGTGTATGTTGACGTAATGAAAGCGCATAGAGCCAAAAGCAACAAAATTGCAGCTTCTAATAACCGGATGATAAATAAAATGGTCAAATAGAAATGACGCAGCAAGAAAACCGTTTACAATTCCAATTACTTCTTATTAGAAATGTCTTATCCAGTGCAAGTGGAAAGTCGTTTGGGTCGAAACAATTTCTGTTGTTTATTTTGGCAGCGAGATAACAAAGCAAACAGAGTGCAAACAATGCTGAAGAGGCTCAGAGTTGTGTTAGTCGGAAACAGAAAAAAAAACTCAGATAAGAGTAGCAACGATCGAATATAAAGTCACAATGTTTACCGCGTAATAACAGTAATTGCTAACGAAAGCTCCATTTGTTTGCTCACAGAAGATTTAAGCAACGCATCTGACAACAACAGCACAGCATCATTGCAAGAAAAGTGTTGTCAGGCAGTTTACTGTATAATAAATAACAGTATTTGACCAGAGAGCGTATGCAAAGTTATTCAAGTAAAAACCGAATAAAACACAATTGACGCTCTCTCTCACATACACACAGTCATTTGTACATACACGTACGTACATATGTATTAAATTTAGAAGGGTATTGAAACTGTTTATGCGTGTTTGTGTGCGGAGCGTTGCCAGATTGCTGTGGCAAAGCATATCACAACAGCAATTTGTTGTTTTCGCACAATTAAGCAATAAAGCTTTAATTGAAACGCGCATGTACAGCTAATAAATATTTATCAGTATTCCTTTTTCGCATATTTTTCCTCTCCACTTCAGGGCTACTGCGGGGTGACAGCTACATATAATTTATATGTATATAAGGTGAACAAGATGGCTGCTACGGAAAGAAAAACAAAATAAATACATATAAGTAAAATAAATAACATTAAAAAAATGCACAAATTTCGTGAAATCAGTTATTTACTTTACCTACAGATCGTTTTATTTTTGCATATAATCCAATTTCTTTGTTTGGTTATGTGTACTTTTGCACACACACACACACACACACACACACACATGCAAGTACATACATATGTATGTAAGTATGCATGAATATATGTTTTAATATACATGTCATTCGGGCTAAATACTACAGTTATATTACCAACACCGACCCGAAATTAGTTAATATGTTACACTTAAAATTATTGCACTATTATAAAAACTTGCCATGATTTTATTGGCAACCAACAACTAAATAATTAATTTGCCACCAATTGGATTGGGTCCGATTGGTTACGGTACCCGTGCACTATTTTCCATTTCCTTTCATTTTTCTTTTATTCACTACAAAATCGATTTTAGCACTATTTTTTTTTTTTTTTTTTTGCATGGCATCTTTGTACCATTACTTACAGTTTATTATTCATGTTTGATGGCATTTTAACACTTAATGGTTGCAACTTAACGCACAAAGAAAACAAAAATTGGGTTTTGTTGAACAAAAAATCTGCTCTGGCTTAACGAGAAGCGTTTCAGAATACTGCACTTGCGATCCGATTGGTTCGACTGCTAAATCGTATATAAAGTAAACGGAATCCTAAGCAATAGACGAAACCTACAACCTGGCACAGGCAAATCGATTGTTTTCAGTGATACGAATTGGGTGTATGGTCTCTGTCGATATATACGATGAATACTAGTAGGTTGTTTGTTTTGTTTTCTTTAGAGGGAACCGATAAGTGAGGTAGCTGTGAATATTTCTAGTGGGGAACTTATTTGTTTTCTTATCGATAGTGCCCCGGCTTTGTAGTCGATTGTTAAGTTAGTGCAGCATTGTCCGTCAGTTTTGTGCGTTCTGATTTCGGGAAAAGAAAATTAAATCTGTGAAACACTGCAAAATCCGCTATCCTTTCAACGAAATAACCATGAGCGCCTTTCCAGGAACGTTCGCATTCGACGAATATGGTCGGCCTTTCATTATTCTGCGTGATCAGGAACAGCAAAAGCGCATCACAGGCACAGATGCCATCAAGGTAAATTTAACTTGTTAATTTAAATGCTTTTTATGACGGATAAGTATATCCTGTTATTTTTAATGTGTGGCTCACAATTATCCAAAGATGTTTCAGCTAAAATATAGTTGATAGTCTCTGAAAACAATGACGCATCATTTGTCGAATGTTCCAGATGTTCTTTGCTGCCGGCTTTTAACGCATTAAAATTACACTTTGCAAATGCGTCTTGTATAAATGTCATTTTAAAATTGATGATAAATGCAGTTTGCTAGGCAAACGCATTTAAATACAATTTAAAATAGATAAATGCAATTATTTGAAATACACTCTGTGACGTCACTTTTGCATTTTGAGGTTAAAACGCCGCACAGATGTTCGATATTCCACAGACGAACGCTTGAGTCACGCGCAGAAAAAGTTCTCTATTTTTTATCGAATGTTTTTGTTGTTATGTTTTAGACGCACATTATGGCGGCACGGCAGATTGCCTCAACGCTGAAGACATCGCTGGGACCCAAGGGTCTGGATAAGATTATGGTCAGTGCCGATGGTGATGTGACGGTGACCAACGATGGCGCCACCATCATGAAACTGATGGAGGTGGAGCATGAGATTGCCAAGCTGATGGTCCAACTGTCGCAGTCGCAGGACGATGAAATTGGCGATGGCACAACCGGCGTCGTCGTCCTCGCTGGCGCTCTGCTCGAGCAGGCTGAGGGACTGATCGATCGCGGCATTCATCCCATTCGCATTGCCGATGGCTTCGAGCTGGCCGCACAGTGCGCCATCAAGCAGCTGGACTCGATTGCTCAACCGTTCCCAGTCGATCCGAAGAACAAGGAGCCGTTGATTCAGATTGCCATGACGACGCTGGGCAGTAAGATTGTGAATAAATGTCATCGTCAGATGGCTGAAATGGCCGTCGATGCAGTGCTCAATGTGGCCGACATTGAGAAGAAGGATGTCAACTTTGAGCTGATCAAAATTGAGACGAAAGTCGGTGGACGCATGGAGGATTCCATGCTGGTCAAGGGCGTCATTGTCGACAAGACCTTGAGTCACTCGCAGATGCCCAAGGAACTGAAAAATGTCAAGCTAGCCATTCTCACCTGCCCCTTCGAGCCCCCGAAGCCAAAGACCAAGCATAAGCTGGATGTCACCTCAGCGGAAGATTACCGTGCACTGCGCGAATACGAGCAGGAGAAATTCACCCAGATGGTCAAGCAGGTGAAGGATGCGGGCGCCACCCTCGCCATTTGCCAGTGGGGCTTCGATGATGAGGCCAATCATCTGCTGCTGCAGCAGGATTTGCCTGCAGTGCGCTGGGTTGGTGGTCCGGAGATTGAACTGATTGCCATTGCCACCGGCGGCCGCATTGTACCTCGCTTCGAGGAGCTGACACCCGAGAAACTGGGCACTGCAGGTCTAGTCCGTGAAATGGGTAAGTTATCAGATGCTAGTTGATTCGTCCAGCTACAACAACCCATTTTTTCCTTGCAGCATTTGGCACGTCAAAGGACAAAATGCTGGTTATCGAGGAGTGCAAGAACTCCAAGGCTGTCACAATCTTTTTGCGCGGCGGCAATGCCATGATCATTGCGGAGGCCAAGCGTTCCATCCATGATGCCATCTGTGTGGTGCGCTCGCTGGTGAAGGATTCGCGTATAGTTTATGGTGGTGGTGCTGCCGAGATCAGCTGCTCTTTGGCTGTGGCCAAGGAGGCCGATCAGCTCTCCACGCTGGAACAGTATGCATTCCGTGCCTTTGCCGTCGCCCTGGAGAGCATTCCTCTTGCGCTGGCCGAGAACAGCGGTCTGCATCCAATTGAGACGCTGTCGGAGCTGAAGGCCTGCCAGGTGTCGGAGAAGAAACCCAGCCTGGGCGTCGATTGCATGCTCACCGGCGATTCGGACATGAAGAGTCACAATGTTGTCGAGTCGCTGCACTCGAAGAAACAACAGATTCTCTTGTCCACCCAGCTCGTCAAGATGATACTCAAGATCGACGATGTGCGCTCAAAGAATCATGGCATGTAAATTATGGCACACCCAACCACACACACATAGGTACCCAAACAAAAACATCAGCAACACATCAACACCCGCACACACATACGCATAACTCTTCGCTTCCTGCAGTGTGCTCCTTTCATGCATATATCTTAATATATTCGTATATCTCTGTATTAATTGTTTACTTTTATTAATCAACACAATTCTTTGGAAAAGAAACAAAATCAACAGCAACTAAGCGGAACAATTGCGTTCAAATAAAATACAACTAAATACAACATTTAAAACAAATTTGTACAAAATTAGCTACTATTCTTCTATGTAAAGAAATGTTGATCATTCATTTGCTTAAAACAATCAGGATCGGGATAACGTTATAAAAGGCTCGATTGAAAAAATCCTTGGCCAACTTTAAAACTAAACCTTTTTGCCGTTAACGGTTGCCAGCTGACTCCGGTTGAGTTGGTCGAAGAAGAGCAGACCCGCCGCTCGCTCCACCGTCTCGGGGGGAACTTGGAACACTTGCAGCGGGGTGTCGTTGCTTATGACTCTGTTCGGCATCACGTATGCCTCCATGTGCAGTTTGTTGTCCGCGGCGGTCTCACCCACAATCACCTTGTAGAAGTGGGTGGGCACAGCCACCGTATTGGCACCGATAACCTCATACTTGACATAGGTCTTGCCGTCGTCCTCCTTGTGGGGCAAGTAGAGGGGACCCGTGCAGACGTAGACATTGGCGTAGATTTGTGTCAGTTTGCGCACGTGCAACTCCAGCGTGTTCCATGCATCCCGATTGAAGCCCTGGCCCACCTGAGGCGCCATGTTTGATAGCAGGAAGGTGTCGTCGCAGTGCTTCTGATGCAGCCGATGATTGCCCGCCGCTGCCATGTGACCACGATCGTAGCCAGAGCGACGATAGTCGGTGTTTTGGGCGCGGAAATAGGGATGTATGCTGTCGTCGGGCTTAAAATCTGACTTTGCACGATCCACGTCCGAATTCTTGGCCACCGACTGGGCGGTGAGGTGCTCGAACACCCAGTGGGGCACACGAGTCCGTCTGTCGTAGGATAACACATAGTCCGATTGGGAGCGCACATTGTCTAGGCCGGGAAAACCGTATTTCATGATCTGTGAGATGCGCGACGGCGTTGCCGCGCGGTTTATCTCATTGGCCGGAATCAGGGCAGCAGCAGAGACGGTCCCGAACACGGGTAATCCGGGTAAACGTTGAAGTTTGTCTTGGCCACCTTTACTATGGTCACTGGTTAGGTGGCGTTCCGCATAGGATCCCAAATAAAAAGCACTTAAGGCTGTAGCACCGATTGCCAACATGTTGCGTACTTGTGGGCTCATCTTGGATTGCAGTTTAATTTATAATTTTTATTATTTAAAGCCGTTTGCTTATTGCACAATTATCACATTGTCAGCTGTTTGAAAGAGCGTGTGACCGTGGAAGGCAAATTGGAAAATGCCGTAATCGCATTCAAAAATACTAAGTTCGAAAGAGCTGCATTTTTAGTAGAAGTTATCGATAAATTGAAAGTGCTTGCGCGGACAGAAAGCTGAATAATATAAAAGCTGTGATAAGGCAGTTTGCCTTGACATCCCCAAAGGATCAGTGAAGCGAATAAAGAACTGTGGAAAATGTTTAAGTTTAATATATAATTGCTTCAACATAATCTGTCTATCCGGTCTTATTCCAGGTACATACACTACGAGATGAATGACGATGTCAATAGCGTCGGTCCGGTGGCATGTCTACAGTGGACAAGGGTCGTTCTCTCTCGCTCTCCCCCATAGCTTTCTACAGGCACATTTACAGCAATAGGGACCACAGCTGCAGTGGACACTAAGTTATTTCCCCCACTAATCAGAATTTACAATGCTTCCTCTTTAAATAGGTTCAGTGCAGCGAAAGATAGAATTAGATTACGATCAACTTTAACCGCTTCGCAGTTAACTAGTTTATTATTATCATTATTATTATTATTATATTGCGTACACAGATTACAGATTTAGCTTAAATACATAAGTATAAGTTTTATCGTCAACACGAATTGGTGATTAACGTTAAAAAGCTTGGATATATATTGTAAATTAATAAGTTAATTGGGTTTTTTTTTGTATATTTGATTATGACGGAAAATTGTATCCAATCTCATTAAAAAATCACAACGACACATTTTGCAAACGGTGAGAACATTTTTCGCTTTGTCATTGTTACTTACAGCTAGAAAAAGTGAGGGTGGCAAGAGCAAGGGGCAGGTGGCGTGTGGCGGTTGCCTTACAATCTAGTGGAAAATCTGTTAATGGGGGAACTAAGCGCTACTTAAAACGCTTGCTGCTGTCGCGTGTTGTGGCTGCTGTTGATGTTGTTGCTGTTGCTGTTGCTGCTAGCATGTCTCCTTATTGCAATCAACGAAATTGCTAAACTCAGTCGCATTTGGCGGCCCCTCGCTATACAGATATGTGACCGGCCAGAGACGGGCCGCAGCAAAATCGCTGACACTCTGCAATCCGCCGGGTCGCGGCGGATGCTGGTTGTATTCGCTGCTCGCCGCCGTCGCTGGCTGATGCTTTGGCTTCTGCTTGCTGCTGCTGATGCTGCTTGGCAGGCCTAGGCTGGAGTGCGTCGACTTCGTGCCGTTCTTGCCGCCGGGATAATAACGATCGCTGCACTTGCGCCACTGATCCGCCTCGTCGCCCACAAAGCACCTGTTCCAAATACAAATAGAGTAATAATTTTAATGTTTTCTGCCAGAGCTTAAATTAATGTTATATTGTTTTGTTTTATTTTAGCTAATTTTATTTTTTCCAATTTTTTTTTCATATTTATAATCAATTCAAATACTCTATATTTAATTTTTTTTTTATTTAATGGCTAATTTGAACTTTTGTTAAAATTTATTTTCTATAATTAACTTCCATATGCCTTTTCCATCTTTTATAACTTAAGAGTAAGTAAGAAAAGTAACATAAATTAAATCGTTAGCTGGAAATTTATATACTTTTTAATATTCCCGTTTACGTCAAATTCAATCAAAAACAATTTACAATAAATTTAATTCTGCATAAATTAATTACTACTTTTCTGGTTATATTTAATTCAAAATTTAAAAAATAAATAAAACAGTTTTAAAATATAATTTAAAATTGAGCTCTATCTTTTTAACAGTTCTTTTGAAGTTAAATTACTCACCAGGGATAATCGAAACCGCGACTGTAGCCACAGGGATGATCCGTCTTGCAACAATAATCCCAGGAGCCGATTTCTGTGCCATCCGTTTCGCAGGAATAAAAACCCGTTACGAGATTCTTTTCGCAAGGACTGCTGCGACGACAGGGTTTGCCGGATACGGTATAATGTCGCCAGGCAAGGTCGCCTTTTGCAAATGAAAGGTTAGTTAAGGATAGGCACAAAGCGTAATCCGTTAGGCATGCGCTAGTTAGTACATTAACAGGATGGGGGGACGGGGGATTCGACTTTGTTTTGCGGTTATTTTTCATTGCGGGAGGGTCTACTGTACATGATGGTTGTAGTAGTAGTTTTCTATATATGTTTTTTACATGTATATGTACATTCTCCGCCGTTTACAAACTAATTATACGCATACAACTAAATTACTAATCGCTACGTTTTGGGGATTATTGACAGTTGAATTTTGTGGGTAATTCCGCTGGTTATTTACACAATGATGGACGTGCAACAGGTTAAGAGTGTCAGTTTACCAGGTTCCCGGAATATGTCCATGCGACGATCATTATTCACACGCGATCCCCCGATTGTGTTGACCTTGTCGCGACAGGTCCAATCGAAGGGATTCCACGCGAACAGCCAATAATCTCGCTCCTTGGTGTGCGTATAGTGCACATCCAGCTTTAGCTCCGTCTGATCCAGATCCGACATTTCACAGTTGCCATGGGAGCTGGAGTGCACAAACATAAACATGTAGTTGGCCTGGAGATGCAGTCAATCCGTGGACTTACCCAAAGCTGAAGGCATAGCACTTGAATTGGGTCGTCTCCCTGAAGTGTATGCACTCCTTCTTGCAGGCCATTTCCGAGGACACCTTCATGACCTTCTTAATACCAGGCGGCAGTAGTCGAGCCGGCGATCCATAGCCCAAATAACACACTTAACCACAATAAAGATACATATACATATAAGTTTGATAAGGATAACAATATTATTTACATACGTTTCTTGTGCTTCTCATCCATAATAGGCTGGATTTCGCAGCCATGGCCATAGCTGGCGCGCTCGAAGATGTCGAAGGCGGCATCCAAGATAAGATGGCGCTCCTTGTCCATGTCCCGGACGGGCCAATCGCTCAGCTGGCAGTTGTCGATGACGCCCGCATGCCGCTGCTGGCCATAGCGAAAGGCGAAGGCGCGACACGTGAACTTCGTGGATCGGATGCACTCCATCTCACATTCGCCCACTGTGCGCACAGTCAGCGAGTCCCGCACGATCGACTTGAAGAAGCGTGTGGCATCAATGGCGCGGAAGAAGCACTCTGTAAAGCACCAACAAAGAATTTTATATTAAATTCAGATTAAATTTAATAAAATATTATTCGGTTAAATTAATTTTAATGTATTTAGATTTATACATGGATTTGGCAATGGAATTAACTACCTTAGAGCCTTTAATATGTTTTTAAAATTTAATTTTTTATGTTATTAAAAAAAAATTGAAAAGATTTAAAAATAACGTTAAATTTATAAAAAATGTATTAAGAGTGAAAATAAATTCAAATTGTATGTGGAAAAGAGCCTCAATTTAATATCTTTAATGTATTTTACAACTAAATAAAATTTAAATATCAACTTGAATAGAATAAGGAGTGAAAAGTATAAGAATAGGAAAAAAGACTATAAAAACAATAACTAACATTCTTTTTTAAATATTATTATGCTAAATTTAAATTTTTTCGAAATTTTGCAAAGAATGTTAACATTTCAAATATTCTATGGACTCACGTGCATTGCGCGGATCGGAGAGTGCTGTGCTGGGATTATCACTGCGTCGCGGGGGTTGAGGGGATGGCTGCCTGCACACATCCATATCATCGGCCATGGAGTAGATGTCGTAGTCCCGATCCGGCTCAATGTCCACATAGTAGTCAAGCTTATTGACGGGCCTGTCGCAGAGCATGCAATTGTCGCGACCCGCCTGATTATAGCGATAGCTGTATGTGTGGCAAATGTAACTGGGACGCTGATCCGAGCAGAGACGCTCGCATTCCGTTAGTGTAGGCACATTGAAGGCATGCTTCACGGCCGTCTTGTGGAGTCGGAAGCCTTCGCTAGTCTTGGCGGAGCATTCTTAAAGTGGACAGGAATACCATAGATTAAAGGGTAAATTTATGACTCAATCCTTTGCTTACCATCCGGTCCTGGTCTTCTGGTCCACTTCTGTCTGTAGTCGTTGCGCAGACGCGGATATTCATTGTCGTAACTGGAGCCGGGATAGCGTAGAACCGCATTCGATTCACGTGGCGGCTCTCGATGGCTGGAGCCCAGCTCAAAGTAGTTGAAGCCATGCTGATCCTTTCGACGATGCGACTCACTGAGTCCGTATTGTGAAGAGCTGTGTTTGTTGCCGCTGCCGCCATAGCTGCCATAGTTTTCCTCCGCTCCTATTAAGTAGGGTACAAACTTGTTGGGCTTCTCGTAGGCAATGCTGCCCGAACTGGGTCCATCTCTGTCAAGGTAGTTGTGTGACGGACCCGTCGCTGGCGGCGCTGGCCTACTCGGCTCATGTGGCCGATGGGGCGAGTAATCATGCCCCGGACGATAGGATGGTCTGTACTTGTCAATGCGATCGGTTTCGGGTCTTGGCGGACGGTATACGGAGCTATCGTAGCCCGAGCTGCTGGGCAGCGTTTCCCAGCGATCGGGTCTGTAGCGGGATGGTGGCTCGGGTCGGCCATAGTCATGTCGATCTATATAGTCGGGTCGCGAGTGATCGCCAAAGCTGCTGGGTGGTGTATGACCATAGTAACCAGAGCCAGAGCTATGCGAGGAGAATTCATACGAGGACGAGGAGCTTGATGAATGGGAGCTGTGATGGTCCTGTGAATATGGTCGATGTTCGTAGGAGCTGCTGCTTGGGGGGCCCGACGGACCGCGATAATGATCCACTGCGGTGCTGCTGTGTTGCGGCGGTGGCGGGGGTCTATAATGATCACGATCACGATCACGATCTCGATCGCGATCTCCGCCATAGGAGCCGCCGCTGGGTCCAGGCCCACTGCTGCCGGGCTTAAAGTAAATCGGATTACTGATCAGTGGACCTTTGGAGCAGTCCTGGCAGACATTGCGACGACAGCTGCTAGGCGCATTGCGATCCCGCTCATAGTAATCATAATCGGGATGCCTCAGCAGATTCGAGTCGCGCCGATTCGCACTCGAATAGATCTCCATTTGGGACAGCGGCATCTCGATCAGCTCACAGTCGCCCTGGCCATGTCCCGACGGATCCAACCGATAGTTGAAGCCTTCGCACATGAATCGCTTCTCGTGGCCGCACTCCCGCATGCAATCCTCCACCCGTTCGCAGGATATGGAGCGGCGCACCCAATGCTGAGCCACTCGCTTCCCGGCCAACACACGACGGAAGCAGGCTGCAAATAATTAACAACAACCAAAAAAACAAAATGAAGAGTTATTTTCGGTGTGCCGAAAATGAAGATATCTTGCAGCTTGCAGATATATTTTGAAAGTTTTGCAGAATTTTGAAAAAAGAATTTTTAAATTACAGCTTCGTTGGACATTTTGAGAGCAATAAAGCAATAAGACAAATAATCATCTTCAATTTCTTATAGCCTAATATAGAAAAATATATATGAATATTAAGAAAATTCAAATTGAATATAGGAATAGATATGAAAATTAAGAAAATTTAAATTAAATAATATAAAGGACAATCTGGAATATGAGCGAAGGACAAAATTATGTTTTTTATAATATGTAGAGGATATTAATAATAAGAAGCCAGTTGTTGATTAGATGCGTCAAAATGAAAACTATCAACATTTTTTAATGTCGCTAAATTATGTAAAAAAAAAACATAAAAAGGATTTACGCCTTAGTTCAATTTGTTAAGTTTTAGACTGGTTCTAATCATAAATATAAATTTTTTTCGATTTCTATTACAAATTTTGTAATAGAATGAAAATATCCAAATGCAAGGGTATAAAAAAAGATAAAGATGCTGCAGCAAATGCAGTCAACAAGTTGAAGCTGCAGCTGTTAGTGAAGCAATCGCTGCCTCTTCACATTAACTCTGGCCGAAAAACCAAAGAAGAAGCAGAGAAAACATGGTCATAAGCAGAAAGTCAGTGAAGCGTTTGAAACGCCAGAACTCCAAGATCGGGGGCTCCATGTTGCTTCATGTGTATGTTTGCTTTTGTTTTTTTTTTCTTTTTACCGTCACATCCGCTGCTGCTGTAAATTATGTTCGAGTCATGTTTTGCGACGCCAACGGACACTTGTAACACCGACCACCCCCACCCCCCTCACCCATAACTGCCCCCGCCCACCCATCATCACACGTTTAATGTACAGGGCCTTTGTGCAGATAATCTGTGGAAAATTGCCGCTGAGCAGCGGCTTGGAGGAGCCGTTGTTCTCTGTGTAGTTATTTTACTATTTACTATTTTCTTTTTTTTTTTTTTGTTAAAATTATGCAAATTACTTTAAACAGCGTCGTTTTGGCCAAGTGCATTGACCGAGTTGAGGGCACCCCCAAATCAGCGTCTTACCTTTGGCATCCTCCACAATGATAATTGTGCTGCTTATGTCGCTGCTGCTGTGGCGCGTAGGACTCACAAATTTGGCACTGCTGCCACACAAGAAGAACAGCAGCAGCAGCGGCGGCAGCAGCAAGTGGAAAACTGTTTGCAACCGCATTGAAACGCGCTCAGCGAAGCACTAAAAAAGCTTACAAATATTTTCCGAATCTTTATATAAATCGCGCGCTGGCTTTTAATTCTATTTTTGCTATGTTTTTTTTATTTAATTTTAGTTTTTTGTATTTTATATGTGATGCTCAGTGATTACGTAAGCGCGTAGCGTATTTGTTCCATTTGAATGTCAATTGCGTGTAGTGGAAAAGCCAAACGCAGGCGCAGCAGCTATTAAACTGAGAGTTTCACACACACTCTCATACACACACACACACACACACACAGAGAGACGCACACACAACAGGATATGCGAATACGTATACTTATTTCCGGCGACTGCGACGCGCAGCGATGGCGATTCTAATGGCGAATGAGCAGCTGCTGTGGTCAAGCTTGCGGTTTTATATGGTATTAGAAAAATGCTCGGGCGCTCGAGCGTTTTTCCCCAGCCAGCGTGGAAAAAGCTTCTATTTGCGGCAAGGGCGAGAGCTTTTTTTGTTTTTTTTTTTTTTTTTTTTGTTGTCTGCGGTTTCTGTTCTCTCGCTGTGACTATGTATCATGTGGCACTATTATGATGCCAGCGGGGGGCGTTGTCGTTGTGATGGAGTCTATGGAGCCTTGAATGACGGTTGTTGTTTTATTTTTTAATGAGTATTTTTTGGTAGCAGATTGCTTATCTTTGATTCAGATGAAATTACGGGGGCACTTGGTTAGTTGGTACCTCTGGGGCTATGGGCTGAGCGCCGAGCAGCCAAGCGTGAATTGACGTCACTCAAGGATGCTGGCGATAATCAAATTATATGCAATTGAAGAAGACCAACGAGATAAATAAAATATGAATTCAAAGAACTCAAATTTCTAAAAACTAAATTCAAATTCGAGTTTAATTTTAAAACAGCTACAGGTGTGTACAATTTAGATATGAATTTCATTAATTTTTAATTAATATAGCTTCAACTCTAATTGAACTAAGCTAAATAAACTCAAGGAGTGGTTCGTTGTCCAATTCTTTGTCTGTTTAAAGTTAATTGTTTTATCTACGAAAATGTGCTAATTATTATTATATGCAATAAAAAAAAGCATTTATTATTTCTTGCAATTTTTTTAATTTGCTCAACTTTGTGTAGATTTAATCTATGTTCAGAACAAAAATAATTAAGCTCCACATTTAGTTCGTTGCCCAAGTCTGTTGATATAATTATTCTGTCTGCTTTAAGCGTATTATATTAATTAGGAACGCAAGCTGCAAGTGCAGTTCGTTGCCTAAGTCTTTTGTATCTCGGCCCCCAACGTTGCAGCTGTTGCATACACAATTCATATTTAATATCAAGTTCGTTGCCCAAGTCTTGGCAATTCCATCGATCATCTCAACAAGAAGAAGAAGAAGAAGAATAACTCCTCCCCCACCCACTGCACATCCACTCTTGGATGCAGCACAAAAAGCCAGACAAGTTGAGCGCATTTCCGTTTCTTAATCAATGTCACTGCTGTCAGTTCAATGGTTGGCTTTTTTTCGGCCTACAAGATTTGCATACAATGGATGCAGTGTGCCTTTCGGGGCGCTTGTTCAAGTGCAGTTGCTCTTGCACAATTTCAGCAAAGTAGCCAAAAACAAGCTTACAAAAATATGCGTGCTACACTTCCGCTTCTACAGCCCAAAAAGAAAAACTGAAGAAAAAAAAAAACACAAATTACTCGTATGGTTATCTTTAGCTTTAGCTCCCGAGATCTGTCCCACGCCTAATAAAGTCAAGCACGCAGAGCAACGATTTAATTACGTTGCCAGATCGCAAACTGGCATTTGAACTTGGCTTATGTCACCTCATCATGATAGCACCAAGCTGAAAGTTCACGTGCTTTTGAATGTACTCGTCACACTCGAGAAACTCCAAAAGGAAGTCGAGTCTAAAATCAAAATATAAATGACTCTTTGATGAGTTGGCAGCGCAATTTTAGAATTGTCATAAATCTTCTGCACTTGACAACCTAACCAAAATAAATAAACATATCTTAACTACAGCTGACATCATATGTGAAAAAGAAAATTTTGGCATTCTAGTTAAGAATTAAAAAGCTTTTGTTCTACTTTCAAGCGTAAAAAATTATATATATTTAAAATGTTATATATAAGTTGTAAATTGTTAGCTTATGTGACAATTCTGTTTATAAATTTTTTTTTTTTATATATCTTTTTTTTTTAATTTGAAATTATTTTCCAATCCCACGAATATTCCACTAAGTTCAGCATATATTTTTTCCTAGCTGTAAAAACTCGTTTCCAATATTAATATATAATAGAATATTTTTTCAAGCCATCCGATATTTTGAATGGAAGCTCATCGATAACCCACTTTTCCGACATTTGTTGCCATTTTTCATAAGCTTTGCTCGACATTTGTTATTATTTTTTTTTGTTGCATTCAAAATGCGAGTTGCGGTCACTTGTTTTGTTATCCACGACGTGGGCTCGATTGCTCGATTATTGTTTTTGGTATGGAAATGTTTTGGGCCCATGCAAGCAGCGACTGTCTGCTGTCCGCTGTCCGCTGTCCACCGTCCACCCACTCAACAGAGAGATTGCGCTTTATGTTCAGCTAATGGGATTTTAGTTTTGTTACGCAAATAAAAGCGAATCGAAATGTGGGTCAAATGCCCGCTCCTCCTCCTCCCCCTCCTCCTCCTCCTCCTCCGGCGCCCACCCCACTGCGCCCGTTCGTAATGAGTTTTAATTGTGCGCAATGTTAATTCTAGGTTTTTTAGTTGTTACATTCTAAGCCCGAAAAGCAAACAAACCGCTTCCAAACCCGCCACTGCCTATGTTAGCTGGGCGCGAATCCAAATTAGTTGGGACCATGTTAGAGTTATTAAAGTGAACATTGGGCTACTTACCATTCATCTCATCCATGGGATAACGATCGCGATCTCTGTCCCCAGCCATCTGCATTGGGGGCTCTAAAAGATAAATTCAAAGATTCGAAACTTAAGTCTGGTGCAAAGTTTTCTACTCTCATTTGACAAAGTGAATTAAATTATCCTATACAAAGCTAAAACAATATATATCTAACTTATTGACTTATCTATTATCGTTATTTTAGGCTCAGAATTTAAGCCATATTCTACAAAAGTAAGTGTTTTTTTATCCTTGGAATAAAAGTAGATAAAAGTTTGAAAGTTTTCTTTCTTTTATAAACGCTCATTGGGAATTGCAAAATATGCTATGAAAATGCTGGAAATTTTTCTAAAATCCTAAATGAAACATAAAAAATTCAATTTTCACTAATAAACCACCGATAGTGCAAGAGAAGATTGGGTGGTAAGCATTTGTAAACTTATAATATAGGGAATATGTTAATTTTAAAAGGGTTAGTTTAGTTCTTACTTTTACTGCCGTGCATGTAATCACCGGGATTGAAGTACGTGGATATGGTCTTGTCATCGTCATAGCCATTGTAGCCATCGGGTCGCATGACGCTACCATTGCGACGCACATAGTCATCCCTAGGAGGTTGCGATGGTCTGTCGTAGACGGGCGGACGTGCCGAGGAGCCTGGCCCGGGTCCATAACTGCCGTCATGTGCTGCATGTGCCGGTGGATCAGGTCGATTGGTATAGTTCGGACGTGGCTCGCGATGCCCATCGTAAGTGGACGTCGGTCGCGGTCCATGTACGGTGGGTGTGGAGCTGTCAAAGGGACGCGCTGGGGAAGGACGCGGATAGTCGGGTCGGTCACTGTTGTATTCCGGTCGGGAGGCATAGCTGGGCCGATCGCTGGCAGCGGGACGAAGAGTGGTGGGCGCATAGCGCTCCGGAGTGCCATAGCTGTATCCATTGCCATAGCCCAGGCCAAAGATGGGGCGTGGTGGGCTGTGCGGCGTTGGACGCACACCGTCATTATCCAGCGCATGGCCATAGGAGGGCCTATAACGCTCGTCCACCTCGGGAACATTGGCGGCATAGCCGCCTGGTATGTAGACCTCCTCATTGGGCGCCGGATAGTTGTGCTCGTAGAGCGTTGGATATTTGTAAAGTGGATAAATCTCGTGCGAGAAGTACAAACGATCTCCAACGCCCCCGGGTGGGGGCAACGAGGGACCTGGTGGTGGTAGCGGTGATGGGGGCAGGTGATGATCTGGATGATCGGTGTGCGGCGTGGGATTGACAACGAGCACTGGTGTGTTGCCCACATCCAGCGGTCGATTGGGCAGATTCACGGGCGTTACGCCCGTACTGATGGGGCTCGATGGTGCCCCAATCGAATTGTCGCTCAAATCGAAACAGTTCGTTTTGCGCGCATACAAATCAAAGTCGGGATCGAAAATGACACCGCCGGGCCGCCCGCCCCCGCCGCCAGCACTGTCATACTGCTCCGATGACAACTGACATGTGCCGTTTCCGCGTCGATGCACACTGCAACAACAACAAAAATCAAAAGTAAAATCAGTTTCACATTTGTAGAAAAAAGTAATGTTGGGTAATCGCTAGCCAGCTAGCCAGCTAGTCAGCTAGTGCAATCGCAATTCGCCAATTGCAAATCGTATTTACCCAAATGAGATGGCCTGACACTTCTCGCCCGCCTGCAGGCACTTCTCCTTGCACATCTTCAGCGAGTTGGTGTCTTCGGTGCGGAAGGTCTTCTCAAATGGCAGCATTGCCTCCAAAGCGATTCGCTCAAAGCAGTCTGCGACAAAACAAAAACAAAGAAATAGTCGAAATCAAACAACTTACTAAATTGGCCAACAGCAAATTGGCCAAAAGGTTCGCTACACTCTTTGTTGTGTAATATAGCGACCCCAAAATTTGCCATAGTCTCTACAGAACAGCTCCAAACTCCAACTGTGATGATGATGATGATGATGTCACCAGGGGACAACACTTGCACTTTCAAGGCCATTTTTGGAGTGGGTTGCTCCACTGTACGGTAGGTTAGTTTTACTGGCTCTGCAATTGTCTCCGCAGTTGAGCTTTGTTCTTTATTTAAATTTGACTTTTATTTGGATTGCGTGCCGCGTGGACGCAGTTGACTGCCATTAACCCATGTGTGGCCCATAGAACTCTGGCAAAATGGTACTTGCCACAAACAGTCCCATGAATAATTCAAAAAGGTCAAACACAACAAACAAATACATTTTGTGGTTCCCTGAGCAGTTTGTGTCTGTGTTGCATGATGGATTATTGGCCCTCAGTTTTATGTTTTCTGACTAAATATTAATAACAATAGACCGAAAGTAATAAGAGTATTTGCTGTTGCTCTGAAATATGAAAGCCTTTTTAATTAACTTTAATAATATCGACACATTGGACACATCATAAATTTATCTATAATCGCCTTAAAGATTAGCTAGTGTTAATTACCACTATTCAGATTGTCTTCCCAAAACTTTTTTGGTTAAGATTAATTGATAATTATCAAAAAGTATTTTAAGACATTCGCAAAGATTCGAACCAACTGATTAACTAAAATCCGGTTTCAAATCAGAGGCGAGTGTATGGATCACAATTCTCCAAAGATTACAATGTTAACCAAGCTAAAATATATTTATACTGTACAAAAATTGCATGTCTATTTATATCTATATATTTAGTTTTAATTTCGGGTGTGAAACCTGTAAAGTACTAAATTTACGTTTTTATTTTGATCATAAAAAGACACCCAAGTTTTTTTTATTGTATACTTAATGTTTCAAAGGAATTTTGCTAGTCGATTTGCAGGTGTGTTCAGCTAAATTGCCAACTTTATTTTCCTAACTATGCTAATTTTGACAACTACATTAAACATTATATGACCCATTATAATGGTTTTACAATCTTAGAACTGGTTTAAATTTCTGATTAGCTTAACTGTACTCAGGTTAACCTCCTCAATAGTATAGGGGTATTAGTCATTATAAACGTTTATTACTCATGCATTTGATTACGGCTCGTAGTAACACTTCTACAACCACATAATTATTATGCTCATGTAGAAATAGATTTTTATGCCTCTGCTACTGCTTACCATTACGCGCCGAGACCAGTTGATTATCCACAGTGAGTGCTCCGGTTCGATAACACAGCAACTGCAGCATCCAGATCAGCACAAGGCGCTGCCTGAGCTGAGTTTTGAGCAACTGGCACATTTGCCGGTTTTAATTGACAATTTTCAATTTTTAGCGGCAGAAATATTTTCCCTTTTGATTTTTGAACACACAACTTGGAGACTATTTTTTTTTATAAATAAATATATATTTGTTTTGGCTCTTCACTTATTCACTTCCTTTGGCATTATTGAGTATTTGCATTGGGTCGGGGAGATTGAACTGTTTGGATCGACGGGAGTTTGGGAACTGAAAGACAGCGCTTAGCGCAAGACGCGTAGAAACCTTCTGTTTCTTTTTTAGTTTCTGTTTCTGTTTCTATTTCTGTTTCTGTTTCTGCTGATGTTTCTGCTGCTGTTTCTGCTGCTGCTTCTGCTGCTGTTTCTGCTGCTTCTTCTTCGCTCTTTCTTTTTCCTTTCTTTTGTTACGTTCGCGTGCCAGTGGGCATCTTTGCTTTGGGCAAAGTGTTTTGTGTCTCAGTTTGTGGCTTTCGCGTTACGTTTCGCTACTTTTCACATTCTTTTCACCGTTAATTATGTTGCCAAAATATGCAGATCGTTAAAGATGAGATGTGGGATCGCTTATTTATGGGTTCGCCCCAAACTTTTCAACTTCAAAATGAAGATCAACAATTGTGAGATTGTGTGTCTGTGTGTGTGTGTGTGTGTTAGAGCGAGCGTGTCATTAACCTGACCAGAAGCGTGTTCTTTTCGGGCTTCCTTGATGACGCCATAAGTTAAGTCTGTTCTGGAGCCTATGACCTTTAGGCAAAAGTATTTTTTTTTTTTGCCCACTTGGTAATTAACAATTTTTGAATGACAAAGTGCTCAGCAATGCGTAAATACAATTGCCATCATTGCCGTCGCACTTGGCCAAATGTAAAGCCAGAAGCAAAACATTCAAAATAATAAACAAAAATTAAAAATCTAAACAACTAAAAACCGCACATTTGCCACAAAAATTTTTAATTGTTGCCCAGGGAGAGAAACAAAACCGGCAATTAATTTGCTATGACAGCTTGAGAAAGATTATATACTAAAAAATAAAAATATGAATGAATAATTGAATGCTACTGAGAACAGAATTCGAAATATGCATATGTCTCTGTGTGTGTGTGTGTTTTTGTGTGTGTGTGTGTCTGTCCATAGTTAAAAGTAAGTGCGCAAATTTCACCGTGGTGTTAAGTGTTGCGGGCTTCTAGGGCAACAACAAACATCTCAACGCATTTTCGCCACTTTTGGTGAGAAATGTAGCAGAGCTAACGGTAAATTAGATTACCGAGTTTCCGTTGTGCTTTGACATTTTGGCGCTAATGACAAGAAAGCTCTCACACACACACACGCATACACACACACACCGACACGCACAACTAAAACACACCCACAATTAGATGAAATTTCTAATTTCGAATTTACTTGATTTGATTTGAAGTATTTTTGTTACTATTTTTTTGTTTGCATTTGTTTTAATTCTTTATTTTCTTTTATTTATTTTTTGCTCTTCGCTTTCGTTTCTCGTTTTGTTTTAGTTTTTTCTTCTATTTTTGTTGTAACGCTGCGACTCGAAACACGAAGCGCCGATCCGCACTCGCTTAACAATTGAAACTGAATAAAAATTCTGATTTAGTTGTATTCGAAACTCATCGGATGAGCAGAAAGCAGCGCTGCCAGCAGCGGCAGCAGCAGAAGCGTTGCGGCAGCAGCAACATCAAATAAAAGCATCGCACTCTTTTGTTGTCGCTTAACTGCTGCTGCTGATGTTGTTGTTGTTGTTGTTGGTGTTTACGGCGTTTAGATTTGAACTCAGTTAGGAGGAGGGGAGAAAAAGGGGAAACAAAACTGTTGCTTGAGGCACTGAAGTTTGGCGCTCGAGCTGATCATTATTATTATTATTATCATTAGCAGTACCACGCTGCGCCCACTTCAGACTTGAGGCGGGTATGGGTACTGAGCAGCTGCAGCTCTTGGTGGGGTGTCGAGCAACCTGGCGCTTGCCTTGACGTAGCCATTGTCGCCATTGTCACCGTCGTCGTCGTCTTTTGCCTGCTGCCATTTCCTATAATAGCTGGCAATGACTCATGCAAAATTGCTTCAAAACGAAATGTATGTTGCAAGACGCATATTCTGTACACTATGAATATGAGTTGAGCTATTATCGATTTAAATCAGAACTATCGAGCGATATCGATTATACAACTCCATTTGAAATGTATCCTTTCCCTGCCGCCTTGCCACCTAGGTGGGAATTGATAGAACTACACGAGTTGCAAATTATTTATACGAATGATAAGGTCGGAGAATTTAATTTATTATTTCAGGCTGCCTGATATTTTTAGTGTCTTACCAGCAGCAGTCGTCTCCGCTATTAAAAATAATCTGTCGCTGCTTAATTTCAGACAGGAACTGCCTTTTGGGCTTTTTCGAGATGACAGACCAGGCTAACAAGCACCTCAAATGTTTTCGGGCTTCTCAGGCTGCAGCTGTTCTCCTCTATCTCAAGTTGTTGCTTTAACTTGGAAGCCAAGCCATGACGAATTGCTTTTCAAAATCGATTCTGTTTTGAATGTGGTTAATTAGTGGGCAGTTTTAACCATAGCTTTAACAATGAGCAGCAATACTAATAGTTAAGTTTATGTTAAGTATAATCAGCGTATTAAATTGCCAACATAATTTTAAATCGATTTATTTAATAAAAAGAAAAACTTGTTTTATATTAATTTTGATGCATTATCTGCAGTTGTCTGGGATTTCTTTTGAATATTTTCTTAGAGAATAATTTCTTTTTAGTAGAAAACTTTGCAATTCATGTGCTTTTCTGCACGTAGTTGTAATGCCCCAAAGGAAAAAGTGTATGAAGGGGCGTGATTTTTTGTATGCGCAATTAGAGGCAAGTGTTTTTGACTGCAACAATCGCTGTTTGCTCGTTTGTTGTAGAATTAGTAGAGCAGTTGAATTAGAATCCACTGCAGAACCAGAACTTAGAGTCAGAGCAGAAAGAACCAGAGAATGGCATAATAATGTCTTCAGCAGCGTTTACGCTTTGTTAGAGCCACTAAAACAGCTCAGTTCACATTAAATAGACCTGCTCTCTGGCTGGCCAATGCAGCTTAAAGTTCGGCAAATGGAAACATTGCCCTCGTGGCACCTGAAGCGTTAATTGGTGCAAGTTTTCACTGCAGCTACTCATCAAAATAGTTGAGATTTTGATTGAGATTGAGTTCGAGTGTGTGCGTGTGTGTGTATTTTTGGGGGGGTCTTATAATTGGCGACACCTTTAAGTGTCGACCTTGTCATGCTCGCTGGCGTCGTCTAATTCAGGCCGGGGCTGTTCTTCATCAGCGCTTCGGCAAAAACTTTAACTTCGACGTCGACGTCAGCGTCAGCGTCAGCGTCTGCGTCGCGGCGACGGTAAGCGTTAAACGAGCGTATCTAGAGTATCTAGAGAAACTCCCCAAAAATTCGCTGAAACTCAAAACTGAGCTTCACTTAACTCAGCTCTGAGCTCATTCTTAGCTAATTTGCATATAGTAGAAAACAGGAATTCTTAAGAACCAAAAAAGCGAGGTGCAGCCTTTTGAAGGCTGCCCCAAATTGCTGTGAGATTATAAAATGGCAAAGGCAAAAGATGATATATATGTATATATAAATATATATATATTTATTTATATATTTCATTTGAATTTGGCATGGGAAAGATATTGCACAATGGGTTTATATTGGATTTTATATTTGAGGGGCGCTCTGCTCCACATTGGCTCTTTAAAAACGTTTGCGTGCCAGTGCGGCCAATGTGGCAGGCGCAACACAGTTGCCTATCAAAAATCGCATCAGAAATCGCTCAAAATTCAGCGGGGCTAACACCGATACGCGCACGCGCTTCGACTGACAAGTGCGGAAAAGCAACAATAATAACAACAATAACAACAACAATAACAGTAACAACAACAACAACAACAACACTTAACATTTGGCATCACGTTTTACAGCGTGAAACATTTGAATATGCAGCGCGTGTCTAAAACAGATATTGGACGATAGATATTGGACTCGAAACGAGCCCAAGGAGCATATAACCCACAGCAACTGAAATTGAAAATATATACATATGTACATATATTGATAGCGAATTGAAATTGAAAACGCAGCTCATCCAGCTCCCATCCAGCGATTGGGTAAATGACATAGATTCGGTCAGAGGCGATTGACAGTTGACGGTGTGCAGGAAACGCCAAACGTTGATCAACTTTTAATTATTTAAGCCATTTTCATGCAGCGGTCACTTCAAAGATGTCGGCTTATCTACAGTTAAAAAAAAAATATGTAAAAAGTGGAAAATTGTTTGTGGAAAAATTGGAAAAATATGTGTTGGGAGGCAGAACGAAGCAACTTCGAACCAATGTCTCTATCCATACATGTATGATATATATCAAATTTATTTAGATACCCAAAAGTCCAGCCCAAGATACTTCTAAAACAAGTAAGATGCTGTAGTCGAGTTAACTCGACTACGATATGCCCTTAACCCAGAATATATTTTCGACTTAGCTTTGGTGTTTTTTGTCCGATCTTAATGAAATTTCGGCAATTGATCAATAATATGTAAATGCATATTATGTATAAAGTAGAAGCCTCTGCCTCTTAAATTGTGCAATTTATTGCTATCGGAAATTGAAATCTATCGATAATTCAGAAACTAAGACAGTTATCGATAAAATAAAGCAAACTTGATCTGCGCCTGGTACACGAGAGCTTATATTCCAAATTTGAAGTCTCTAGCTTATAGTCTCTGAGATCCGCGTGTTCATACAGACGGACAGACAGACGGACGGACAGACGGACAGGGCTATATCGACTCGGCTGTTGATGCTGATCAAGAATATATATACTTTATGTGGTCAGAGATGCTTCCTTCTGCCTGTTACATACATTTGCACAAAACCATTATACCCTTTTTACCCATTTTTAATGGGTTAAGGGTATAAAAAAACCTAAACAAATTCAAAAAGCATTAAATCTACCTGCTGAGCTTTTTTACAATTATACAAAATTATTGGTGTTATTTAACCAATCCTTAACTCTCAGCTAAGCCATATGCCAAAGTATGCCAACTTCTCAATTCTAGATTAGACCAGAATATACATATGTTATTACTACCATTAGCCATAACATTTTGTAGATCTGGCTGATAGAGATTAATTCAATTTAATGGTCTACAATGGCCATTTAATTACCAGAACGGATTATGAATGCCGAAGAATTGGTTACAATTTGTATGGCTATTTGGCTGATTGGCAAGTGAGAACGGGTTATTTGTAGCTGCCACAGCCGATCAAGTTCTTATCCATAAGCGATTCGCATTTGATTTTCAATTTAGCTCAACAGGGATATGAGTGCAACAAATGCCAAATTATATAAAATACAACAGATACACTAACCAAGTTATAGTTATTTTGTCGATTGTTAATTTCACATTTTAGCAAAGACAGCTGTTTTTTGGGACTGCATGCAGTTGCATGCCCCACATTTCACAGAAATTGAAAACTCACCTAACAGGAAGTATTTGCATGAGCAATTTGAGATTCGCACAGTGAAAATGAAAGTTATAATCTGAGGTGCAATAGTAGCCGCAGCCCACAGGCAAAACACACACAGAGCGTATTATTATTGTATTGTCGAGCAACTGCAACGTGCCACTGCCACTGCAAGTGCAACTGCAACGACGACGATGACGCTGACGCTAACGCTAACGATTAGCTGGAGCTGCACGCATTGCACTCGAGTGTGGCACAATATTCGTCGGGAAAATCGTTTCTTATGCAATTTTCCGAGTTAGATGGGCAATTTGTGCTTGCTGGCAGTGCAACAAGCTGGATGGGGGGGAGGCTTTGCCCTGTGTGGTCTACTAACCGATACAGTTAGTACACTTAACAGTGGCTGTACCTGTTGCAGTGCCACATTCGTTGCTAGTGTGTTATGTGAATTGGGATCGGCCCACAAAATCGATCATTAAATGCTTGTCAAATTGAAGGCGTGCGAGGCATGACTGGAAATTTGGTTTTGCTGCTATGTTAAGTAATTGCCTAAAATGGTTATAAAAAATGCGTTTTATTGCAAATTTACGTTGTTTATGTTAAGCAGACGAGCGTACGTGATTTTGATACATACATGTTTGACCAGTAGCTCCTCAGCGACAATTGTGACCCATTTTCGGCAATTAATTGACACGCTGCAACAGCCAGTGGCAACAACAGCAACAGCAACATCTGCTGTTATGTGTCCACAATGTGTCAAGGTCGTCTCCAAAGATGTACATATGTATGTATTGTTTTAGGGATAGGGATAAGCTTGACAATCTTTTTGTTGCTTGTTGTTTTTATTGTTGCTGGTCCGACGTTCACTTTTTATTGCAGAAGGCCGCTTAGCAAATTGTTCAATCGGAATATGTTTTATGTGCTAGTTGATCATTCAATTGGAATGACTGAAGAAGGGCCGATTATGGCATAAATAATAATGACGTTAATATCATTTTTTGTCGTGTTGTGTTACACACACACACACACACGTATAGTTTTAACTGAAACTTGCCCAGTCAAAGATCGATTGTCTATGTGAGCTGGAGACAATAACGACAGTCAACATATTTTAATGTGACTTCATTTTGCAGCAAACAACTGATGCGTGTATGTTGCAGTGTGTATGTGGTAGCTGCCTCACTGAGTGGCTTAAACACCAACCAACCGACCGACCTCTTGGTTAGCCAACTCGTAAAACAGTTAACAGTGCGCCGCTGCTGCTGTTATTGGTATTGTTGTTGTTGCTGTTGTTGTTGTTGTTGTTGCTGTTATTGTATTGTGCGCATGCGTCACGTTTGTCTCTTGCTGGTTGTTGCTGGTCGCTGTTAACTGTTGTCTGTGTGCCGCCTGCAGTCGTGTATAAAACGGATGAGCCGCTGTCCATTGGTTATCAGTCATTGGCAGACGTTGGCACTGCATCAGTACAAACACAGCGCGTTCGTTATAAACTGAAAGCAACAAAAAACATAAATATGTTCGCATTGAAAGTTTTTGTAAGTGTCGAAAGTAAAAGGAATTAACCCACTTACACACATATCTAACCAATATCTACAAGGACTCGAGTGTGTTGTGTGCGAAAAGTTTGTGTTTTGGTTAAATGTGCAGCGAACAAGTGACAGTCAAATTACAGGCCAAGTCTTACATAAATAACAAAGTCTTATATAACAGCAGACATCCTAAAGTGCTTACATTTTAATGCAAAAATTCAACTAACAAATCTGGTTTCATAAGTTTTACCGAAGTTTTTTGCTTTCAGATAGTAATTATATGTTCAAGTTGTGTGACTGATTATATTTAACTATCTGGCTGGCCTTAAGTAAAGTAAATAGACTTCAATCATAAAGTCATATTCGGACCGGCCCTTGGATATATCTTAAAAGCATCAGATTAGTCAATTACTTCCATTCAGATATTGACTTGGACCCCAATTAAAATTATTCGAATTGTTAACAAACTCATGTGTAGAGAGATTGAATTAATAAGATAATAGCAAACATTACATAGACTGAAGTGCTCTACTTTGCAATACCCTGTAAATAGGTATATTCACCTAATTCTAATGAGGGCACATTTATTTTCAAATACCGGGAAGATGTATTTTTACAATTTGTCTTTATATACTTAAGAAAAAATTCTTATTTTTAATTAATTGCTAGAATACTTATAATTTTTAGCGAATTTTAAAATTAGTATTTCTTATTTAAATGTAAGATGTAATACCAAAAACCTCAGTAAATTTGTTTTCTAGAAAAGAAGATCTTAGCTCCATGAAATCAAAAAAGTTATAAATTACAATTTTAAAATTTTCATTTAATTGACATCGTTGGTATTATTGTTAATATAATATTTTCAAGAACTTTTTTGTATAAATTTTAAAATACACAAATAATGTTGAGCGTCGAGATCATTAGCCACATAAATGAAATATTTAAAATCTATTTGAGTTTTAAGATCATCTTAATTGTTCCTTTTCACTTTCAGATCTTTGTGGCGCTCTTCGCTGTGGCATACTGCGCACCCGGCTTCTTTGGCAAACAGTAAGTAAAGTAAAGTAAAGCCCCCGTATAAATGCCCAGCACCGACATTTAAAAAATTTCCCGTTTTGTGCAACTACATAACATAAATTGTTTATGGTTGGTTTTTGCATTGCTTTTTAAACGCCGGCATTTAAACGCTATGATTTATGGATTCAATTGCGCTTGAAATGAAGCAATCAATATAAATAGATCTTGTAAGACTAAAGCCCTAGCTGGGGTTGCTCTGCGATAGTAATTGTATTTGTTGTTGGATATCGATGCACAGTTCAATTGGCAGCCAGTGAACCTGTGACAAAAAGACAACGCTCAGGAATTTCAGAGGCGCTTGCCATTTGTGGTATTATAATGCGCACATAATTGCAACGTCTAATTAAAAATTCCGAGCGTTGGTCTGCGTCTCGGTCTCAGTCTCAGTCTCCGTCTCTGTGCCAAGTGGCAATGCGACAAAATGCAAAACGGAGTTCAAGCAACTTGCTTGGTCGACAGACAGAGGGATGGGGCCAGGGGCAAGACAACTGGACAGGCTGAGCTGACTGCCAGCCAGCTATTTAACTGATTAGCTAATAACGTTGCATGCCAATTATTGACGACTGCACCCTCGACGTCGCTGCCCCAACCAGCTCCTCGCTGATCCACAAGCATATCATTAGTTTTACCATAACAATTTTCACTTTCATTTGCTTTCCATTTGGCTTGCTTACCTATTCTGATTCTCTCCCCATCTCTGTCTCGTTGCAGTGAGCATCACACAATCCATGTGCCGTACAAGGTGCACACTGTGCACCATCATCATGTCCAGAAGATTGCGGTGCCTGTGGTGAAGCATGTGCCCGTCTACAAGGAGGTGCATGTCCCTGTCTATAAGGAGGTGCCCGTCCATCATGTCCATCACGAGGAGATTGTGCCGGTGCATGTGCATGAGGATCATCATGATTATCATCATCATGATTTCCACAAGGGCTGGTCCTCCTCTCTCTCCCATGGCTGGTAGATCTGCAAAGAAACCCCAACCCGCCCAACAGCTACAACTCGTTTTGTTTCTTTGTAAATACTGTACAATGTTTAAGTTTAAAAGTGTTTGTAAATAAAAGTGAGATTTCGATTGTAACTTTCGGGCTGCGAGAGAGCAGAGTGTTTAGTATTATGTGTAACACAAACACACACACACACACACATACATATATTATTATATATTAATATATATATATATGTATGTGCGTTTATGTAGTTTTAATTTGCAGTTGCACTTGACCTTGGCCACTGTTGGCCGCTTGATGTTGGCCGCCAGTTTTGCAAGAACGACTTTCACAAAAGCAGCTCGGGGTCAACCAGCAACAGTTGCCAGCAGCCAGCAACCAGCCAGCAATCAGCAACCAACCACTAACCAGGTGATCACCTGTAAGTCCACTCCTTGTCCAAGCGCGGAACTGGAACTGCTTTGTGTCTGCTGATAGCTGCATCATGGGGCGTGGCACATTCTCGAAGCATTTACAAGGTTTTGGTCAACTATTTACACAAGTATTGTCATTTTCGATTCGGAATTGAGCTATTAAAGCCACAAATTTGTTTAGAATTAAAAGACAATCAGAGGGTGTGGCACATTTCCGCCGCAATATGACAACTTTTGGTTAACTTTCCCAAACAAGTATCGCAGACTGAATTTGTTTTGTTGCACAACTCAAGTGTTCCCTCCTATTAGCAATATGTGTTACAGAACCAAGCCATTAATCAAGTTTTAGCTAAGATTGTTTGGAGTGTGTGAAGAATTAAACCCATAGTCAATATAGTTGAATTAATTACACAATGTGATATGTGAGACTAGTCAATAATTAACGTGTATTATAATTTATTAACTCTTTTTTACTTGTAAGTTTTTTTTAATGTGATTAAATAAATTGCAAAATGATAAAAGTTGCAACTATTTATGTGAAACAAATTAAATTCAAATCTCTCTTTTGAATATAATTGTGCTTCAGCTGCATTATTAAAAGTATTTACAAAATAACCATAATTTGTATAAAATACTTATTATATTTAAAAAAATATGTGTATAATATTATATAACATATTTAGGAACATATAAATATTAAGTACACAATTAAAATGATTTAATTAACTCCAAAATTTCCGAGGGTTCAGTTTTCAAATTTATTCCTCTCAATAAAGGATTACTGCTGCAAAGTGGTGCCAAAATGTTATCAGAAATCGTAGCACAATACTGAAAATGTTTTCGAATGTTCATTCATCATTCAATTCCCTCATAGATTCAATAAAATTCATATTTTATGACCAACATGTGTGTTTTTATTTGACGCCAACAACAGAATTTCAATAGTTGAGAACATGTAGCGTGTAAAAGGAAGCTGAGGATTAAAAATGCGTGTAATGAGTGTAGACAGTGGGACAGTAGACGGAGTGTGGATAGTGGAACAACAGTTTTTAGTTGCAGAAGGGGAAGTTGGGGCACTGGTGCGGCGAGACACCAGCGGGATAGAGACGCTCCGTCCAGCCGGGCAGTGGTGGCGCTGCAACTGGAGCTCCGCCATGTCCGGCATTCACATCACAATAGGGATAGTTGGGGCACGTCTGAGGATTGACACCAGCTGGATACTTGTCACCGCCGGCAGATGGTGCAGGTGCTGCATTCCACGCAGGCTGTGGCTGCCACTGCTGCTGTGGTTGCTGCCACTGATTTTGGGGTTGCTGCCAGTGCTGCTGGGGCTGTGGCTGCCACTGGGGCTGGGGCTGTTGCCACTGTGGCTGCGGTTGCTGCCACTGCGAGTGTGGATTGTGCAGACGTGCATTATCACAGATGGGAAAGTTGGGACAGTCCTGCGGATTGACGCCAGCCGGATATTGGGCTGCAGGCTGGTGCTGTGGCTTGGCCAAAGCCAGGGCCAGGCAGGAGGCGAGAAGCTGCAGGAGCAGAGGAGTTCTTACTAAGCGAAGCTGTTCTCCTTCTAGCAATGTGCACTGTACTTACCAGCTTGTACAACATGATGATGATTGATTGTTTGATTATGGTAATCCTTGTGGCCAATTGGACTATAAAGTCGTTATGTGAACTTAAACTTCCAATTGGGTTCCTGGTCGGCGCTGCACTGTGGGACAAACACGCCAGCCACTTGGCTTATATAGCCGAACAACAGTCTCTCGCTGACCGCGGCTAGAACCGAGTCTATGTGTCTCAGGCCGAGTCTACGGCTCGGTTTTACTTTCATTGGCTGGCTGGTTAGCAGATTTGGTGCGGCAATAGCGACTGCATTTATTGTTGTTGCTGTAGTTGACTGATCTCGCGCATATTTTGCTTGATTGGCCCAACAGATTATTATTAGAGTCTTTGTTGTGCGCGAGCGCGAACAAATAAATCGAACGGCCAATAACAGACACATATGCATATGTATGTATGTACTTACGTGTACTTACCTAAAATACATACTTACACACACACACACACACACACACATATATATACTTATGTGCCTATCAAGTTACAGCCATGCCGTCATTAACAATAGCAATGAACTAAGCCCCCAACTTGTGAGCAACGCAATCGCATTCTGGCCAAATCGAAAAAAAAAACAAACAACAACAACAACAAAAACCAAGCACAGCAAAAACTTAAAATAGTTTTGGCTCTTGAATTGTCTTGTGGCGCGTTGGCGTTTTCCATTTTGGCCACAATGCAGCTTTGGCAGGCTCTCAACCCTTGCCGCCGTCATCGGAATCTGTTCGTGAATCACTTTATTTGTGCCGCAGGTTTCCTTGTCGTGCCGCAAGCAAAACAAACACCTTTGGCCAACGTAAACGCCGACACCAACGCCGCGGATTTGCTCTTATCCACATTACACATACACATACACATACACACTACGTCCGGAAGGCAGATCGCTTGGAAACGGGTTTCGGTGCAGCGAACTTGCACTAGATTCAATGCACTGCATGTGCGAGACTTGGTCTTAGATTCAGTTCTGGGCTAGGGCTGCACCGATACGATAATTCAGTTTGCTTTCAAATCGGAAATAATTACATTTTAAGAACATTCTTAATTTAAGAGAATTAATTGATGTTGTAATCGTATTTAAGTTTGACTCTTACGAAAATCCTGTAAGAAACCAGGTTATTCAATGCCTTAAAATTAATATTATTATGGAGTTCTGTGAAGTAACTACAGATATTGATATTTTGGTATTAAGAATAAATTTCTAACGGTATATTTTTTAGAGCTTAACAAAAGAAATCTTAACATGCATTTATTTTTTAAGCTTGGATTCAAAGTGCATTATGATAAATGACAAATGTAGCCAACCCTAGTTCCATCAGGTTTTAGCCAGCTTATGTAAATGTTCCTGCACATTGTCACCTTAATAACACGTTGTTGTTTTTTTTATATTTATTTTTTTTTGTTCAAGCCATGTACGCATGCGTTTGACCAATGCCACACAGAGAACAGCAGCACACGCACCTCGACGACTTCCTGGCCAGGGAACACAGAGAACCTACGTCAGAGATCAGATTGGCAAATTCAATTACAAGGCGAAAAATGTGCTGTCACACAAATTATGAGCTAATCAACGGCCGGTCCCGTGAACCCCCAGCCAGAGATTGAGATTGATGCAGATCGAGAGAGAGAGAAACACACTCAAATGCACATATGTATGAGCTGCCACAGATTGTTGAGTGTGGCCGGGGCGGTGACGTTGGGCAATTGTTGGATACAGTGTAACAGATTTAGTTTAATTCTTATAATTTGTGCTTGCAACCGCCGCCGCCGCCAGCCATTGGCAAGGAATGTGCGCGGGCGCGGCTGCTCCACTTGTAGGTGGTGTTGGTTGCTGCTGCTGTGAATGCGTTACAAGGCGCGCGGGCGCCGGTGCAAACCGATCTCGTTAGCCTTGATCAATGGCCCGGAAAAATAAAACGCCAGCGAAATTGAAATTGTTGACCGCTCGCATAATGCAGTCCACAAATCACATGTGTGTGTATGGTGTATGGTGTGTGGTGTTGGTTGTGTGTATTTATTTGTTCTCGCTCTTGTTAGTTGATATTTGCTGTAGTTGCTGTTGCTGATATCTCAAGCATTGAGCTTGCCTTTTTTGTCACACTGTCGTATTTTAAATTATTATGCCATTATCTGTCGCCTTTTTTTTTCGTCTAGTTTTGTATACCCTGCACTCTTTACAAATTGTTAAAAGGGTATATATATCTGCAAGTTTAAATTTTAAACCGAAGATTTGTTCTTCAGTCAGAAGATTCTTGGATTCCAATAGAAAAACACAATGTAATGTTATCTCATTAAAAGTTAAAAAAATAAAATAAAAACCTCCAATAAATATATTGAAATATTATGAAATTCAAAGCATATACGAACAAAGCGCAAGTGTTTTTGTTTAAAATTTTCAAATTTGAATACCAACGTTGTCCCAAGAAATTACTTGATTGTCTGCTTTTTTTTTTTTTGACTATGTACAGGGTACCTCCAGGTCGAGCATCATCTATTGGCTAACTGTTGTTTAATTAGCAATTTCCTTCTGTGCTGACGGACGGCACTTAACGGGGCGTTTGCTAAGGTGTGCCGTGAAAAGAAAGCGAATTTGCATACATATTTGCATATTCAAGCTGGTTTTAATTTACATTTTGCATTTTCAAGACATGCTCAACAATTATTCAAAAAATTCTTGATAAGATTTAAATTAGTGAGTTGGGGTTTTTAGTGACTAAAATTGAACAAAGATTCTAAAATGTAGTTGCTTACCAACAACGTGTGTTAATTTATAATAAGTTTAAACTCTACGCATAATATGCATAAATAAATTGCTTTATTTAAAGCCAACGCTTTGCGAAGTCTAAAACCTGTTCATGCCGCACTTTCGAGAGCTGATTGGATCTAAATCGAAACTATTCTTTTGCTTCAGTCTCGCTGGCAACAGTTTCATTTTCAGTCTCCTCTACTTTCATTGCAGTCGTGGTTGTTGTTGTGCCGCCATCAGCATTAGCTTCAGCATCAGCTTCGGTATCAGTCATTGGCAAGTCGTCGTGCAGCACGCGACGCACTAAATGCTTTTTATCTGCAACACAAAATAACAGCATTGCTATGGATACAAAACTGAAACAAAACAAAATTGTTGCGCTCTTAGTCACCTAATTCTTCATCTTCATCGTCCGATGAATCACTGTCGGAGCTATCATTGCGCAGCAATGTCGAGTTTGGCGTTTCCGCTGGTGCAGCCTCCAAGCTGAGACGTGGCGCCACTGGTCGCTCCTTGCGTGCCGGATTCAGCAGACCACAAAAGGCGCAAACAAAAGTTGTATATTCATATTCCTCCATTGGTAGCATGCCTACAAATGTGAGGTTTTACAATAGTTACTACAAATCTAATTGCTCTGATTTTACCATTATGACGGTGGCACTCCTTGCATATCATGCCAAAACGATTCTGTGGACTATCGCCCACAATAAAGTCCACAATCCGATCCAAGGCACTGCGTGCGCTCTCATCGATAACGGGAAAGGGCGTGCGCTTGCGCAGCTCCTGACCAGTGCGCACTTGCGGCGTCACAGTCGCCAACTGAGTTTGCATGGCGCCCATGGCGCTGCTATTTAGATTGTTGTTCATGTTGCGGTAGACGCTCGTGTAAGGTGTTAACATTCGCTGCTGTGTGGCAGCTGACGCTGCTGCTACTTGCGGTGTGCGCTGCAGGGCGGAGGATGTGCTGCGATTCAGTGAGGTGACGCTAGGAGTGCTGCGAACCGCGGTGGCCAATATGCGATTCTGTTGCCTATCTCCAAAGCGCTCAAGAAGTTTGACCGCGACCTGTTAATATACGAAAATGTTAATGATGTTAGATGTGTAGGAAATAATTTCTAATTTGGAACCAGATTCTTTTCAATTTAAAAAAAATTTGCAGAAGGAAGGTTAGAAAAAAAAATGTATATATGAATTCAGATTCATAGAAAATGATTATAATAATTTTTGAACATTTGCCAATTTCGAGCAGATCTAATTTGAGAGCGAACACTATTTCGCCATGGCGGCTGTACCTTGTATGTCTCTTTGTCCATGACCTGCTCTAATATCTTGCTTTTCTGCTGCTTCAGTTGCGCCAGCTTATCGCCATTTTTGTTAAGCTTGCGCTGAAAATACCACGTAAACATTTGACGCAAGAGGACAATTCTGTAAAATAACATGAGCAAAAACAATATTGCAATTGAGGTAAAGTAATGAGATCATCATCGATTCGTTGCGGATTACTCACAGCACTGGGAAGAGCAGCAACGGCACCAAATACATGATCCGCTCTTTCATTGTTGGCGGGAAATAGAAGAAATAAAATAACGCAAAGCCAACAATGTAAGCGCCAATTGTGGAGCCAACAAAGTTGGTAACGAAGCGTCTTTTACGCTCCTGCGTATTGATCACATATTTCTCTAGTTCGTGGATTTGCAATTGCAGTCCCTCCAGCACAGCAGTTGTTGACTTTTCTTTCTATAATTAGAAATGCGTACGTATGTAAATATAATGCATATGTATCTATGCACATATGTATGTACATATATAGGCGCCGACGGCGTCACAATCTTGTTGGCTCTTTAAACCCAGAACACAAAATTGAACTTACCCGAAACCTGGATAGAATAACACCCATTTTGATTTAATTCTGAATGTATTTAGGCAATCCAGTCTACTTAAACTTAAAAAATGTAAATAATAACTATTTTCCTGCAGTGCTCTTCCTGCCGCTTGTTGGGCTTGTTGATATTCTATCGATATATGTATATATATCGATGTGATTTTAAATTTCGTGCAATACTTTTGACCTTAGGCCTATTGTATATCGATACTTATTTTGCTTAAATTTATTTTATTCAAATTTGAATGATATTCTACAAAAAAAAAACAAAAGACTTTAAGTTGGTAGGCAGTTTTATACAATATCAAACTATTATATCAAGAATTTTGTAAATTTCCATCTCTTAATCTTGTCGATAAGTGTGTGTTTTGCTGACAGTGCAACAGCTGAGTTTCTAGCTGCGCATTTTACAAACAAATAAAAGCATTTATTGCAGACAAAATTCGAGATTAATTTTAAATTAAGAGTGTGTTTGTATTAATTCAGTTTAATACGCAGTTATAGCAGCTTTACTACCAGACTGAAAACAAAGAAACTCACGTTCCTGTTGCCAGTGGTGTGGGTGGTGTTGCGGAACAAGTTGGAACACGAACAAAACACCACTTAAAACAACAGCTGTAGCATTTATAGCCGAAATTTAATCAATTTATCAGTATAATGTCCAAGATAATATCTCAAGAGACTTTCGATGATATTGTGCAGGAGAATGTTGTTGACTTTTCAATGAGTCCCGCCGAGGCCAAGGAGGAGACAATAAAACAATTCGAAGCTCAGGTAATTTTGTATGAGTCATCTACTTTTTGAGTAAGACTTATCCATTTTTGTTACGGACATTAGGGCATTAACCTGGCCAACATCATAAAAGACTTAACCGTCAATGCCGAGACGGGCAAACCTATTATCAATGAAACAGTGGACAAAATTAAAACGCACATTAGCCAAAAGGGTGGCGATACACAGCAGCTAATGGAGCTGCTTACCGTTCTGGACAACGAGTGCCAAAAATCGTTGGCCCATCGCGTGCTGGCTGGGAAGAATGGTGCACACGATGCTCTAATCACACTGCTGGAGCAGACACTGGCCGCTGAGACGCTCAACATGACGCTGCTAAGCAAATGCTTGCAGGCTGTCAACAGCCTGACCCACAAGCAGCCCGATCTCTTCGATGCCGAGGCGCTGTCCATTGTGCTGAAGCTGTTGGCACTGAAGGAACACCAGGACATCATCTGTCCCACGCTGCAGTGGCTACAAAAAGCGTGTATCATGCACGAAACAAATCGTCAGAACATAATGAGCGCTAGTGTCTTGAAGCTATTGAAACCGCTATTAATTAAGGACAGTCAGCGATTAATGCGCGAAGTGACTGCCGTATTCAGATTTTTGGTTTTGGACGATGACATACGCGTCGAGTTTGGCTGTGCCCATGAGCATGCACGGCAAATAGCCGGCGAGGTGCTGCCGCAGCTGGTGGAGCTGTTGCCCGCTTACGAAGATGTCAATGTCCTTTCGGATCTGTTGCTCACCATTGGCACGCTGGCTGTGCGCCAAGAGCTGTGCACACTGATCGACGATGCGGGCGGACTTAAGCTAATCTTTGACATTATGAGCGTTAATTTGAAAGAGGAGCGCTTAAATCGCGAGGCGTTGAAACTATTGCGCGCTCTGGCCGGACATGATGCTGTCAAGGGACACATTGTGCAGCAGGGCGTTGCGCCAATCATAAAAGAGCTTCTTGAAACGCATCAGACTAATGAGAACATTGTGTCAGCTGCCTTAGCCTGCATAACAACACTCACGCTTCGTGTCAAGGAGCACAGCAGCGCCTTCTTTGAAACCGGCATTGCTGAGGTGATTGTCGAGGTTCTACGCATTCATCCAAAGCATCAAATTGTACAGCGAAATGGTGCGTGGGCCATACGTAATATGGTGTCCAGATCACGTGATCAGTGCGACACATGGCTGTCCTTTGGCGTTGAGGATCTGCTCAATGCCGCCATGGTGGAGCATCCAACGGTGGCGCAGGACATTAAGGCGGCGCTGCGTGATTTGGGCTGCAGTGTGCAGCTGCGCGAAGAGTGGACCGGCAAGGCGGAGAAAAAGATTGCCGCTTAATATAACATGGACACATTTATATTTATATTTATACTTTTATATTCAAATCATTACTTACTTATTTCTATATGAAACTAACTCAACACAGCACAATAACCGGAGCTTACACAGAGAAACATCGGCCAATAAATTTACGCTAACGAACTTATTACAAAACTGAAGCAGTCTTTTCTTATTCACTTTTGGGGACCTAATCTAGCCTATTTAGTTAGCTTTATGTTGCGCAGCGTGCCTGCCTTAAGGCGCAGATTAACAGTCTTGGCCAGCGGCTGATTAGTTGCTTCTTTGGCTTTCGCTTCTGCTTCCTCCTCCTCAGCGCGCAGCGCAAAGGGATCAATCTTTTCGGAGCCGCCCATGCCGTTATAGGCGAAATTCGAAGACATTGTGCCCGAAGCTCCGGATCCGGACGCACCCAGCAGCAGACGCGGCTTTTTGAAAATGGAGTACTGAAAGTGAGTAGATAGACAATATAAGTAATATGTAATGCCTACTTAAGACTCTATAATTTACCTTTTCACTGAGATCGCTGGTGGTTTTACGTATGACGCCACTTGCCATGCTTATGCCAGGACCCCGTTTAATGGGCGATATTTTGGTTACGCTCAACTCTGGCGGTTTCAGCAGATGAGCCATGCCGACGCTGCTGGATTTGATGTTGAGATAGGGTGAGGTGGATTCTTCAATGCGCTTAATGCTCTCTTTCTGCAAATTTGAACATAGTATTAGTTTCACTAGTAATCAAAGACTTGCAGATGCTGTTCAACAAGCATTATCTATAAAACATGGATTCCAAAGATTGTTAATATTTTCCTGAATATTTTAACATGACGTACCATTGTGGGAGAGATGGTCTGGCGTCGTTCATCGCGTTTTAGCGCAACCACATTAGTGTTTAAGCCAAAGGAATTGCTGGAAGCATCAACGTCTATTGGCCGGCTTTGCAGATCTTTCAGCTGAATGAGGAGCAGTTGGTTAAGTGTTAGTTTTTGTTAAATGGCACAGAACAGACTACGGCTTACCTTCTCATTGGCTCGGTAAAGATCACTCTCCAGATGTGATATTTTCTCCTCCAACTTGCTGTAAAACAAGAAAATAACAGGTTTAGTTTAAAATTATTGTTGTTGTGATATAAGGCTTCTCACCGCTTTGATTCCAGCTCTCTGCGCAGATCATTCTGAACCAATTTAAGAACATTGCGCAATTCAGATTTTTTGGACTCGCCCTGCCTCAGCTCTCGCTTCAGCGTTGAGACCCAGTTGGCTAAGACAACTGGATTAGCCTCGTTCTTGACCAGACGTTCGGCTTCCGCAGAACTGGCTGCCAGAACGGTACAAGCGCCTTCCATTGTGTGTACTTGTTGCTTTAGCGATTTATTCTCCTTGCGCAGCTCATTCGCCGCCTGCGCATCGTTCTTTAGAACGCTGATTTGCTCCACGTAGCTGCTGACAACAAAATCTTTCTTCTGCAACTTCTGCTCCAGGCCGGCGATGGTTTTGCTGCAAGTTCGAAAAAGATTTTAATTGCAGTGTTGTTAAAAAAACGTTTATATATACAATATAATTAAAATAACCTACAGACACTTCTTTTGCGTATCCTTCAGATCCTTCATTTGTTTTTCGACCTTGGTACATTCTTGCTCCTTCATTTTCATGGCTAGTTTCGCATTGTCCAGCTGCTCCTGCAGCGAGCCCACATCGATATGGCTCACATCCAAATTGGCCAGATTGAAGTAGACGCGCCAAATGTTGCGTGTTGTACACTTGTTGCGGCACTGTGGACATGTTTTGGAGCTGCAATTCAATTGCTATTAATTTCATGTTGTTGTCTGAAAAGTGCGAAAATCATTCTTACCGTTCCAGCCATTGCATTAGGCACGTGTGGTGAAACATGTGACCGCAGATGGTAACATAAACATCATCGGACTGTGTAAACAGTTCGGCGCATATAACACAATTTAAATTCAGCATGCTCAGTAAACCATGCAATAAAAAAGAAAGAAAATAATTGTGATTCGCGGCTTGCGACAGATTTGCGCGCGTCTTTATCAAAAATCAGCTGTTTGGCGCAGCCAACTTCAAGTGGGCTCAAAATTGCGCAGGAGTTCACAATTTGCGTGCGTATGTCACATTGTATTGTCTACTTTTAGGCAGAGAAGAAACTGGATAAGACAAGACGTTTTGTTTTGTTTTGTGTAATGAAACACAAGTGAATTGCTCTAATCCTGGTCAAAAGAAGTTGTGGGATGGTTCGGACGGGGCTAAGCTAGGGAAACCAGAAGGGTCGCGGGATGCGGGGTAGCGAACGGCATCCCTCAGGGAGGTTATCTGCGAAGAATACGAGATTGCTCGTAAAAAGCAGTTTTGGAAAAACAGCGGGTACGACAAATATAAGCGTACTGACAAGTCGCTTGTATTGCCGACTTCTTAAAAATATAGTCTCACACACCTCTCAACCTCCCCACATCACGTACCTATCTTTATTCTATCTCCTCACCTAACACCAGCTTGACTGGGTGCCCGGTTTTGAAAACCTAGCCCAGTCACTAAAGGTGGGTCCAGGCAAATGGCGACCACCTGTTCTAATTGGCCTTACACGGGTAATAAGGATCTCTGCCCGGATGGACAAATGTTTCTCCACAGCTCGTGGGAACTAATGAAACGTTCAAACAGATGTAACTCCCAGCGGAGAATGTCGTAGGACATTTGGCGGATCGAGCCCTAGACGGGCAGAGATCTTTCAGTGTGGTAGGCCAGCAACCACACAGTGCTACTCCAGCTGTAGAACTGTGTAGCCCATTCTCTCGAGGACGAAGCAGAAGAAGAATTCTTTGTAGAACTTACACATAAATTTGAAAAATTTTAATTACAGTGGGACGTCGTTCGACTTTGGGAAAGTATATTGAGAAAATATTTTAGAACTTTAAGAAATCTTATTTTACCCTTTCTGAGAACCGAGCAGTCGAAACTATTAGAAGAGCTTACAAGTCCATTTGATAATACAAGTAAATTTGACAGTGGTAGAATGACGATGTTGATGCTCAGGACTGGACAAATATTATGAGTGGTGCCACTTGGGGAAGCAACCTTGAGCGAATTCTTTAGAAACGCGAACGTGATAAGACACACGCGTTGAGTTGACAAAAAAGCGTAAGACAGATTATAGATTATTTATAAATAAAAATTGTCGGTACTTTATTGTTTGCCAGAATTTGTGTTTCTTGGAAAAATGTTAAAATATTATATATGTACTATAACTAGAAGCAAGCTGAAAGCTGCCTATAAATTCAACAGCTATCAGCTCAGCTTCTTCAGTCTTGTGTGATCTGTGCTCATTTCAATTACTTAAATATTCAAAACAAAATGTATCAATTTATTTGCACAGTGTTCTTAATATTCGTTGCTGTACAAAAAAGTGGAGGGGAAAATGTTCAAAGAGATGAGAATCTTTCATTTTTACTTCTTAAATATGCGAACCAAACAGAAATAAGTCTTCAGATCAAGGACATTTGTAGCAAAGTTAAGCAGTTGCAGCTCGAGGAGATTAGGTTTGTATTGGAAAACACTTGTATTACCAAAACATTTGTTTCTTATCACTACATTCACAGGCTACAACTGAACCGTCAGAGAAAATTGCTGAATAAAATTTTGGGTAAACTCAATGAGCCAATTAAGTTTCCCAGCAGCTGTGAAAATGTAATGGCTGTGAATCGTCGTAGTGGTATTCATCAGATCGTCGTGCCCAGCTTTAGTCTGGATCCGTTTAACGTTAGTTGCAATGAGGAGAAACATGGCGGTGGTTGGACAACTGTGCTGAGGCGTCAGGATGGAAGTGTGGATTTCTTTCGGTTCTGGAATGACTACAAAAATGGCTTTGGCAATTTATCTGGCGAGTTCTTTATTGGTCTCGACAAACTTCATTTCATGACCAAAACTGTAGATCAAGAACTACTCATAACCATGGAGGACTACAAAGGAAAATATGCCTTTGTAAAATATAATCGATTTGCAATCGATGGAGAAAATGAAGCTTACAAACTGAGCTCATTGGGGAAATACTCTGGAGATGCGGGCGATGCCTTGAAAAATCATTTGGGTAAAAAGTTTAGCTCACGAGATAATGACAACGATGTCTGGTATAGGGGCAATTGTGCTGAATTCCGTACGGGCGGTTGGTGGTACCACACTTGCCGTGACAGGTAATATAAGCAATCAGTTTTTATTAGTGAGTAATTGTCTTTTAAAATATGTTTATATTTGACAGCAATTTAATGGGAAAGTATAATGAAGCCCATCGTGGCAACGGCATTATTTGGACTGACTCGTCGGGTTACGAATCTACACTAAAACGTGTTGAGATGATGATAAGGCCGAGAAGGGATTGAAACTGTATTTGAATACCTTGAGAATATATTTATTTATGTAATCTACAATAAGATGCTCTTGATTCCAGAGCAAGGTATATCAAAAGTTAACATAGCTCTAAAAGTTGTAAATTGAAATTTATATTGAATCCATTTATGCCAGATTAAATAATATTGAATCAAGTTTGTTGTCATCTTATTTCTAATTTTTAATAGTACATTCAGACCAGATTCGCATTGAAATAAATTGTCTTATTCAAAATATATTCTTAACAATGTCAATGACTCTCCTATATACTATAGATATTATATATTCCAACCCGCACTAAGCGCATGCTAACTATTAATATATATACTATATGGGGATCTCCTTTTTGTTTGATATTTAGATCAAACTCTGCCTAAGAAAACTCTTTGAAGAAGCTGCACATAAATTTGATAATCTATCAGATCCTCTTACCTAGTCTCAGTGTGAAGACAATGATGAGAATACTTAAAGCGAACGCTGTATAATTAATATGAGTGATTCTATTGGAGATTTGACATTGGGCGAAATCTTCAGAACTGCACATATGCAATGAACCAGATAGAGCCAATATCATTAAATAATTCATATTTATTAATGTGTAATCTCAGTATTGATTAAATATTCCGATTCCAACAATATGTGTTTCCGAGAAAAAGATGGCAATTGTACTGAATACTCAACGGGCGCCTGGTAGTACGACAATTGCCCGCACAGGTAATATTTACATTTTGTTTCTATTAGTGAGCATCTTATGTATGTTTATCTTAATGTATGTTTAGACTTGACATCAATCTGATGGGAGGGTATAATGAAACCCAATATGGCAAGGGCGTTATTTGGAGATTTTTAACGTGTTACGAAGCTTCGCTTAAACATGTTAAGATGATGATAAGGCCGAGAAGGGATTGAAGTAGTATCTGAATACATGGAATATATTTTTTTTTTATGAAATCTACACAAAGAAAAAATACATTTTAATCAATAAGATGCCCTCGATTCCAGTGCAAGTCTTATCATAAGTTAACATAGCTCTAAAAGTTGTATATTGAAAATAATATTGAATCTCTTGATGTCATCTTATTTCTAATTTTTATACCCTCAACGCATTAAAAATGGGTAAAAAGGGTATAATGGTTTTGTGTCTGTCCGTCCGTCCGTCTGTCCGTCCGTCCGTCTGTCCGTCCTGAAGAATATTAATTTCTTGTTTGACCTTGATGCATTCCTGTTCCTGCAGCGCGCGCGCACATCGATGCGAATCACATTCAAAATGTTAAAATTGAAGTAGACCCGATGGATTCAGCGCACTGTGCACCTGTAGCGACACTATGGACATGTTTGGGAGCTGCAAGTTAATTGCTATTCATTTTACTATGTTGTTTTAAATACGAGGCATGGGTGGTGAAACATATGCCCTCAGGTGGTAATGTAAACTTAATCGGAATGTGAGAATCTTAAGCACAACATGGTTGACCAACAATTAAAAGATTGATTCGATGCTGCACGGCAACCAGCTTCATGTGAGCTGAAATGTCGCACAGCCAAGAGAATCCAACTGCTATTGATTGCTCTAACGTATGGTAAAATTGCGGATTAATTCAAATTCAGCTTATTTTGCTTGAAAGTTCAATATTTATTTTAATTTGCAGCCAATGAAATGTACAGTAATTTTAGTATAGTATTTGTTGCAAACTTATGGTTTTGTTATTTGCAGATAAATATCTGAGATTTAAGTTTTCCATACCAAGCAATAATTCTTTTTAAATGCGCGCCAATTTGTTTTTAATAAAAATGATAAAATCCCAATAATATAAATAAAAACCATATATTTATGATATTATAATAACAAGTGTATGTGTCTTTCAAATTATTGCTTGATTTGGAACAAATAATTTCAGATTTAAACTGCGTTGCTGTTGTTAGTTATTTTTTTTTAGTAAGATATCTAGTTTAGACATAGATCTATAAGTTCTTAAAATGCTAGTTTATGGTTTCTGTTTTAAATTAGATTTTCGGAATGGATTTTTAATTTTGTTTAAAGTGTTTTTATTTATTAAAGTTAGTTTGTTAAAACATTTGATTTCAATTGTGAGTTTTTTTTACTTAATTCGAGAGTTAACTAGCATATGTTTAAGAGTGTTTGTTTGAGAGTGTATATATGTGTATGTATTCACTTGAAGTTTTTTGATTTTATTTTCTGTTCATTACATTTTACATTTTACCCATATATCCCGAAAGTAGTTTGCTTTTCAATAATACATGTGGTTGTTCTTGATTTTAACATTAACGCAATTTGTTGCACCCTTAGGCAATTATATTACTCTATTTTAATATGCGTCATATTCAAAGAAATCCATATGACATTTGTTACCAACTTGATTAGCGCTAATAATACAACATATATTTTTATTTTTTTTTTTTGTTTAATAGTAATTTAACTAAAGTTTGCTTTAACAATAGGCTTAAATTTAATTTAAACACTTACATATTCATTATTATTATTATGTTGCTCAAAGTTTATATTATGTTTAGCTATACAGTAATTATTAACCTAAAAGCCATTTAATAGTCAACAAATTTAACTTAATATCTATCTGATTTTTTACACACTTACAATTTATCTAGATGGTAGTATTCTTTAGTATGTGCTCGGGTTCAGTTATAACGATTCCAAATGTCACATAGCCTGATAACCATAACCCAAGCTTTAATATATCTAGAATATATCAATATATGGAGATATGGACTTATCATCTAAATGGATAATTTACATTTACACATTCAAATTGGAAAACACACAAAAAGTTATGGAAGTAGATTTCGCTAGAATATTTTGTTTTAAATATGTTTAGCTGCTAAACTTAATAACTAATTATTTTATATATATATATATATATATTTTGATTACATTTATCGATCTGCTTTTTCTTTAAAAAAAAAAGCAGACTCCACTTGTATCAATTAAATTACAAACTTAATGCACCACTAGCTAATCGCTTAGTTAATATTAATTTAATCAAATTTGTATTTCAACTTATTTACATCTCAGTTATATGTATAGTATGTATATATAATGACCTTCTCTTAATTTGCTAAAATCATTCCTGGTATACATGCTGTGGCTCCTTTTTTATGGTGTTCTTCTTTATCTTCTTTGTGAAGTTATTTTTTGGTGGATTTATAGATTTTCAACCGAAGAGGAAAGATCGTCTGCCGTTAATATTCCCTTTTGATTTTTTAGCAGAATCGTCTGTAAAGAGTTTGTTTTTTAGTTCAAAACTGAAATTCAAGTTATACAAATTAAACAGAAAACAGATTTCAAATTCTTGTTACTTAAGTTAACTTTTTGATAAATTAAAATGAATGAGTGCTAAAGATTTAACTGCTGCCACACGCAGATGTTTTCACCCTCCAATTGGGCTAAGATGGCAGGCTGTAGCTGCTACTAATGCAAATGCAAATGGATAACTATTCAAGGCTGTTTTTTTTCCACTTTGTTTTTCTTCTTTTGTTTGAGTTAGAGGGGATTGGATGCCCGCTTTTGTAGATAAGCTTTCAGTTGCGCGGCATTCGGTTCAGCACTGTGACGGGCCATATTTCGAATGGCTCGTTTGGGCCATTAGACGGTATCCGTTAGAAGTTGCATTGGCCAAGCGATTCGAAACAGTCTCTCGCATGCAGATGACAGCAGCGATAAGCGTTGATAAAACTTTCACTTTGGGCACTAGCCCCAAAACTTTTGCCAGCGCTTTTCGCATGGCTAACAAATTATTTCAAGCTGCCCAGGCAAACGAAGGCTGGCAACAAAGCGTTTCCAATTCGAATCTATGTGTGTGTCACAGGCTATTTCCCATGCTTTAAAGATTGATAGCCCGAAGCAAAAACCAAAACGTTGACAACTAAACTGAAAAGACTTTCAACACTGCAACAGCAGCAGCGTCAAAAGCATTTTCCAGTACGCTTAAGCAGCATCGCAAATTGAAACTTGTAGCGCGAAATTGAAAGAAATGAAAATATATACAAGGGAAATCCAATTGCTTGCAATGTACTCAATTTTCAAGAATTGCCACAATGCTGTCAATATTATCCACAGTGTATTTCGTACAGTTGTATAGATAGATACGTACCTTCGCCTCTTCGCATGCACTATCTAGAGCTTCCCACTGCGATAATGCACCGGCCGGTGACCGCCAAAGAGTATTCGCTTAAAGGCCTGACGAAACTCGGGACTGAATATCGTATAGATAACCTGTAATTCAAAAACAAAACATGAGTTTTTCCTACACAATAGTCAAATATTAATTATGACTAAGTAAATATTAATAAAATATCGATATACTAATATATACTAATCTGATAGATTCATTGGTTTTACTGATTCCACATCTGCGCTTATCTTTCATAATATTCATCAATGACAACCATATAAATTAAATTTGTATTTATTTTTATTTTTTTTAAGTGTTATTTAGAATTCACTTGTACTTGTGCATCGATAATCGGACTAAAAAAATTGACTAACACCGGAAGAGACTTTGATCGGAAACAAAAAGAAAAGTTGGCAGCCCATCTTTCAAATTGGCACTTAACCGAGTCGAAAGTTTGTTTAAAATATATTTGATTTCTATATTCTTGAGTATCAAAGCGTGAGTATGCGAATCACTTAACACATTGACTGTTTTTGCAAATCATGATTTACGACACATCAGCATCATGGTTTCCGAAGAGCAGCAGAGCAATGCCTCCGATGACGGTGCCACCGGCGGCGGCCCACCTTCGAAACGCTTTATTGTAAAGGAGTTGCATAATGTGGCTGTCAGAGCATGGCATATTGTTGATGACAACTGCTCCATTTGCCACAACCATGTTATGGATCCGTTCATTGAGTGCCAGGCCAATCGCTCCGCTAACAACGGCAAAGGCAACAGATGCGACATCGCCTGCAACCATTCTTTTTATTTCCCCTGCATTTCGCGTTGGCTAATTTTCCGTTCCGTCTGTCCACTGGACAATACCGAATGGAAATTTAAGAATAATGGATTCCAGTAATTTGAATTGTAATTGCGCTACTTAAAGTATATTCAAATGCACAAATGGTGCTTATATATGTAGTGAGTGATTTTTAAAGTGGTGTTTAAAGGTTAGGGAAAATGTATACATACATTTGTATGTATGTATGTAGTGAGTGGTGATTTAAGGTTATGTAAAATGAATTGACGATTTTTTATGTTCTACAGTTTTTGACTAGCAGATGGAAAGAATCTTGGAATTATCCGATAAAATGGGGCTATTTTGTTTTCAATCTCAAAAATAAAGCTTGCCATAATAATTTCCAACCTTCGCAATCCTATATATTTCATGGGAATAATCGGTCGAAACCCAATTAACTGATTGCTTTTCGAGATATTCATAATGTAATATTATAAGAATACTAATTCAGTAGTATTGTTATAAAATATTCGACTAGAGCCGAATGAGGTTAAATGTTGCTATATTTTAATTGACAACTACCGGATTGAGTGTAGAATTGAAGTAGCCCAGCCAGAGGAAGAGGGAAGCGACGCTATCGCTGATCTGGCAGGCGGCACACAGCGGCATCGTCAATGCCATCACAAAGAACGGAAGCCAACAGACGACAAAGGCGCCGGTGATGATGGCCAATGTTTTGGCAGCCTTGCGTTCCCGTTTCGCCTCCAGGGTCTCCTTGCGCTTGTTCACCTTTTGCATTGGATTCGCAATGCTTGACAGCTGTTGTTGTTGTTGCAGTTGCTGTTGTGGCGGGTGCGACGCAGTTGGCTGCTGCTGATGGTGCTTGGTTCGCGGCTCTGGGGTTACCGCACCGGAGGCATTGGCCGAGCTGCACAGCGGATGCGCTTGGTTGCAGCTAGTCAATGTGCTGGTCTTGGCTGTCATGGGGCCAACGGCGCCTGCCTGTGGTCCGATGGCTGGCGATGTTGGCGTTTGTGGTGACAGCGCTGATATCGATGTAATTGTTGTGGCATTCGATGTACTAGCACCTCCGCCAGCAGCCCCACCGCACTTCGCTGTTTTCTGTAGCTCCTGCATTTGTTCAAGCTGCTGCTGCAGCTGCGGATCCTCAAGCACTTCCACACCGCCACCAACACCACCATTTCCATTTGCCTTGCCCAGCGCTGCGGTTGTTGCCGCTGCCGTTGCTTCTGCTGATGTTGTGGTTGCGGTCTCCAGTGCCTCATCTAGTTGCTGCTGTTGATGCTCCTGTTCCTCCAATGGTTGCTCCTCCTTGCCAAGCGTCTCTGTTTTTGGCTGCTGGGCTGAGGCTACTGGTCTTTGCTGCTTGGCACTGCTGGCATGTTGCTGGTTAGCCAGCGCCACCAGGTGCGAAACGGTTGCGATTTGGCTGCCCGATGTGCTGGGTACCTGGAAATAATCCCAGTAAAGAAAACTCTTGTAAGTAAAAATGAACTGGATATCCAATTAAAATAAACATTGAACCGATGCAGGTGTCTAATTAAAAGCCATAGAAAACGTTTGACCTTTCACAGAAATAATTTCTTAAATTAGTAGATTTTTTATATTGATTGTACATCGACTATATCTAAGGAAAATTTCTATGATCTCAAGATAATTATAGTTGGTTTTTAAGATTTTTTTCTAGTCTCATAATTTTATTTATGGGCTGTGCCCTATCCAGTCCTGTAGACCAAATAATTCTTACTTCTTTTGCGTAAGAATTTAGAAAATTTATTTGAATTAGCTTAATTTACCAAAGCCAAGTATTAACATACTGTGAATCCGGAATAGCAAAGTGTAAATTAAGAAGCAAATCAAGAGTTTGAGCAGAATATGAATTATATACATACATATTTAAAATAAGTCAAAGCTTATGACTCAATATTGGAATGGTAAGGGATGTAGCAATTTGGCTTATTTCGGAGGGAAGAGCGGACGCGCCAATAATATTTCTTTGACGTAATCTTAAAATGAGATCTACCGTTACAAACCAAATTGGGAGCAGGGCATAAAAATTAACTGAATTAGGCTTTCAAATCAGAGCTGCACACACACAAACACACACACACGCGAATCACAATTTCAATTGCATTCATAAATTTATTTAGTGATGCTTCCTGTTTCGGCCTCAGCTCCTATCCACAACATGCGATGGGTCGTCAATTTTCATGGGCTTTTTACGCCACGCAGTTGTGGTTATAAATTTACCGAATAAATAAAATCGCTGAGCAAATATTTATTTTTGTTAAGCTCGTTGCGCATTTGTGCGATGCTGGAACACCTCCTTGACTCCCCACCACGTGGTTGGTGTTTGCCACGCCCATGCTATTACAGAAGCGCCACCCCACCATCCTGGCAGCAGGCTATCAGTCTAGCGGAGTCAGGCAGCCAGGCTGCTGGGCGATTTGGCGGCACTTGGTCAAAAAGGGCTACAATTTGTCGACTTTGAGCTGGCTGCTAACGGCATGTCCTGGGCACTAAAATTCATATAATCACCTGTAATTTGAGCCAGCAGTGTCCATGTGCCAGCCACATTATGTGCAGAAGCGTAAAGTGCTAAAATCAACTTTTATGTGTTATAAATTTTGTCTACGGCCTTGCGAACGAGCATCGAATGTTAGAAAAGCACAGTTGGCGCCCAACCGGCTAGAGATGTGCAACTGTGACACGATATATCTATCGAAGCCAGTTGTGAGGCGATAGTTGGCACGACAAATAGCCATTAAGGCTGTGCAACACAAAAACCAATTTAATAATTTTACTTATACAAAATCCAACTACTTGCTAAACAAAACAAACAAATTTAATTAGAACAATCGTACACAAAAACGACAAAAAACGGAACAAATACATAAATAAAAATATTAAAAAAGTTGCGATGATTTCTGGATTTTACGTTATTGAGTGTTCAACCCTCGTTTACGACGAATACGCTGAAAGGAATGTGGGAATTAAAACGAATGCGTAAGGAATTGTGTGAATTGAATTAAAATTTGTGCTTACTTTCTTTCTGTTTTCTAGGTAATAAAAAGCAGGTTGTGAAACCCGAAACTTGCCATTTTATCGGTCTACAGAAAAGCGCAGGTATCTCGCCTCTAATTTCAACTTGGAAACTGATTTTTTTCCTGCTGACAATTAATGGCCCACACGGACCAGATGCCAGTGGCGTTTGCCAATGAATTTTATGACTTTGATTTCATAATATATGGCTGGGTTGTGTTATAGGCATGTAATTGATGTGGTTCTTTAGCAGCACATATAACACAAAGCCAAAACAAGCAAGAGTCTCAACAACATTGACAACAGGAAGACATTCAAATTGGGAGCAAAATAAAAAATACATTTTCAATTTACGACCATTTGCCAATAACAATGGCAAGAAGGAGCACAAAACACTATCGGGCAGGGATAGTAAAGAAGGTACTTAAACTACATATAAGATTCAATGGCCATTGCCAAATTGTACAACTTTACAAAAGAGAGCTGACCATTGACCATTGTTAATGTGTCGTTCCAAACAAACGTTGCAGGAAGTGTTCAATTTCTCTTGAGTTGCGATTGGTAGCGTTACAATTTTAATGTTCGCGTAAAGGAAATCAAAGCCATGGCAAGACGAACTGCAATTCAATATGAGCAACCTTATTTAATTTACAGTTGGCATCCTTGTACGTATTAACTTGGCTTCAATTCAGTTTACGGCATGGTTACAACTGGCAAAGTTTAAACTCTCATATGCAACAGTTTCAGATGCATTTTATTTTTGAAAGATACTTTGCATTTAAAATGCAAACAAGAACACGCATCCAAAAGCAGAAGCCAGAAACCCAGTGCCTAAACCGCAAAACAACTCAACTGCAAGCACAAGGATTGAGCGTTAACAAAGTGTAAAGAATAAACCACACACTCACAAACTAACACATCCACTAGCCTGGCTAATATTTTATTTATGTGCAGGTGCTCGCCCTTTGCCCCTTCGCTGCCCCCGTAGCTGCCACAGCACAGTAGGACTTGGTTTTGCTACCCTTGCGGTATGCATATACATAAGTGAAACGAATATTTTTCTTAATTTATTTTCTGTCGCCACTTGACTTATTGTTGTGCTTTGTTTTTTCAAGTGAAAATGTATATATAGGCTATAAATCTGATGATAAGCAATACTTGAATCTTGCTTATGTGGTTTGGGCGTTTTATAACTTGCAGGGATTCAAGTTTGCATCAGAGTCTGGTTCAAAATATGAACAACAATTACTTGTGGGTAATGCAAAAGACAGTGCAGAACTTTTTTGTTGCAAATATATAATAACAAAAATTTAAAATAACTAGACATTCATAGTTAGAAAGAAAACAAAAAATTAGTTATTATAAATCATTCTTAATCTTAAATATATTAAGACATAGGTAATTTACATTAAAAAGCATATTGAAAGTTTGAATTCATTATTTATCAGTACTAATTAATAGTTAAAATAAATATGACTTAAAACATGACTTCTTAATATGGGAGCTTTAGGAGAGCTTTAAGGCAAACATGGCATTATAATAGTTCAACTTTTTCTGTTAGATTAATTAAAAAATATATAAATAAAAGTTGTAAGTTCCAAGTTGTGAGAAAACCCAAATTAATGTTTTCTCGGCTCGTATAAAAGCTTTGGTGCACTTTGCTTTTATGTTATAGTTTATTATTTTTTTATCTATTATTTGTTGTTCTTTTTTTGTGGATATTTTGTATTTTGTTTGCTTTAGCTCATTCGTCGCAGTTGCCCATTTTCTGATATTAAACAAAACTACTGAGATAAATTTATATATTTGCTTCTAGCTATGGGGGTTTGTGTGTTTATTTATTTGGCAGTTCACTTATTTGGCGCACACAGAAACCTGGCCCGAGTAAATATTTAATCTATGTTGGCCAGCTGAAGGCAAATACGATACGCAGTTGGTTCGCTTGGTTATTATGGGCCAAAGCGAATGGAAACGAAAGCTGTTAGCCATAAGCTATCAACATATTTTCTTCAATTACTCAGGCGTATTGAGTGCCTTGTTAGGCCACGTTTTCAGATCCTGTTGCTGTTACTATTTTTGTTGGTGTTGCTGTTGTTTGGCTTTGTTTTCATTTGGTTTGCTGGATCTGGAGATGCTTTGCATGGTAAAGGAGCTGGCGATGGCGATGGCAATGGCAATGGCGGTGGCACTGGCGTATCCTTGTCACAGAGCTTATATTTGACTTTGCTATTACTTAACCTGAACGAATCGGTGCGACCTTTGGCCACTCGACTTTTAGCCACCTTGTGGCCAATGCCAACAAAACGCTCAAGCAATTTATTTTCCTTGGCTCTTTTATGGTTTTCGTTTCGCTTCGGTTTTCGTGGCTTTTGCTTTAATGCGTTATTATTGAATGTGTGTGTGTGTGTGTGTGTGCGTGTGTGTGGGTGTATCTTGCTGCTTATTTTTTAGCCATAAAAATCTGAAATTGAAGTACATAAAATGCGGCTAAATACAAATTTGGACGTCAATAAACAAAAAGCTTTGCCTGCATTTTATCGCCACGCATTTCTATTGAGTGGGTAATTTACGGGATTTGCTACCCAAAACGCTTGCGTGCCTAGAAATCGTCATATATGCTCCCAAACACACATCTGAGCTTTTATATTTATATATAAATATATAAGTGAATATATATATATATATATATAAATATATGTGTGTATGCATCTGGGGTTTTTACTTGCAATAAAATCAAATGCTATTGGTTGTCTTTTAATTCGCCCTTTGTTGACACACACGCGAAGGATACGTAATCCGTATAAAAAATCGATTTATGCGTGCATAAATCAAATGTCAGGACTACTTGATGCTTAGCTAACGACATGTGCAAGTTTCTATTTGGATTTAACACGGATTACGCAGGATTCAGAACTTCGCACGAACTGGACAACAAATTTATTTTTTTACTTCCGCTTTTCCCATCTATTTTTTTTTTCCTTTGGCATGTTGCGTGCACTCAGGAAGCAAACTCAGATCGTTGGGCACATGTCAGGCGTTATGAAATTCGCTCTGAATCTGTACTGGGAGCCAAAGCACAGGCCACGCCCAAAACAAAAAAACTCACACCAAAAACTCAATTCGAAAATTCAAATCCCCAGCACTTGTTGTTGTTGTTGATGTTGATGGTGCTGCTGGTGGCACTTACCTCAATGCCCGCTCGGCTTTTGCTGTCCACGTTCGAGCTGCTGAACTCGGTGTCCTCTACTGTGTTAACGGTGTTTGTGGAGTTGCCTTCCACCAAACCAAGAGCCGTACTGCTCGCTGCATCACCACCAGTACCGCCGCCACCACCGCTCTTATTCTTGGCCGTGGAGAATCTGCCAAGACGTAGCCGCAGACGATTAAGTTTTGTGTCTGTTGGCGCTGTCGCATCGGGCTTTAAGTGGAATACAGTGAAAGGATGGAGAGTTCAGTTATGTTGAGCTGCATCGATTTTGAATAACGAAATTAAATTCATAGTTTTTGGCACGACATTAAAATGAATAACAAAAGATGGCAATTTGCATATTGTTGCTGTTGTTGTAGTTGTTGTTGTTGTAGTTGTTGTTGTGTTTGTTGCTGTTGCGCCTTACACTTCAATAAACCGCAATTTGTACGCATATCAGAGTTGGAGCTGAGCCCAAGCCGATCCCTTCTGTTCTGTTTTGTTGCCTTCAACATATGCATATGTAAGTGGATACGTTGGCAAATAAATTGTGTGTATTTGTTACAGTCACGCCACAGTACCACTTCCACATCAGCAATGCCCCACACCACCCCCAAGAAAAAGGGCAGCCCCAACTAACTACAGTGCCTGCTCGAAATAAATTTCACGCTTGACTGCCTCAAGCGCTTGACCTCTTTGATTTTTTTCACTTCTTACGGCTGCATCCTTTTCTGTTCTTCACATTTTTTTTTTCTCATTTTTTCGTAGCTGTTGTCGTCGCCTTCAATCCCCACCAAATTAAAGTAATTGAGTAGTCAAACCTCTTGCCTCATCGTCAACGTTCTTGTCATTGCCATGTTGACCCTTTACGAAGTCGATATTGCTTTAAATAAATAAAATTATGCTGATTTTGCGTTCGTGTGCGGAAATTTGCCGAAAAAAAAAACCGTAGTCGCAGTAAAAAGAAAATGAAAATGGCATTGGGCTTGGGCTTGGGCTTGGGCTTGTAGTGTGCCTGGTCATGCCCTTTTCCAAGTTCGGTTCCCCCTTTTCAAGCATTCCCAAATGGCGTGAATATTTGCGCAAATAGTATTAAATGGATTTGCAGCTACGTATGTGACCTTCATTTTGTGGGCAGGACAACAGAAGTGTAATTGCTTCCTCACATACATGGCTCCTTTGCATTTCATGTGCCCTATGAGGTTGGATTTGGGGGCAAGTGTTGATGGGTCAGGTCAGCTTATTAAATATTAAAAGACGAATACTTAATTAAACGTCGTTTTTAGGTGCAACCTAATCCAACTGGGAGCAGACAGCTATTAAATTGAAGTCTCCTTTATGGTTATAAGATAATCAAGCAAGAAACTTGATGTGTCCTTGCAACTTAAATTTGACAGCTTAAAGCTCACAACTTTAGCAGTAACTTTGCTAAAATCAGCGATTCATTGAAAAATGTTGTTGAAAATATATATAATAATATATTTATACATATGTATATGCGCTCTAGCAGTAGTTGTAATTAAGTAATTTAAAATAAATTAATATTGATAAAATTACTAAGAAATCAAGCAAACTCTTAAAACATTATTTATTAAATCAATAAACGATTACGAAAGCCATGGACAAAACTGAGTGAGATAAAAGAGCTCGAAGGAGGCCTTCGCTCTTGGTTATAAATTCAAACTTTATTAATATTTCTTTGGTATTCAACGATTTTCAGCCCCTAGCATTAAAGTAATCAACAATTTGGGGTTAACTTGAATCCGTAGATCCGTTAACTTTTCCCCGTTCCGTTTACAATTTTCCGCAGCTATAGGCAAATAACCTTTTGCCGAAAAATATATATTTATGTAATAATCGCATTTGTTCGCAACCCGCTAATTGAATTTGCGTCCTTGCACAAGTTTTACATGCCAAAGATTGCGTATTAGAGGCAATGTGTTCTCGCTGCTGCTGCTGCTGTTGATGTTGCCACCATGCGGGTAATCAATGCGTAATTGAATCGCTGATAACTTCAACGATACATACGCATACGGCATTTGTGGCACATTGTTTGCCAGTTGGCGTGCCATCAAATTGGCGTGCTGAGCAATTGGTGGAAAGTTGCTCGTGTGAGCGCTTGGTCATAAATTCCATGGATTCCCCTTTGGCATTTTGCTTATATCGAAAGCTAAACTACATAGCACATTAACGTTATTTAAATACTAAAGTAAAACACACACACACACACACAGTCATAGATAACACAACAAAAGCGAGCACTGCTTCTACTCCCAGTGTAGTAAAGTGAAGCACACTTTTCAGCAGAGTCGACGATAAGTAAACCCAGCTCAATGTGTATTTTATGTAGATGTGCCTGTCAGCTGTCGCTATATATATATATACATATATATATATATATATACACTAGTGTTGTGTGTGTGCACATTTATTTAAGCGTTTGCATAAACGATACTTTTCCGAAGCCATTTTGCCACTTTGGCTAATTTATGTAAATTGTTTTCTTATTTAATTGTTTTTCTTGTGAGACATGTGTTGAGCTTCCATATCACTCTCTGTGTGAGTGTATCTTTGTCTTTTTCTATGTTAAAGTGTGCTGTGTTGTGTTGTGTTGTGTGCTGTGTGTTTGCGTGTGTATCCAATAATTTCCTTAAATGCGATTTATGCTGCCTGCCTGGCTGTGGCCTGAATGTCGCTCAAGTGCCTGACAAAAATGTTTTCTATATATTTACACTGCCCAACACAATCAATAAATATACAAATGTTTTATTTTTAGGCATACATATTTTTTTGTAATTAAAAAAAATTTGTTTACTTGTTTTGTTTACATATAAATGTTTTCTTTTGACTGTCTAATATTTACATTAGATAATTATAAGTTTTTGTGTGTTGAATTTTTGATTGAATTAAAATTGTATTTACGATTTAATGCACAGCTTATTTAAGTTTATTAAAACTTTTTCAACGTGTGCTTTTGTAGCTGAGTGTTAATGTTGCTACCCTTGATATGAAAAAAGAGAAGAAAACAACACAACTTGAGGACGTGTGTCGCATATGGACGACTTAGACAAAATATGTTCAGCCTGCTAATGTCCTGGTCCTGGCTGTTTGTCATATGGCCATGGTCATAATGTCAATATCTAGAGCAATCAATTTGAGCTGCTGTCGCTGCTGTCACTTTGGTGGCTGTTGTTGCTGTTGTTGCTTGCAAATGTAATTGTGATTATGTTCAAGTGGTCAAGGCGGGGACAAACAACAACAAAAACAACAACAACAGCAGAATATTATCAATGCTCTTGAGAGCAAAGCATCTGGGCGTTGTTGTCAGCATCACTTGGCCAAGGGACACTTCAAAGACCGATTGCTTTTTGTGTTTAATGTTACATTATTATTAATGTTTGCTGTTGTTATTGTTGGCTTTGTTGCCACAGTTGCTGCGGCGAGTTGTGTGCGGCATTAGACCCATAGCTAAATTACAGATAATACCTGTCCGCTCAATTTGCTTAATTGCCTTTTACCAACGTGCGTTATGTTAATTGCAAAATCAATGCATTCAAACACACGATGGGATAAATGGTGACATTGTGTGACGTGTAACGTTGTAAGAGAGATTTTTGGGTTAACATTAGAAGAGTTGCTAGGGAGAGTTTTAATGTTACCACTAGAATTTATTGCTTTGCGCTTCCATTTATGTAAAACAACTGTTAGCTTAAATCCATTAAAAAAGTATTTAAACAAATTATGTGGAAGACAAAACAAAATTATCGTTCCTTTTAAAACACGCCAATTCACTTTATTTTGTTCACGACTCCTCTCTTATTCTTCTTCTTCAAGTTGGTTATCACTAATTGATATCGATCGACAGCGATATCAATGTTAAGTGCATATGTTAAATGCATAGTTGCAGTTAGGTTACAGATGTTATGTTACAGTCTACATTACAGAGGCCTGATACATTATGTAAATCTTCGAGTCTTAGAATCACGCATTTATATAGCACTATAGTTCGACATGTGATGTATAACAATTAAGTGAGAAAGACCTTATCGATATGTTCGTAAATGGAATTTTTGAATTTTATTGGTTAAAATTTTTCGCATTGTAAATAAATTGCAGGCTGAATTATTCAGACATCTGCCAGTTGCCAGTTGCCAGTTAAGCTTAGAATTGGCCATAAACATGCTAAATGCAAATGCAATTAACTACAATTTATGTGCTGCCAACGAAAACAAAAAAAATAACGGAAATTTTTTCTACTGACTGCTGTTGTTGTTATTTTTGTATCCAAGTATCCAAAACTTTGCTACAACAAATCATTATTAAATATATACACAAAAAAAAAAGAAAAGAGAAAATTGTAACATAGCTCGCAGCAGGCGAGCAGCGGAATGTGTTTTGAATCTGTTGTTGTTGTTGTTGTTGCTGCAACGTTGTTGTTGATGCGTTGTATGTAAGTAAAAACCCTCGTCAAGTTGCAGGAAAGCAATTTTCAATTTGAAAGCATTTAGTTAAATAAAGAAGGGAATAACAAGAGAATAATTTGAAAAACATTGCCAAGTCGTTGCCCAAATGCTCTTTTTAATACATATGCTTTATGTTTTTGTGAGAATTAAAGTTGTATTAAAGACGAGAATTATATAATAGCTACATCGGACGAGAAGAGTAACGGTGGGTGAAACTAATTTGAGTCGGTTTTGGGGCACTTGTGTGTCTTAAGCTTAAGATACGAAAAAGTATTTAGCATTTCAATACAATAATGCAGTAGTAACCTATGGATCTATAGATCTGACCGAATTACAATATTATTATTATTTTTATCCTTCGCATTTTCTCATTGAAATTCAATGAGTTTGCAAATTGGTCCACTGAGTTAGCCAACTTGAGGTGAGGGCATCAAAATGCCTGCGCTGAGTGGGGTAAATATATTTTAAAATCAACAAGCAGGTCAGACCAGTGAGTGGCACTAAATGGATGCGTATAGCTGTAGCTCTGTGTGTTTCTGTGTGTAAATGTATGTGTGCGCATACCAATGCCAATACTAAAGCAACAGCAAACAACATACATACACACACACACAGATAAAAAGCAACATGGACCGGACATGGCTGGGATCTTTGTACGCTGGCAAATAGTGGACAACTTGTCTTGTTTGCGCATTGAATTTGTGATTCCAATGACTTTTTGTCAGCTTCGCACTGTCCATGTGTCCACGGCATGTACATGTGTGTGTGTCGTTGTAGATACATACATATATGTGTAGGTAAGTGGTTGCAAACATTTCCACGTCAAATGGTCATTTTCAATTTAGTCAAAGCATTAAACTTAAGTTAAGTAGCTGGTTCTGAGCATGTGCCAGTTATATACAAAATAAAGAAAAGAGAAACAAATATAAAAACAAAGGCAACAACGAAGCTTAAATGCTCTTTGTAAGTAATTTGTTTGACAGCTAACGGGAGCTGTTTTGTTCAGTGTATATTAAAAGTAATGTAAATGTATATTTAATATATTTATGCTGTTCATACCTGTACAAACTGATTGATTAACTTAAGGTTACCTCTCGTTATGTATTTCTTAGAATATCCACCTACACATCAAAGTAAAAACCAAATTGCAATTCGGCAAAACCCAAAAAGAAATTTATTTGAGACACTTACACAGAACACAAATAAAGAAAAAAAGACTTTTGTTTCCTGGCAACCACTATTTGTGTTACTTTTTGCTGCACCCCTAAGTGAGCTGTTTTTTATGGTCAACGCAGAAGGCAAGCAGCCAATTCTAAAATGCATTTTTAAACACAATTAAATGAAGGTGGAAGCTACCTAATTACATTTGGGCCCGAGGGCCAAGTCGACCACAATTTAGACTGGCCAAATCGGTGGCATCGTGCATATGTTAAGTTTAAGTTTATTCCGCATTCCATTATTCCTTGGGGTATGCCGCAAGCTCTCTACTGTGGTCTGACCTTTATCTTGAGCCGTGGTCTGGTCCATTTTGCGGCTGCCTTCGCGATTAACTTCATTAGAGTGCATAATTGCAAGGTTTGCTGATTCCATGGCAAATTGTGTGGCGACTTAGTGATTGGTGATTATGTGAATGTGTGGTGTTGTACAGGGTGATTTTCGAAGCAGTTAGCAGTGCTACAGAGTGGAACGCCCTGTATGCGTCTGCATAACTTTTAACGTTAATCAAATAATTGGAGTAGAAGTATATTGTCTTTTTATGGTAACAGTTAAAATAATAATAACAAACTCTAAACGTCTACCTTTAAATGCAATATAAAAAAAATTCAGACAAAATTTATAAATCAATTATATAAATTAAACTTAAACTTAAGATATTCTAATCTGATTGGAAAATGTGCAAAAGCCCTTACCTGATTATTGTTAGCCGTCATATCGACTGGTCTTGGTCGTCGTCGGTGGATGCGTTTCCTTGCCGTCTGATAGATTTTCCAGTACAGCGCCAAGATTACCAACAGTGGCACATAGAAGGTGCAACAGGTGGCAAATACCTGCAGAGCAAATACATATGCATGGTATGAAATCTAGAACAGAACTGAACTGGGGCAGTTAGCTCACCTGATACGACACATCCTGGGATACCATGCATTTCTGCTGCTCGATTCGCTGCAAATAGTCTGGATCCTTCCAGCCAAACTGTGGCGCCAAGGAAACAATCACCGCCGCCGTCCACACACAGAAGATCATCATAAAGACCCGATTGCTGGTGCGCGAGTGAATATAATCGATGTTGGTCACAGCCCAATAGCTACAAGTAACAGATACAAAAATATAAATATAAATATAAATAACAGTAACGAAAATGTTTATTAACAATTGTGCATCACTTGAGACCTATTTTATTTACTTTATTGGGGACGCGCCCAACATGCAAATGAATTTTGGCATAAATCTAGGAGCACACACACACACACACACACGCACACACCCACACACACGCACACACCCACACACACACCGAAAAATACATTTCCACGCAAATACGGCAACGGCGTCAAAGTAAAGAAACGTGTTTGATATTTGAATTCCGTTCAACAGTTTTCTTTTTTTTATAGTATTTCGTTACAATTTTTTCCGTGTATTTGCTCCTTTTTTTATTTTGTTATTTGGTTTTGTGTGCCAAAACATGTTTTATGTATGTATGCAAACCAGTGGGTCTGTGTGCCTGGGCTAAGCGAAGCATTTTTCAAATTTCCATTTCTGTAGACAGGCTGGGAGAGCATCAAACCTTTTTGAAGCACTTTGCTCAGCCAACAAAAATATTCAATTCACATTCCTTATTTAAGTTGAGAAACTTAAAACGAAACTAACTAAAATTAGGATTGATTTTAAGAATTTTTACCTAGAGGTATACATCTATTATAAAATGTAGCAAAATATATAATTATTATTATCTGCATTTACTTTAAGCTAACTTTTTGAAACAATTTCTGATTTTTATAAAAATATTTTATTTTTAAATTTTTGCTGCTGTAGAGAATAGAAATGTTGCCAATGTGAGAGTTAACTATCTTTTTCAGTTGCCAACTTGGATGTGAGCAACATGCCCAAACGAGTTTTTAAACGTTACATTTACGGTAGCAGCCTTATACACTCACACACTCACACACACACACTGGCACATACACACATACACATTCATGACAGTCACAATAAGTACTTGATGCTTGTTGTTGCTGGCAAAGCTTTAAGCCAACTATTCAACTAGATAATCGCGTTCGGAGAGGTGACGCTGCCATGAAGCTGAATTTGGTTAAAGTTGTCGGTGTTGCCAGAAAGGTTGTCAACCACAACAACCTATGGCGTATGTATGTATTCTCCTATCCGAGTGTGGACGCGTGTGTGTGTGTGTGTGTGTGTGAGAGTTGACTGTGGCTAACTGGTAAATTAATGCCGGTACACCGCAAATTTCAGAATTTGACGGCAAGGCTCACATTTTCTTCTACCAAAATGCTGACCGCAGCGACAACAACAACAACAACAATAGAAATAACAAAACCAACAGACTCTTCAGTTGTTTATGTATTAATTAATCACAATTTGCATAAACAAATATTATGCCGTGATGGAGCGCAGCGCAAACAAATTTAAGTTTACATCAACAATTAATTGAGTTGACAAAGTACTCGAGACGACTTGTTGATAGTTTCAACGACATACATATCAATCTATATAGACTTACATACATTCATATATGTATATACAAATGTGTATTTATACATAGATACATCTGCATACGGCAGATGCTGAGATGAGTGCCTCGGGTGCCAAAGACCATAAATTCACTTGTGTTTAAAAGTGCACTTACACACTAATGACTGCATAAACATAAATATAATTATAATTATCGATATGTTGTGCATTTGCTTAAAGGTAATTGAAGTACTCTCGATTAAAGCCCATCAGCAATCAGGAGTCGCATTTCGCCAAATGCAGGTAAGCGGATTAACTGAAAACTACCCTGCAAAACAAGTTAAATCGTGCGGGACAAAATATATTTTCTTCCAATATATTTCTTTCCAAAATAAATATAACATTACTAGAAAACACACTTAAGACAAAAATCGCAAACAAAATGTAAAAAAAAGAAACAGGAATTTGATCCAAAATTATAGTTTGATTAAAAACCTTTCCCAAGTGGCCGTTTGCGTCTTTTTAACCGAAATAGTTCAATCAGACCCAGAGTCAAATGACTAACACGTGTTTTCCCTCCTGCAGTCAGATTGTCAGCTTATGAGAAATGATGTTAGATGCTGGAGCAGCCAATGGTGAACTCCATAGTTCACGTATGCTCCATCGATAATAAATAATAATGAGTGATGTTGATAGTTGTCGACTTTTGTTTTGGACAGCTGCCACCTGCTGTGTCTGTCCTTATGCTCGGAGTGGCATGTCTTATGTCTTAGGGTCGCATCTTACATCCCCCATAAAATGCTTGCCAAACCACTCCGGCTGTCTGCTATTCATTAGCATAATATAATCGACTTCAAGTTGGCAATTTTGATTGACTGCTTAAAATTAATGGAATTTTGTGATTTTCCTGCCTTCTTTCGCTTTTTTCGAGTTACCAGTATAATTACAATTTTTGGTTCGAGGGGGGAGTGGGGTAGCTGTGAAGTTTGATGTGGGCCGCATACGCAATGAAAAAGGCATGCAAATAAATGGCGAAACCTAATAAAGTGCCTGTCATGAGATTGCTCGCAATGTGATATCCCTCATACAATGTTTTTGTCGCGTTGAAAAAGTATCATAATTTGTTATGGCATATTTTCAACGTACACACAAAGAGAGTACTCTCTGTTCATAGGCCAGCAATTCGATTCAATTCAATTGAAGTCAATCAATTTATCAGACATTGGGAACGGTGAACACCCAACTTTAGTCGTGTGATGAATTATAACAATTTATTGTACGCCAAGCAATTTAAATGCGATTTTTCCATTATTCCCCACATTTTATATACATACATATATATATATATATTTTAAGGGTGAGTGTGTGTGATAAATGTGCGGCACTCGAGTGTAACACTTTTAATGCATTTAAAAATTGTGCGCCTAGCACACAAAAAAGCCATTACTCTTGATCTCAGTTGATTACAAACGCATGTAGCCCAATTTTGGCTAACACGAACTTTACAATTTCGGCTAATTTCGTATGCAGCTGCTTAGGGCTTGTGTACATATATACATATACATATATATTTGCAGTACATAAATCTAGCAGCAACATTTTCTATTATGATTTGTCACTCCTTCTGCTATCTTTAGCTTGCCTCATAAATTCTCATGACTTGCCGAAATTACGTTGAAATTGATTTTGAAATTGCCTCCAAATGGCTTGCAAAAAATGAAGCGAAATTAAACATAATAAAATGTTTAACGGCAGTGACCTTAAAAGCTGCTCATAATTAATTGGCAATTTATGTTATCGAGTGTCGCTCAGTATTAACTTTATTTTTTTTTGTATTTGTTGTGCCGACAGCGGTTAACTCCATATTTGACGGCCGTCAACTAGTGAACAGCATTTTATCCCTCATTATACCCTTGACGGGGTACGATACGTTTTTCAAGTAATGTGTAATTGATGGAGGCTTATATTAATTAACTTGAAAAGGGTATTTAGTTGTTGATATTTCTGTTTTTATCAGACTAATCGATTGTGTTAAGCTAGTAGTGAAAATCGTCCAGTGGGCTGAGTGTATTGTTTGAATTTTAAATTTTAGGTCATAAAAATGGCAGAAATGGCTGTTACCTGCGGCTGTTGGCTGTCGTTTTTCAGTTTACAAATAATATTTTGTTTTATGCAAAACAAAACAAAGCAAAAATAAGAAGAAGAAAAGGAATGTGAAAAAAGGGCAGTTGAACAAAAGATAAAAATGGTAAACAAAACTAGGCGTACACAAATGCATTGCACACCAGTAAAATAACAAAAGACGGAGGCCGCAGCAGCAACAACAACTACAACAACAGCAATGACAGCATCTAGTGCATATGTAGCTGGGAGTGGCATGCCACCGCTGAGACTGAGTCTCTTTTTTTGTTTTATGCGCCCCGCGGCAGTTGTGGCATGATTAAATTTTTGCAAATTACTTGTGCTCTCTCTAGGCTCATTCGCGTGTCGAGCTGCTGCTGCTGCGGCAACAACAAATACAATAACTAAAACGGTAATAACCACTAAATGTTCCAGGGTAACAAGAGAAACAATAAAACTGGATTTGTTCATAGTTGAGGAAGCGCTGAGCCCCAAAACAATACAACAATTGGCCTCTGCTCAAAACGTGGTCATAACAGAAACTGGTAAAAATTCAACAAATTTTGAAATTGTTTGTGACATATTTCGTTAGTTTGTAAAACAAAATTCAATGGGGTATTTGTCAGCCAAGCACCCTTAAAAATAGCCTCCATTTTTTTTTTTATTTTTCTGCGACATTTTATATAAAAGTCCATTAAGGGCCAATTATTTCGTTTACATATTTTGGCGGCAATTCACATTTTTTATTTGTAATTATAATAATGTAAAATGGTTCATCACGCTGTGAAGATGATTGATACTTAATTTGAGTTTATATGCGCCTTGTTTGGTTTATTGCCATTGTTATAATTATTATTATTATTATGACAACGTTTATTATGGTTTCCGTGTGTTTGTGACCATACTCATTATGATAATGCACACGGTCCAGAAATCAATTAGCATAATAAATGCGTTCATATAGTTTTTCAAATTATTTTTGGTCGTTATAGGGCATGCGAGGCGGATTAAAAATGGGTGGGCGATCGAGAGGCTGGCCACATCCTTGTGTATAAGCAGAGGCAACATTTTAATACTGCCACATTTTATTTGTTATGTGCTTGTCCACTTGCAGCCGCAGTGCGTCAGTTATGCTGACATGCACGGCTCCTGCCTTACAGCGAAATTCAATTTAAAACGTGCTTACGTGGCTCCGCAGTGCTCCTGTAGCTAACACTCCTCCCTCCTCCGCCACCCGCCCATCACAGCGGCAGGATGCCACGTCTCCAGCGCGCTTTGGCTCACCCAAGCTGTCCAATGGAACGGCCATTACGGCTGCCAAGTTGCCCCTCTCCTCCTCCCGCCCGCCAGCCAGCCTGCCTGCCTGCCCTGAGGCCCAGGATTCGCACAGACAGCTCTTAGCACTCAACTTGGCCCGTGTTTGGCAACAATTTAAGTTGCTTGGCAAAACTTGTGCTTGTTTCTCCCCCTCCCACTCTATCATTCCCTCACTCTTGTCTCTAATTTCAACACAGAGCCAACGATAAATATTAAGTTGCTTCATAATTCTGTCTATTTGGTTGATATTAATTGTGATATAGTAGCCAGCAATTTTAATCAAGTTTTATTTTGGCCCACAAATTGCCCACTTCAGTGTATACTTTTGTATTTTCCTTGTTAAGGCCGAATCGTAAAAATATTTATGATCAAAATTGCGTTACATGATTTTTATAAGCCTGCAAAATTATTTGTAGAGGATATATTTCCTGAAGGCTATGGCTATGCAAGTAACTTAGCCCTGGTAGGATACATCAATTTATAAATATGTTAAAGTTAAAATGTTAAATATTGATGCTCAGTCCCATGGTGCAGAAGAGGAGATTAAATGATGAGGCATTCGTGGAGTTTTCCGAGCACTGTCCATCGACCAGCGAGAAGAAAAACTCTCGAACTTGGACAATCGAGATTCTGCAAAAGGCTTAATCACATATCTTGACGCAATGTGACTTGCTGGACAACAATGGAGATGATGTGGATGTTGCCGATTATACAATAAACTATTATAGCTATATTATATATATGTATTTTATAAAAAAATTTACAAATATGCTGTATAAATGAAGATATATTATAATATATATTATATATATATATATAAATAAAGATATCTGCAAATCTAAAAGCTCTTTAAATCAATTCTCTATAGAGCCACGCTTAAGTGGTTCCAAAAAAGACTCAAAAATTAATTAGAAAAAGTTAATTGATGGGAAAACAATGAGCTTGGAAAGCCCGCAACGACACAACTTACTGGAATACCAGAACATCATTTATCCTCCTGTAGCACTGGATAGTGGCGGCCCTAAATGTGGTTATACTATTTTTAGTATGCTATACGAGTTCTTTGCATAAAAAATATAAGCAGCTGAGGATTCAGTTAGTTATAAACATTTAATTCAGCTATGGAGGTGAGATGTGTAAGAAAACTACAGCTATGGTTATATTAGGTTGGCTAGGGGAGTTGGTTTCTAGTGGATCCCCACGAATTATTCTGGATATACCGCATAAATCTTTCCGCAGACATGGGTTAATCGTCTAAGTCAACATGGCTCATGTTGCAAGAGTACTTTGAGGCACGAAAGCTCTGAACTGGCGGATATATTATAATAACGTCTCTTTTCGAAGCATCGAAATTCACATTAGGATAAGGATTGTTCCTAGAGATACCTTGACAGCATTCAGAAGTATCGTCTCTACATTCCCATTTGGTTGATGTATTCAATAATGACTTGTCGTAAGCGTCTTGCGTTCTTCCAGGTCGATTCATTGGCCTATTTGCGGCTCTCTGAATGCCATCGTAATAAATGATTTGACAAGTCTCATTGCCATCATTCAGGGTTTCCTTTGGAACGTATCGATGTGGACGGCCGACGAGGGCCTGGAATTCTGGGTAATGCCACCGATCAGATTGCAAGAAATTAAGAATCAATGAACTTACTGTTTACGACTTCATTCTCCAGCTTATTTTGTGGCCTACGCAAACCACGCGGCTTAGCTCCAGTTGACTGAGCCGCGAGATTTCTCATTGGATCCGCTTTCCGCACAGTAGTCCCCGCTGGTTCTGTGGTCCTCGCCTTTGTGGTTTTCGCAAGTAACGGTGGCCTGCACGTACAGACTTTGCTCACTCGCTTCACAGATTTGGCAGCCTTGGGATTCTCATTTAAATTGGGTTTCTTTTCGTTATTCATGGATGCTGTGAAAGATTCCTCCGAGCAATCGCGCAGGGTTTTCTTTTTTCTATCAGTGAGCGACATGTCAATTTCTGTCTCAACGGCCACATCGCAACGAGAGATCGACTTCTTGACCTTTACTGTCTCCAATTCCTCTTCGTCTGTGGTACAAGTGCAATCCTGCATTTTCTCCTCTACATCGTAGAGTTTTCTTTCGTTTCTTTTGCCACATGCTGTCTTTTCTGGGATATAGTAAGTATCGTCCCTTTTCACGTTGTCATCCTCGGCAGCATAGTTTTGTGGCATTTTCTCCCTTTCGTCTCTTTTGTAGTGTTGCTGATTGATCTGATTTTTCGTAACAATGGTATCTCTACTATCCAGATTATAGTATTGCGTTCTTCCTGCGTAGTTCTCCTGCTGATTGCCCGGGCATCTAAGTATTCTGTGATCCCTGTCTAAGTTGTACATTGCTTCTCTTCTTTCGTAGCCATCCCGATCAACCTGGCAATTTTCATTGTAGTTCCGATTGGCTGTCAAATTCAGTTTTGAGCTCGATGGACTACCGTTCTTTTCACTGTAATCTCGAATGATCTGTTCGCGAATACTTCGCTCATAGCTGGGCTCTTGCTCTGCGTATCTTTCTCTGATTGTTCCTTGACCATCGGCATATGTCCGTTGGCGTTGCGCATAGTTAGGATCAATTTGCAAATTTGTTCTCCCTCGTTTTTCCTGATCGATATATTCATCCTCACAGCTGCATCGTTCTATCTTCTTAGGACTTTGTCGGTTTAATCCATATTTGTCATTATTTGCAGAGCTGTATCCATCATTGCTTCGCTGGTCTTGGATTTTGTGTGGCGCTGCATAACCATTATTTCTCCGTAGAGACTGTTGACCTTGTTGAATCTTTCCATACTCATCTTGATCCTTATCATGGTAAAAATCCCGATCATAACTATATTTTCCTTGATGGCTTGTCGACGGAGCGTTGATGGAATATGATTGAGCACTTAGGGGTTGGTTAACGGGAGATCCTTTAGACGTATTTTGATATGAAAATAGTGGATAAGGCTGCACATCACTTTTTCCTAATGACTTTTCTGGTGGCTCTTCATCAACTGGGCGCAACTTTACATCTGGAGGACTATTTTCGGACGCTTTATTTAATCTACTTCTGTTAATCTCATTGGTAGCCAAACCTAGATCATCCTCCGATGCTTGAGTGAAGGCATTTCTGGACATGACTGCTTTCGCATCTTTCAAATCTGTCTTAGATTCTTCTTTTAAAATCCCTCTCTGTCGGTTGATAGTTGGTGGTGTTTGCCGACCATTTGAAAGGTTACGGGGCTCCTGATTGATTGTCGGCGGGATATCTTGATCTTGATCCTCTGGATAATATCTAGAAGCTGTATTTCTGGACAGTTGCCTTTCGAATTGCATCGATTGTTGATATGGAGTTCTGTTATTGTTATGTGCAGAGCTATTATGCAATTGTTGTACATTATCTTCAGATGGTAATTGTTGCTGGTTAGCTCTTTGGCCATCCTGATTAACTGCTGCCTTCCGCTCTATGTAATAAGGCTGAGTGCAATCGCAATTTTCCAGTGGTTCCTTGGCGTCGTTACCCGACTTCTTGCGTGCTATTTCCAGATAATTTCCAATATAGGGATTATATTCATATTCGTCGTTCTGTCTGACATCATTCATTCTGAAGGGTACTTTCCTGCTGTTTACATCATTATTACACTGCCAATCTTCTGCATTGCTGCATCTTGGCCGGCTTCTATATCTGCCAGTCAGTACCTTTTTCAAAGGTTGACTCCTAACTCTCTGCTCAGTTGGCATTGTATTCATGTACAGATGCTGCAGTTGATTACATTTGCGTCTCTCGTTGTCGCTCTTCAGACTATGGCTGATTGCGGAAAAGGGTCTGGTCCGATTATCGGCAGTAGCATTATAAGAATCGTTGCCGGAAGCAGCTCGCAATTCATTTGGCTGAGCCTTGAGCTCAAGGGGCGGTGGAGGTAGTTCAATTTCACGATTTATCTCTAAAATGTCCACCGTTTCATTCAATGCTAAAGGCATTTGAAAATCAAATTTTTTGTTGTGGATACTCTTCCCGCTGCTGCTAAGCGGAAAAGTATCCACAGAAAGAAATTTGATTTTATGGTCTGCCTGAATACAAATGAGAATACAATAATTATGAAAACAAAAACTTATATTGTGTTTCAATCCCAAACCTCAATTGCCTTCACATTGACACTGGTTGACATCGGTGCTTTCAAGAACTGCAGTTCCTCAAAGTAGGCGTGTCGTGGCTCATAGTGATATCCTCCTAATTGGCTTTGCTTGAGGGCCACCTGCTCCTGGGCAAAGTAATAGCGTAGCGATAATATCTGCAGTTTCAGTTGATCGACTGTGAAGCGATTGTTAAAGAAACACGAGATGCGCTGCCAGGCGTTCTCTTTTAATGGTATGTTGTAATACCCAGAAGTTTTTGGATCCCAAAGGCATTCGTTGGCGCGATATAAGCGAATTAGTTTCTGAATTTCATTCACATCGCTTAAGGGATTGCATGATTTTACTTTGGGGACAACCATTTTTCGCCACTTTTAACTTCGAAAACTATCCAACCTTTACCACCACTAGACCATAGTTTAGTTCTTACCTAGACTAAGGCATCCAGTTTATTACTTACAATTTCAAATTTACTTTATGTAATATTTCCAACAACCCAAATACATTTTAATATTTTGTTTATAGAAACGTTCATTTGGCAGAAAATTCAAATGAGTGTTGAATAATTGCCGAGATTGATAGCGATACTTAATGATCCAACCCGATATAAGCGATACTCGGATAATTAATTTCACTAAACTTACACAATATTTGTGATATAATCGGCTAGAACTTAAATCCAGAACATGTCAGATTTGTGGTGTGCTTATTAATTAACAAATTGCTGAAATTGCAGTTGGTTAAAATTTGTGCTATTTGAGCGATATTATATCGATGTACCGCCACAATCTATCGACCATATATCGAGCAAATAATATTTTATTTAACGCCATACTGAAGCTCATTGCTATAATTTAAGTAAAACAAATTTAAAGGTCAAATTTTTGCGTAAGATCTTAAGCACTCTTAGAGCAAAGACTGGAGAGCGAATTTGAATGTTCATTCTTAATTACATATGAATTCACTGAGTGTCAAGTTAAAGTTAAAAAGTAAAAGTAACCAGGGAATATTGCATTGAAATATCTGCGGTACGGGAGGACAGTATCAAAGTCAATCCTTAACACTCTTTAAGGTAATAAAATTGAATTGAATTAAGTCATTCATTCTAAATTTAAAGGTAGGAACTAAAATGTGAAATAAAATAATTCATTAAATATAAAATGTTAAGTATTTATTGTGCATTATGAAACAAATGGCAGTAAGTTTCATTATTATAATTTACTTAATTGTGCAATAAACAATTAAGTTATTAAATTAGTATATCAAGTATTAATCAAGAAGACAAACCAGATCAACAACCTTTTACATTTGCTTCAGTTTTGACGAACTTCAGAAAATTTATCTTTAATTTTACATACACAATTTATTATGCTTATCGAACATCTACATTCCACTTTTTGCACTCAACTGTCTTTAACCTACAGGGCATCACGTAGTTGATAAGTCAATAGTAAAAAACTTGTGTAGTTGTTATTTAGTCTCTCATGTGGCAAAGTTTTCTACTTGGCGCACAGATGGCACAGGATGCGTCTTCTGGGTCCCTCGCATACATTTGTGTTTTGTGCCGCTCGGAGCGTGCCCTCTGTGCACCGTATCCTGTGTGTCCTGCATGTCCTGTGTGCGTGCCACTATAGGGGCCCAGCAATTGTAATTTATGACACAAAAACAAGAAACTTATGTAAATTTGCAAGGCGAAGCAGCAGCAGCAGCAGCAACAGGACAATAACGAAAGCCAACCAGTCTCAGCTTAAGTTCCAGCGTCATTCGCAGCTACATTGAATGAATAGCTGGGCTGTTTTGGATCCCGTGGTTTTATGCCTGCCTGCGCATTGCATTCTGCATTCTGCACTCTGCATTTATTTCTGTATTTAAAACACATACATATATACAACAATTTACATAATGGCACACTGTCGAGGTCAGGCAGATGCGGCTTAATTATATTTAATAAGCTTATATCGTAAACGGATTTTTTTAATTGCACAGCCAATCGGCATGTCCTTAAATTATGCCTGTCCGGCTTCAGATTATATCTGGCTTATAAATCAAATCTAAAATGCAGTCACCTAATTAATTGGTTTTATGTAGTACTTGGAATGCACAACAGTCAAGCGAACTCACAGCAAGCTGCTGCTGCTTCAATATGCTAAAATTTTTGAAAATTTATAATAATACGCAAATGTGCAAAATGTGTTGGCAACAATGGATTTGTGGGCATCAGTTTGGCTTGTTGGCTGCTTTCTGGTCGCCTGCTGTTCTGGCCATTAGCTTTCGCTACGTGTGTTTGTGCCATTTAGCACTGGCACTCTATTTATCTATCTCTCTCATGCCCGCTGGCTCGCTCTAGTTGTGGTTTGTGGCCAAGTTTTGTTTCCGGTGGCAAAAGTTTTCGTCCAAACCGAAAAACCGACCATTAATCACACGGCGAGCGGAAACTCAGCTAAACACAAAACTAAATACAAACAAACCTCGAAATGCTCACACCTACGCACACCAGCACACCCGCACACACGCACACCCGCACACACATGCCAAATCATACAATAGAGTTGGTGTGCCCCTATATAAATATATGTGCATATGAATATGTTCTGTAGCAACTTATGGCTTTATGGAACCGCAAACTTTTCAATTGCAAGTGGATAAACAATATTCGTTTGTTCTTTTAGTTATTTGACCATTTTCGCTGTTTCGCAAATAGCAAACGGGTATATTAGGCTACACCACGGAAATTTGCAGAAATTTGAAAACTCCAATTAGGTTGAAATGAGTTTATCCATCAATTACTATTTTCATCTATTGTTCATCATTTAAATGTACTTGATCCGACTTTCTATCCGGTGCGATGTAGTCATCTTCGCCTGTCAGTGCAGAACTCCCTCAGTTTAATTGTGCCTACATTCGTCCTTTTTTTTTTAAAATTTTTTTCAAGTTATCGTTAACGTTTCAGCTTGAGTGTATAATTTTTTACTTGAATGTCGTTTGTTCTAAGGTTACGCCCCTAAAAGCTTTCTCCGACTCTAACTCCGCCTTCGACTGAGTCTGTCTCTTATTTGATTTATTTGAATTTCAATTTACTTTCTCGCACTGATTAATCATTTAGCTGGCAACGGGCAGTCCAAGCGCTATTATTTTGATTTATGCGACTTTCACAAATTCGAAATTTAAATTACGCACACAGACATGGGGACATCGACTTTTGGGGTTAGCCGCCTGTGACAGTTATAGAATTGTAATTCATCTTAACTGTGGTTTTGCCTTTTAAATGAAATGTTTGAAATGCCTGGCGCTGCGGTTAACGAATTTCGGTCTTATAATTGCTTTTGCCGCTGCTTGATATTTCAGTTAGAAAACTGCTCGGTAAGCCCCAAAATGTAGGCAACAATTTTCAAGTACTTTCGACTTTCTCTATCTAATTCTTCGCCTCCGTCTCTCTATCTCTCTCTCTCTCTCTGTGTGTGTGTGTATGTGTGGGTCTGTTTTAGCTTGGCTTGCAACTTAATTGAGTTGTATGTGCCAAAGCACTCACTGCCTGTCAATAAACCCAAGTCTTGGCTCAGCAGGCACAGAATTAAGTTTATAGCTCAAATAACAAATCTATACTATCAACATAAAACATTTATATATGTGTGTGTGTGTGTGTGTGTGTGTGTGAGTATTGTAGCTGCTTGCAAATATTGATTGAGGCATTTTGTAATGTTGTCTGGCAAATACATAAATCATTTGAATTATGTCAAGTCCTGCTAATCGAGATTGAATATGGCCACATGTCAGCACACACACTCAGCATACATACACACACTCAGCACTAACACACACACACACACACACACACACATATATATAAACCTATATATACATAGAGAGCACTTATAGCCATTTGTACTTGCACACGAAATATTTATAATTTGTTTTATGAACTTGACTTAAGTTTATGGACGACAACCTTTAAATGTAACAAACACCTCATTACAAATGCCGTAACTAGCACTATTAATCCATCCGTGTGTGTGTGTGTGTGGTTGTGTGTGAGAGAGTGTGCTTTTGAGTGTTTGTGTGTTTAGGCATTAGCAGATAACATAAATGTCTTAGTAACATATCCGCTTTTATTGCTTGGCTTCTCTGTTTGCTTTCAGCAGTCATCGACTCTTCGCTTGCTTTGTCTCATTAACCATTTCAAAAGCAAACGCCTGCTGATGTGTGTGTTTCTATGTGTGTGTGTGTGTGTGTTGGTGTGTGTTGGTGTGTGAGTGTGTATGTGTGGCTGACACATACATCCACATGAATCAGAACATTTTAGCTTGCCAAATCAAATGTGAAAAACAAATGAAGCGTAATTCGACTACTGACTGCCAACCTGCCTCCCTCTCCATCTGACAGTCTGTCTCTGTCTCTGTCTCTCTCTCTTTCTCCCTCTCTTTTGTTAGTCGTTGCACGAAAACTAATTATACTGCTAAATGCGTTTGTTTAACTAGCAATTTAATTAAGGTTATGCTTTTGTTTAGACCCATGTGTGTGTGCCATAATCTAGCTACCCAGCTGAGCTCTTCTGGTAAACAAAAACACGGACAATTATAAAAATACTCAATACAATACAAGGCACCTTAATTGCACACTGATGTTTGTTGTAATGTGGCACAGAAGGGGCACAATGTTGTTTTTGGGTGGTCAACGATTATTGTTCATGTGTTCTAAGTGCTATTTGCTGAAATTACCAGCGTGAATATTATGTAAACTCGGTGGATAATGTTACTTTTCGTACAATACAATTCCATGACACAGTGCCTCAAAGCAGTTTGAGTGACATTCTGAAATGCTTAATCAATAATAATTATATTCCTTGCCACATATATACGCCAGACAAGCACTAATAAATAATGCATTAGTTTTTTTTTTGGCTTGTCTGAGTTATCTTTAGCATTTTGGTAAGCGTATAAATTTTAAAATACAGTAGTAATTTATTCAAAGACTATTCAGGCAAGAAATTTGAAGTACCGTAGTACCATAATGTGTGTGTTTAAAAATAGAAAAGCTTTTTTATAGCGGGCTTTTCAGTTTTGCCTTAAACATTTAAGACTTTGAGCTTCGCTAATAATACTGTAGCTTATTAAAACGTAAGAGGGAATTTTTACTTAATTCTTTAAGTACTAAATCAATTCAATTAAGAAGAATATTGAGCAGCAAAGCCAACATATTTTTAAAGTGGCAAAAACTGCTGGCACCAACTGTAATTTTACAAAGTACCAAAAATATGTTGTGGCAAGAGCAGTTGCAATTGCACAGCATGGCATATGTGGGGACAGTTAGTGGTAGTGGCAATTGTTGTTTTTGCCATTGCAGTTGTTTTCGTAGTTGTTGTTGTTGTTGTTGTTGCTGCTGTTAAAATAGCAGAAAAACCAAACAAGGACAACGACAACGACAACGACAGCATCAATATAATTACGCTTTAAGTGCTAAATGGTAAAATATTTATGTAACAAATAAATAAAAAAATATAGTGTTAACTTAATTGAAATTTAATTGAATATGTCATATGGAAAAACAACAAGAACAAAAACAACAGCAACAATTACTACGATTGCGACAACATCCAAATGAAGGCAGACCGGCAATTGTTGCCCGGAGGGTTTGTGTTTGTGGCTTGTTCACGAACACTGTTCAACATGGACAAGGGTTTTATTTGCATAGTGTATGCAAAAACTTTAATTGACTGTTTGACCGGGTGGAAGGTTGCCCCAGAGTCACATTTGTCATTTGCTCTCGCACTAATAATGACGTCAGCAACATGCTACAAAGAATACAATTTATGCACAACTCCACAGCTGCCACGATGCGGGTGTGTCGCAGGTTCATACATACGAAACTAGGAGCAAAAATATATGTTTTCGGTATTGACAGCGCCAAACGATATCAACAGCAGCAACTGTAGCAACAACAAAAGCCGCAGTGGCAGCAACCAACAAGCGGCATAAAGATTAATGACCATGCGCCAATTTTGTATACACTTCCCAGGCCTATTTCACTTTTCCCACAAAATCTGTAACTTATTGATGGCAACATCGCTGATTCCATAGTGTATTTATATATATATTATTATTTTTTTTATTTTGATGAACATCGTTATCCAAAATAGCTGCCAAACGACCGAATTGGATTAGCGCTTAAGTTCTTGCAAAAATCATGATTCCCATAGAATCAATGTTATTTGAAGGGATAAGTCAGATTCGGAGAGAACAGTTGGTCTCAGTTCTGAAAGAGCATTTAATCTTCGGTGTGCCGTGCTTTGCTACTCGTTATTGTTTACCATTATAGCAATCCCGGTGGCGAATGGTATCGTGTCATAGTCTTTTATTGGGTTTGGCGTATATTTTACTGTTTTTGCTTTTGCCGTGCTCTGGACGTGTTTTTTTTTTTGGTAATGCTGCCTCTTGTCTGCTCTCTTGCTCTGCCTCTGTTCTTGTCTGAGAGTTTCGTAAATATTGTTGGCACTTTGTCTTAATTGCTTAAAAATTACTGACATGGAAAATGAACTTGGCAACGTTGAACGATGCGTCGATGGCAGGAGTGGAGGAGGGGAGGAGCAGCAAGCAATGAAGAGGCAGAAGAATTCAGCATTCAGCTCCTTGCAACTTGGCTGTCGTCGCCTGTTGGCTGCTTACTTGTCAACGAGTCGACTGCTCGTAACGACAAATACTTGCAAATATTATTATTGTAGTCGAATTTCCAACAACTATTTATCATGCGGGTGGCACAGGAGCTGCCACATTGAGAGAAAGGGCGAGGAAGTTGCTCGGGGCCAAGAACCATTTGACAAACTTAATTTATTAATGTAAAGACTTGCACAAGGCACCGGGGGATACTGTGGATCTGGCGACGACAATGACAACAAGCAAATGGGCCTCTTGCTTAAAAGCACATTAATTTTCATTCCGTTTGCTGATAAGTAAAAGCTGGCTTTGAATTCTATTTTAAATATCAAGTGACAACTAGCAAATACTCGTAAAGTGTACACCGCCCGAGGAGGGGGGGTTACAGCAACTTCCCGTAATTGTTTCATGCCGGCAACCAAGCAGATGAGGCAGCATCTTCTAGGCTTTGAGAGCTCTCGCTCACTCACAGACACAAACACACACAATGATGAGGCATTCAGGCAGAATGGAGCTGTCATGCAGCTCATCTGCATACTTTTGAGTGGCCCATCATAATGTGAAATTAGACGCCACTCATTTTGGCGTCCAGCTGACAGCCAAATACCCAAGTACTGAGCTGGCCATTTCATTCGAATGCTACTGATTGATATGCATGCGAAATCTAAGCATCACTTGGCTTTAGTTATTGACAGGCAATTTGGGCCAGGAGCAGCCAGCAGCATTTCAATTTCGCCAAGTGACAGCCAAATCAGCGTTGGCCAACAAATGATAACGGCTCGAACAGCAGCCACTGTGTATGTAAATAAATGCCAACCTGTGAGAGCCGAACAGATATTAAAGCAACTATTTATATACACTCAATAAGTCGCCACAGAAAGCTCCTATTCTGCTCAATTTAATAAGAGCTGAAAATCGTTGATATCGAACAATTTATAAGCCGCTTTTGAGAACGGTTTCCATTCAAAACGAGTATCAAATGAAGCAGATTTTCTGATTTAATATGACACCAAAAATACAACCAATCGAAAACTGTCCAACGATCAAGGGGAACTGCATATAATGCATAATTTTACAGGTAAATCACTAAGTGAAAAACTAATAACATTTTGTATGGTTTGCTTTTAATGAGCTGCAGCTAAACCTCTGCACATAAAATATATACATCAGATTTGGTGGAATTGCAAACTATAAAAGAAAAATATAATTTTATTGTGTGTTTTTGGATGCATTATTTACTATTGAGCTGTGGCTTTGTGGCTGGTCTTTGTTTTTATGGCAGGCTGCACTAATTGAAACCACCGAATAATTGGCACCACATGGACCCGCAGCTTAGCCAAATAATGTGGCCGATTGGCCTGTTGTATTGGCCATGCTCGATACCAAATCCGTCGCTCAATAAAACATGATTAGGCAGTTAAGTGCAGAGTGCGGCGCTTTTCCAATTTCATTTTATATTGGGCATACAATACGCTGCACAGGCATTGCCAACTGGGATTGGTATTGGGACAGAAGCTGGGCAACCAATGCTAATTTGGGATGCGTTGAATGCTTAAAAACACAAAATTGTAGTTGCTGTTGCTGCAACTGCTGCTGCTGCTGTTGTAACCATGCCATGGAGGCATCCATGTTGCATTCATGTTGTGCATTGTAGAAGTGGAAGCCATTGAAAACAGTCTCAATATTACAGCCAATACTGCCACGTGCAACATGCAACTATGTGTGCTACACAACTGGCAGCAACATTCAACCTTTATTGCACACCCAAAAGAGTATACATCGATCCATCGGATACTTTTGATTGAACTCAATGATTTTTTAAACATACGACTTAAATATTTGAATATAGATAGATTTAAAATAAAATAACCATAGTTGGTGTCCAAATTGTCAAGAATAATTATCTTAAAAGTTCTAAAATATTTCCCTTAGAGTTACAGAGTATTACGCATTCGGTTGAGTGCAGTTCCCTTACGTATTTCTTTGCAGCTACTCGGAACTGTCGTCGAGTGCAGCTGAAATTAGCAGCAATTGAGGCACCACCTAAACCCAAAACGTAAACCCAACCAAAATCTTGTTTTTAGTACGATTGCGAGTGGCATTCGAATTGCTTTTCATGAACTGCGAAATGAAATGAAATTCATTTCATGTTCCGCTTGCTTCTGTGCTGTTTCTTAATACGATTGATTGATTGAAATGTTTGCTGCAAATTGATTGATTATATGCAGCCAGGCATGCTACATGCCCCATACGCTTCAATAAGTGAGAATTTATTTTAAATTGATATAGCCATAGCATGCCTAGGGCCAAGCAGAGTAAACACAGCCCAAGGATTTGTCAACCCTAAATGGCTAAGCATATTAACGGGACACTTTATAAACTGGGTGACAGTTGGCCGCGTTTTGGCATAGGGAATGGGCATAAGGAGTGCTGGCTGACAATTGTAAATGGCTATGCATTGGAAACGCTCTCAAAATGATGCCAAAGCCGGGTTTGCAGACTCTTAAAAGGGATATTTATGCTTTTCTTAATATCCACAATTTGTAAAAATCTTTATGATTTGCTTTCAACAAGCAAAACATTTGTAAACATATAAATACATAATATTAAATATATTTTTAATTATTATTATTACTTATAGTTATAATTTCAAGGTAGGTAGGTATTTGTTAAATCAATCAAATATGTGAAACAATATATTATTGACTAGAAATATTTGATTCAGACATGAACTAACTCTTTTTAATTCCCCAACGATTTGTTGTGCACCCATTTCATATTTGATAGAGTCTATAAATATTTGTCTAGGGCATCTCAATGTCTCGAACGCATTTCTCTAGTGTTTTCACGTATTCCTTTTGCTTTGTGTCTTGTAGCGAAGTGGATTTGTGAAGAGATTTGACATGCTAAAAACTTGATTGATTGATTCGCTTAACTGACACACACTCACGTACACACACACATCACACACGCATAAACACATGTACATAATCGCCCATATATATTGACAGATATCGACCCCAACCCTGCCTGCCTCTCTCAAAATGCTTGTTTTACACGTCGCTTACAAGTGGATTTTGCTGCTCGTTTATCAAGAGTGTTAATTTTGTTCGTTTCTTTTAATTTTTTTTATTTCCTTGTTTTTTTTCAAATTCCCCTATTGTCTGCAAAGAAAAGTAATTACTTACCGATCAACGGCGATGGCAACCAGATGCAGAATGGAGGCAGTGCAGCAGAGTACATCGCACGAGGTCCAAATGTCGCATAGCTCCGGTCCCAGAATCCAGCCTTGGCTGATCTGTGTGTGCGGCAAGCAGAGATAAGATAAAGGGACATAAAGTTACGCACGGGGTCTCAGAGTGCCCGTGAAATAAACAATAAAAGTTGATGGCTTATTAAAATTGATGTCACGCTGGGGAGGAGTTCAGAATCTAGGCCATGATGGCATCTAATAACTGCGCAAACAAGAATCCCCCTGACTTTGAATGCCCAACTCACAGCTTGCTGCCGCTGTCCTCAACAATGAGTTGAACAACTCCAAAATGCAATATTATTGCCATGATTTGTTAGGGACTTTAACTTGTCATGGATTTAAGTTTAAATGCATTTCCAAGCTTTTACTAAGAAAAACTTATTTAAAGGCTGTAAGAGTTGAGTAAAATATTATTTTAAAATTAAATTGTAATATCAATTAAAGGTGGAAAAGAAAACCAATTCTACTTTGTTAACGTTGCGCGGAAGAACTTTTGTTACCCTTAATCTGCTAATAATCTTTAATTTTTGGCTCATACACAAATAAAAATCATTGTTCATTTTGGTTTTTCATTGACTTTGAGAGGTTCATAATTTTCTGAAGGTTGTTAAAAAATAATTTTATAGCTTCGAAGATTATTTTCTCTCTTGTCAATTATATATACATATGTATATATATGTATATATAGATTTATATTGATTTCTCGCCGTACATTTCTACAGAGCACGCCAAATACAATGCATTTAGTTCATGAGAAACACTCTTAGCCAACTTTACTAACCATCAATTTGGGTTAGTCTCCAACTTGAATGTGTACTCACCTCATAGACAGCGCCCAGCGGCATCACCAGACAAGCCACAAACAGATCAGCGACGGCCAGGGAAGCAACCAGATAGTTAGCCACATTCTGCAGATTGCGCTCCAGTATAATGGCAGCTATCACAAAGACGTTGCCTGCAATTGTAAGTAGTTAGTTGGACGAATCCTTTAGAGAGATGGCAATGGCAATGGCAATGGCAACGACAGCTGCTCGAACTGTTGCCGCAATTGCTGCTTCTCAGCGGCCTAATTGCGAAAATTGACTTGAGCGCAAAGTTTTCAATTCAATTAAGTAAGTTGGCAAGTCGAATTTGAGCACAGCTGCAAGGTGAAAGCCAAGTGAAAAGCACGAAAACGAATACGTAACTGAAAATGAAAATGAAAACGAAAACGAAACCAATGCGCTGCCGAAAACACAGATAAAGTTTGAAAATTGCCAAAGTTGTGTGCTGCAAAGCCATGTGGCCAAATGGTATGGGGAATCTTATTAAACTTGGCTGTTGGCCCGGGAAAACTGCTCTCTCGTTGCATTAAAATATTTGTGCAGCAGCCACCAATCTAACCGAATATCACTGCACAATTGCCCCAGCTATGCCGCCAGCCACTAGTCGACTGCACGGCCTTTTGCACTTGCAGCATTGTGTTGCACTTGAGCAAAGCCGCAGACAAAGTTCATACAAAAGCAACACATAAGCGACATGAGCTAATCGCACTCTCGTAAAGTTTTCCCCAATCCACCATCCATCGTCTGCCACCCTACGATGTGGGTATAAAATTGACAGCGGACTGGGCAGCATTCGGAGGCGCAGCCACCTTTGAAGTCGGATAGTTTTTTTTATTTTTTTATTTTTTTTTTTGCAATCCCTGTCTGTCAGAAGAACTACTTGTGGCACACTTGAAGGTGCAGAAAAGAAAAGTGTGTGCCAAAAGTTGAGCCAAAGCGCACAAGACATGCAATTTACGGCATTGAATTTACCAGGCTGCCAAGACACACTGCCCGCAGCCATACACACACACACACACACACAGTGACACAATCACACACACACACACACACACACACTGATGCTGGATACCTGTCAGGGCGGCAACAAAGGAATACACATGCAATTAGACACTTCAGTGTCAAAGTGAAGGCAAAGTGACGAGTGGCTTCTCCCTGAGCTGTTTGCATTGCAGCTCTGCTCTGCTCATCTCAGCTCAGCTCAGCTCGGATGTGCTTCTTGTTTTCATTGGGGCAGCTCGTCGAGGATGCTGCAAAAAGTTTGCAACAAAATTCCAAGTAATACAATAAAAAATCTTTTCGTTGAATAATTCCCAGCGACAATTCGCCTAAACAATAGAATCACATTTTAGCTAAATCGATACTGAGAACTAATTGAGTGCTTTGCAAATCGTGTGGAATTCTATAAGTGGGTGTCAGGAAATGAATTTCATTAAATATATTGTGTGGCATCAACATCGAAATAATTTGTTATACAATCTGTGTTCATCTAATTATAAATTCAATTAAAAGATAATAAATAAAACATTTAATGGGAAATAAATACAATTGCTACGTGTGCCATAAATTAATTAAAATTGATCAGATTTGCATAAGATATATTATAAAATGCTAATGCTTAGTTAAAAAAAAAGTAATAAAAACCAAAAAATTGAAAACAAATTTAACTAAATTTAATAATATCAAATTTCAATTTAAATTTGTGTTCACGTTAAATTCACTCATATTTTCGCAATGTTGATTTTCAAAAATTATCTTCGGTATACGAAATATATTAAACAAAATTCGGTGATAAATTTGGCAGCGAAATCAGAAAATGCTAATTTAAATTTATAGCAATCGAATAATATATCTAGCGAAAAATTAATCTTCTGCTGGTTGCTATTTTCGAGCTTGGAATAATTCAAATCACGTTTTTGCTGTTATTTAAACGTGTTTCTTACAATTTATGGAGCTGCCCTCTAATCACCAGCAGTGTTTTCCATTCTGGACAGTTCCTATTGAAGCTGGTAACGAATGGAGCAGCCATTGGCCAGCATCTTGCCTAGTTTCTCTTTTCCCATTTCCCATTTCCCATTTCCTGCTGACGAAATTAGCATTAAAACTCATTAGCATTTCCTTTTATATGCTAAATGCTAAATGTTGCCACTCAAAACACCATTCAAAGCCAATGCAACCACTGCGGAGTTCAAAAGTGAAGAAAACTTAAATGAAACTGAAAAGGAAAATGAAAAGGAAAAGGCGAATGTTAGTAAACGGTTAGCGTGAAACGAGCGCGCAAAGCAAAACTACGAAAATAAACACAAATTAAAAGCAAATCAAAATGAATACAATAAAAACAACAACAACAACAAACAGTAAAAAACAACAACAAAGCATGTGAATCGCGAAAAGAAAATGGCTCTTAAGAATGTGGCATACTTTTTTGGGGCAATGGTTTTTAATGATGCTTCTGATTTTATGTTTGCCTCTTGACTTTTGCGTCGCGCTTTAATGAAATCAAATCAAATGAAATCTACTTAAATTAATGAAATCAATTTCAGTTGATTCAGTGTTGTTTATTTTTGTGTTTTTCTTTTTTCATGCCACACACTTAAATGTTTTGCGTTTTACAATTTGGCAGTAAAAGTTTTCATGGTAATTTTTGTCAGAGTGGAAAAAACAAAAACAACAGTAAAATCGAAATTGCTTGTTGTTGTGTGGCTTGAAACTGTGATTGATTGATTGATTGTCTGTCAATTTTAATGCGTCGTGTCCCTCTGCTCTTGCCTAGATGAATGCTTCTGCCTCGCCTGGCAGATTTTGTCTTGTGTTTGCCTTTGGATTTATGGCTAAATGCGTGTAATGAATGTTGCCCAACAACAATGGCTGGCAACATTGAGCCTTATTAATATCGAGCAGTTAGAGAGCTGCTGCTGGCTGCTGCTGGCTGCTGCTGGCTGCTGCCTGCTGACTGCTGTTGTCTGAGCCATAATAACAACAATAATAATAAATAATATAAAACGGGCTCGCAGCATCATAAATATCAGTTACGCGTATTTTATTATCTGCAACCAAACCAAAATGCTGAACGAGCGCAAAATCTTTAAGCGAACCAGGAAACACTCGATGCTCAGATGTCAGCCCCTCCGCCCCTCCGTCCCTCCATTCATCCGTCTGTCCCCAATAAGCTGTCATTTGGTTTGCCTTATTGAATTGTTTGCCATGCTCCCCAATGAAATGGCGCCTCGGATTTGCTGGCACGCGCGTGCCTGAGACTAGCGTCCATGGAATTTAATGCCCTGGCCTCCCTCCCACCCAAAAAAGCAGCGCGCAAATAATTATGTCTATGTTTAGGCTTTGGCTGTGACTTCGTCTTCGTCTTCGTCTTCGACTTCGACTTCCACTTCGACATAGACATCGACATAGACATCGACATCGACATCGACATCGAGTTTGACTTGCCTCCGCCTAATGAGCTTTCCATGTATCAGGGCACATTCCGTTGCCGACTTACCAATTATGGTGATGAGTATCATGAGGCCCAACAGCACCGATGTGACAGCCATGCGCAGCAGCTGCGTAAAATCATCCTCGGCCACTTTGCTGGCGGTGACATTGATTGCCGTGGCATTCATCAGCTGACCACTGCTGTTAACATTCACCCACTCCCCAAAAATACTCAAGGCCGTATCATTCCCCTCCAGCAGCAGCGAATCATTCAACAGCATTGCGCCCAAGCCCACAGCCACATTCGTATAGTTATTGTCTAAAGCGGAGCTGGCGGTGGCGCTGGAGCTTTCGCTGGCGGCATCTCGGCTGCCATCCACATCGATCAGTTTGATTGCACCTGTGGTGAGTGTTCGATGAGCCGCCTTTGCGGTTATTCGCGCTGCCACCGCTGCAACCGAGGCGCTTGCCGCCAGCGCTGCCAGCGCTGCTGTGGCCAACGGTGAGCTTGGTGAACTGTTACTGTTGCTGTTGCTGTTGCTACTGTTGTTGTTGTTGTTGTTGTGGTTGCTGTTGTTGGTGTTGCCCGCAGTGCTGCCATCGATGGAGCCAATAGCAGCGACAGCGTTTATAAACTCGCTGTCTCCGCCATCGTTATAGTAATGATTGTTGTTGTTGTCGTCGCCGGCAATCCCATCGTCCAGCTCCTGCTCATCCTCGTCATTGTCGTCATCGTTGTAGGGCCTCGGCTCAGCTATCAGATATGCCTTATCATTCATGCTATTGGCTATGTAAATGTAGTCCAGTGCATCTGTAAAATGCATTTGTAGAAGTTAGTAGATCATAACAGACATTTGTGGCAGATAAATAAATAATTAAAATAACTAGAGTAGATTATTTCAAATAGATGTTTTCAGATGTTTTAAAAATAATATTTTAAAGAGGGTTGGACTAAGCTTATAACTTGTTGAATTATTGCTTAAATAGTTTCTTTCTTTTTTGGCATAAATTTTTATTCTTTAAGTGTGTTTTGATTAAAAGGTTTTATAACACTACTTTAGATATAAACTATAATTTTAATTAAATTTGTTATTTAGTAGTATGGAGTTATTGAAAAAATATCATAATCTAAAAAAAAGTTTAGATATTTTCTCTCGCATTTAAAAATTCTAGCATTTAATTTCTTAATAAAAAGTTGAATATTTATTTATATCTTCCTATTAAATGGCCACATCAACTTCATAAAACGGTGCAAAGAATACAAATTTGTTGTTGCTAAATTTGACTTAATTTGGCTTCTGGGAAGTGCAATTTGCAGCTAAAACTTTTTTTAACCCCTTGAGCTGAATATGAATGAGTTTTTTCGAGAGAGCTTCTTTTGTTACTTACCATTAAAGTTGGTCTCGCGCGCCATTTTGTTGTTGTTGTTGGTTCTGTTGTCTTGTTTTGTGTTTGTTTTGGTGGGATTAACGGTAGTTCGCTTAATTGCAGCCGCAGCGGAAATGAGGTGAGTGAGCGTAGACGGAAACGGAAGTGCGACTATGCTACTAGGCGACTATGCAATGACAATGACTATGGCCGGTCAGAGGCGAGATGGAGTTATTTGGGCGTCGTCGCTGACGTCGGTACATGGTGGCACACACACACACACACACTCACACACACGTACACACTAGTCGCAGGCAGGAAGTATTCTCTTAACGAGCTTTTAAGTGTTTACACGGAGCGACGTTTACAGTTCCGGCATTCACTTTCTAATGGGAATCGCTGGTGCTCTGTTGTTGGCCTTCTTGTTTTTGACTGGCAGTGTTGTTACTTTGGTGCTGACTGTTGTTGCTGCCAACTTGCCAGGCTGCCTCTTGTTATTGCTGTTTTTTCTTCTTCTTTATTCCTTTTAAGCTCTTCCGTTTGTGCTCATGTGTTATGGGTTGCTTATGCGTTATTTTCACATCCTCAAAGTGAAGCGCACTTCCGCTGGCGACATAACTCCTATCTGTTCTGGTTGCTGCTGTTGTTGTTGCTGTTGTTGTTGCTGTTGCTGTTGCTTTTGTTGCGTTTGTATTTTCATGCTGTTGTTGTTTGCTTTGAGAGAGGGGCGCAATGGCCCGCATTACACCATATTCATTTGCGAGGCTGCAATCAAAATTCAATTAGAAAATAAATTATATTAGCCACTGAAATTCAAATGTTTTTCAATATTTTGCAATTTGGTGCTGCGAATTCATTTCCTGTATAGCCTCCATCCACACAGTTGCTACAAATTTATATCATATATCAATTTCCTGCACATTGTGCGTAAAGTGTAAATGAATTTGAATATTAGGCCAGAGCAACGAAATATTTTCCATACTGCCTTTGCTCGCAGTCGCTTGTTAAATAATTTAACGCAATTTTTGCAATTACACGCAATCACTTTGTACGATAAATAAAAATGGAGACTGACACGCAAGTCGGTCTTATTTCTTTGCTGTGGATGCCACCACCCCCCCCCACATGTGTGTGGCCAACACATCTCCTCTCATGTATGTGTGACTGGCTGTGTGTGTGTGTGTGTGTAGACGGAAGTTTGCGTGTGCGCCAAAGGCGCCATTGGTAAAGGCAGCTCCCTACAAACGGCAGCAGCAACAAAAATAAATTTAAAAAGCATAAAAATACAGGAAAAAACAGGAGAAAATAAAATAGAACCCGACGCTGCGCAACGCAGTAAAATGTCATCACACGTTGGCTTGTGTGTGTTTGAGTGTATATACATATATGTAGATGTGTGTCTGTGACTGTAACTGTAACTATTGCATATAATACTTATATAGTCAGCATACATGTGTACATAGATTGTGGTACCATAAACGCGTTGCGAGAATGTTGCATGCGTAATGCGCAAAAGTGCAAAGTGCCGGGGGTCGAGGGCCGTCTATCGTCTAGTTTATAGATCCCATAAGCGGGAATTGACTGTAGCATGAACAGAGCTGTGTTTATATTCACCCTGACTCATTTCTGTGCACAGTGCTGAGTTGGACTCTATAAAAAAGCATAGATTTCATGCCCCCCTCAAGATTTATGTGATCTTTATTGATAGGCCTTGGCTTTAAAAGCTAAGCGAAGGCAAATAGTAAGCGTGATACTTACATCATTCAAGTAGCACGGAATAATTATTTTAAAATGAATTTATTGAGTTTTAGTTTGTTAAGAGAGAAGATATAGGTTAGGAAAAGGGGAATAAAGGATATTGAGAGAGGGATAGAGCACTAGGGAGAACGAGTGAATAAATGTACGCCGATGACGTTAAGTTGTGTTTATCAACTACTGACTGTCTTACTGGACAGAGGCTTCAAGCTGACTTAGATAGTTTTGAAGCCTGGTGTCGTCTTAATTTATTAAATCTTAATTGTGATAAATGCAAAGTCATGTCGTTTTATAGGCGAATGCCTTTTTTAACCAATTATTTCCTTAATGGCAAACCACTGGAACACATAGATGGTGTTGATGATTTGGGTATCCTTTTAGATCCCAAGCTTAAATTTGACAAGCATATTTCTGCGACTACTAATCGGGCCCTTGGTGTCCTAGGTTTCATTAAGCGCTGGTCAAAAGAATTTGACGATCCCTATATTACTAAAACTCTTTACATGTCTCTTGTGCGTCCTATCCTTGAATATGGGTCTTGTATATGGTCACCCAATTACAAGGTTCATCAGGACAGAATAGAATCCGTGCAAAAGCAATTTCTTTTATTTGCACTTAGACGTCTAAACTGGACTACTAATTTTAGTTTACCTTCCTACCGTAGTAGACTTCTATTAATAAATCTTCCTTCACTTTCTGATCGTAGAACAATGCTTGGCGTAATCTTTTTACACAAGCTTATAAATGGTGAGATTGATTCTTCGGAGTTAATTAGCCAAATAAATTTTACAGTTCCGATCAGAAATACAAGGAACTTTCTACCTATCTTTCTTCAAACTTGTAGTTCGAATTATGCTATACATAATCCATTTAGAATCTTATGTACTAATTATAATATGCTTTTCCCTTTAATTAATTGTGTGTGGACTGCTTTCGCCTGGGTCCGCGCGTTAACAAGACCCTGCTTGGTATCGTTGGTCCACTTGATTGTACTGCTCGTTATATAAATCGAGGCCTGTGGGGACATGGGGCAAATACTATCCAAAAACATTTTCAACATTCCTTTTTATATTATAATTCAATTAACCTAAAATTGTATAAGGTTTTTGGACTGGTTTCAAACTTTTTCATTTGCAGTTAGTATTCAACTTTTGTGCGCTTCTCCCAATTAAATTTAGGTCCCTCCTTCTGCGAAATGTATGCAATGCTAATTATCCAGCTCAACTGCTAAGTACAGTGAAATAAACAGTTACGAAGCGAAAACAACGACATCTGCATCTTTTTAGATGCACTGTGCATGGAGCTCATTAAAAGTTGGCATTAGATGCTAGTAGCTAGTAGCCGGGATGCACCCGACAAGTGAGCTCAGTGCTAATTCTACCTTTTCCACCGGGCCACCCCCACTTTTCTCCTTGCACTTCGCAGAACCACTTTCCTGCTCACTTTCTCCCTGCTTGTATTCCTATGTATGCAAACAATCCTGTGTTGATTGGCAATCGAATTCGCTGTTGAATAACTTCTCCATTGTGCACATCGTCTAGTTAACAATGTAAGCAAGAAACGTAGCATACTTTTCAGGGCTCTTGGAGTCCGATTCACTTGGACACGTGCAACAGAATCACAGGCAACGCGAAGCAACACACAATGTAGCTTAAGCTGTTGTGGAAATGTTGCAATAATTTTGCATATTTTAATATTAATAGCAAATTGCGATGTTGGTAAATTCAAGCTGAAATTGCTAACCTTCAAATGACGATGAAAATAACTACAACGGAAACTCAACTGTATATTGTTTGCATGCGAGCGTGTAGGTGTGTGCGTGTGTGTGTGCGTGTGTGTGTGTGTTTGTGTGTGTGTATGTGTGTGTGTGAAAGGTACTCTAACTAACATTTTCAAGTTCAATGTCGATTAAACGCATAAGTTTATGTAAGCCATGAATGTTCAAGGCAGCCCAGTGGCTCTGTGTGCAAAGGTTACAAAGGGGGTTGTGGAGGGAAGGGGGATGTTGTGGGCTTGAGTTGTTTTTTTTTCCTGCTGTTTTTGCTTTGGGGCGGGTTGAGCAGTTGGCCAACGTGCGAGGCTCGCGTTTGAAGTGCATTTCAGTGTGAAGACGACACATGTTCTTTAAATGCACACCTGTCTACGTGTCAGTTCATTTGTGTGTCAGTGTTTGTGTATGTGTGTGAGTGTGTGACTCCGTGGCAGTTTGTCAGCAGCAGCTGACTAGTGCACTTGTTGCGGTTAGCCAGTAAGTAGAGCGATACAGCCACGAGAGCCACAAGAGCCACAGGCACGGCGTCTGCTGCATATATTATGCATGTGCATAGCTATGGGTTGTTTGGTTGTGTGGTTGTTTGTGTTGGTGTATTAGTGTATTTGAGTGTATCTTTTTATAGCCAGCTTATCGCATATTTATGCAACTTGGCCTTTAAGGTGTGCACAAGAAAAACACATGCATTAGCTTTATCTCGGTTATTGTTGCCCATAAATTTGCCAAACAAGTTTAGTTTTCCGCTTAAATTTATTATTTATTTACATACGAGGGTGGTTTGATGAGTACCTGACCTACATAAGAAAAACGAAAATTTTTGGAAAAATTATTTTTTATTTTTCAATATAATCCCCTTTCAGCTCTACACATTTATTCCAGCGATGCTCCAACTTTTTTATCCCCTCTAAAAAATATGATTTCTGTAGATCCGCAAAATACGTCTCCGTAGTGGCAATAACATCCTCGTTCGACCGAAATTTCTGCCCAGCGATTGACTTTTTCAAATTTGGGAACAAGAAAAAGTCGCAAGGGGCCAAATCCGGAGAATAAGGTGGATGGGGCAGCAGTTCGTAGCGTAATTCGACCAATTTGGCCTGGGGGACGCCGGAGGTGTGAGCGGGAGCGTTATCATGGTGGAAGAGCACTTTCTTCTTCACCAAATGGGGCCGTTTCTTCTTCAACTCGGCGTCAAATCTTCCCAATAGTTCGGCATAGTAGAGCCCTGTAATCGTTCTTCCCTTCTCTAGGTAATCTATGAGGATAATACCTTTCGAATCCCAGAAAACCGTGGCCATCACCTTTCCGGCCGATGGAACAGTTTTCGCCTTCTTCGGGGCAGATTCGCCAGGTGAAGTCCACTGTTTCGACTGTTCTTTGGTCTCTGGTGTGTACCAGTGAATCCATGTTTCGTCAACAGTCACGAATCGACGCAAAAATTCCTTCGGATTACGCTTTAACAGCGCCAAACCATGCTCCGAAGTGGTCACGCGGTTGCGCTTATTGTCTGGTATGAGCAAACGCGGCACCCATCGCGCCGATAGCTTTCTCATACCCAATATTTCATGTAGGACATGAAACACTCGTTCTGTTGAGATGCCTACTGTCTCAGCTAACTCGCGCACCTTCAACCGGCGGTCTGACAATACCAGATCATGTATTTTCTTCACTTTATCCTCCGTGGTTGCTGTTTTCGGGCCACCTGGTCGTGGCTCATCAAAAACGGACGTGCGACCACGTTGAAACTCACTAAACCAATTTTTGACGGTGGTCATCGAAGGAGCAGAGTCACCGTACACAGTATCCAAGCGTTCTTTGATTTCACTGCGTGATTTCCCCTCCAAAAAGAAGAATCGAATCACCGACCGATATTGCTCTTTTTCCATTTTTCTAAAATGCGTGGACACGACTGCTTTGACACGTGGTGAAAACAAAACTAAAAGTCCGATTTGACTGAAATTTTCACTGTGGCTGTTTAGGTTTATGTACTATACGATAGTCACGTCATATTGCAATAGTGGCGCCATCTGGCGTCAAGGTCAGGTACTCATCAAACCACCCTCGTATATATTATACCCTTAACCCATTAAAAATGGGTAAAAAGGGTATAATAGTTTTGTGCAAATGTATGTAACAGGCAGAAGGAAGCATTTCCGATCTCATAAAGTATATATATTCTTGATCAGGATCAACAGCCGAGTCGATATAGCCCTGTCCGCTGTCCGTCCGTCCGTCTGTATGAACACGCGGATCTCAGAGACTATAAGAGCTAGAGACTTCAAATTTGAAATATAAGTTCTCGTGTACCGCAGATCAAGTTTGCTTTATTTTATCGATAACTGCCTCAGTTTGTGAATTATCGATACATTTCGATTTCCGATAGCAATAAATTCCACAATTTAAGAGGCAGTTATAGTCGAAAATATATTTTCATATTGATCTCATTTCTATCAGCAGCCGCAAGCAATTTCTGTATGCATAAATAGGCGAGTGCATGTGTGAGAAAGAGATGGCATGATAATCGACTAGCTAGCGTCAATATACTTGTGTGTATTCTGCAGAGCCCCGATAAGTACTGTTTCGTGTACGTATGTATGTCTGTATGTATGTCTGTATGTATGTATGTATATGCATGTGAGTGAAAATAATCTGTAAGAAATTCACTTGCAGAACTGAACATTTGAGTGCAAATCATTTTAAAGGAATATTTGCCAATAAAACTACAATATATTTAACAACTGGGTTAAGGGTATACCCTAGTCGAGTCAACTCGACTACAGCATCTTACTTGTTTTTATTTACATATCGCTGAACTTACCTACTCTGCAAAGAGTGTTCATATTTTTTAAAATATGATTAATATTAATATTTTATTATTATTTTCATTTAGAATATATATTTTATTTTATATGTCAGCTTTTTTTTTTCTTTTAATTTCTATTCACAATTTTCATTCTGAGCTTAGTTTATTAAGCACGTAACCAACTCGTTAACCAACCGTCGCCCATGAAACATATTTAAAAGTGTACATTTTGTTTGGCCTATAAAAGTGCACTTTCAACGAGGTTTATTGTTTGCCAATTCCACTGGCAGCTGTTTGTGCCAAAGAGAAATCCAAACTGAACTAAAATAAAATAAATTGCATACATTTTTCATTTGACGCTCGATTTCATTCACATGCACAAACACAGACAGCACGCACGCACACTCATACATATTTACACACACACACACGCACATACATTATACATTGGTAGAGGCGAACATGACCAGGCATTTATCAGTTGCTCACATGCATTCAAAGATACTAATGTACATATTAGTTCAGCCCTGTAAGTGGCTGCCTCTCCTCCACTTTCCCTTACCCTTTTCAACTTTTTCAGGCTTTACTTGTGCATCAAATACAAGTGTGTGTGTGTGTGTGAGTGTGTGTAGGTGGGTGTGTGTTGGTGTGATAGCTGGGTTCCCTTCAGCGCTGTTTCCGCTTCATTTCATGCGCCATTTTTCTCTATCTTTACACTCGAGTGTTTGCGCTTTGTTTCCGTGTCCTGGGAAGGCCTTTCATTGGCCTGACTATTTCTATATCGAGTTGTTGTAGTTCATGTTGCGCTTGTTGTTGTTGTTGTTGGTTGCGGTTGCAGCTGTGATGTGTGTACAGCTTCAGTTTGCCAGCCTCATGCTTTTGCGGTTGTTGGTGCTGGCTTTTTTTTTCATTTTTTGCCAGCTTGCAATTGCTTTTGCCAATCATTCTACAACAAATAATTTATAACTTTTTCTACTAGCCAACTTGCATGCCATTCCCATGCTTTTGGGCAATAAATATTACACATACATTTAGAATAAAGTAAAAAAATAATACCGCATTTATAATTAAATTTAGTGCTGATCAAATGTTTTCCTAATGTTTTCTTTTGAGTGTCTCGTTAATATACGATTGCCTGCGGTTTCTGTGCAATTATTCAATAATAATGCAATCGACCAATTTGACCACAATAACAAATTGTGCACACTGTAAACAAGTAGCGGACCACACCCACACCCACACCCACTCCCACCCCCCATCCCTTCCAACCACTTCATCCATCCGTTCACATGTCTGTCCATCAATTTCTCTGTCTCTGTCCATTGTCATGTTAAACGATGCAAATAAATACTGGTCCATCAAAAAAGTTGGAGAAAAAACGATTATATGAATTTTTCAAATATTTAAATGCCAGCTTATTTCGCAATTTCAACGCGGTTTACAAAAAAAAAAAAAACAAATCAATGCAACAAAATATGCAAACATGTTCTGATAGTTGTTGTACTACATGCAACATTGTGTAACAATGAATTAGTCGAAATGCTATAAAATTGAAAGTTAGTTTCAATTGTAAATTGTTTAAATTTCTAAAAATAAAAAAGTTGTTCGATAGGTAAAAAAATAGTTGTTTTCAGCACAAATACATCTTTTCAGGAACATTCATCATAGAGATGTTTGACTGTAGCACGAAAGTGAAATGCTACTTTAAATTATAAAGCGATAAGAAGCCAAATGCGCTGAAAATTCAATTACACTTTTTTTTACAATTCTTTACAATATGTGTGAGAAGGGAACATTGTTGCTTTTTAATTACATTTCAGAATTTCGTATGCTTGACGAGACTAGATATATATATATATATATATATATATATATATATGTATGTATAAAGGAGAGGCTGTAAATACAAGAATGTACTCGACTGGTGCTTGTGTGTTTGTATTATGTGTATATATGTATGTGTGTATGTATGTGCTCTTCTTGAATGTCATGGCACATGATAATAAATTTCCGCATGCAATATCCTGCATTTAAATAACACTTCCTGCGTGCCCGTCTAGGCCAAGGCATCCGTCGTCCATACGTCAGCGAGACATGAATGAAATGAATTTATTTTCCAACATTTTCCCTCCCCCCCATCCAGCTTTTACTCTCGCTCTCTTAGGCAACTTGCGCGATGCATTCACCACGCGGTGTATGTTTGGGACGGCAGGGGTTCTCTCTGTCTCCATCCCTGTCTCTGTCTCTGTCGGACCCAGCTCCGTCGGACGCAGCTCCGTCGGACGCAGCTCTGTAGGTCAGTAAATTTCGAGTCGAATGGCTGGCGAACGCACTTTGCTTCATTACTTTGGACAGCTTCTCCCCTCCCCAAGAATGCCTGCTTTGTGGGCATTTGGCACTTCATAGCAGAGTGCGCCCAAATAGCAGCCATGTTTGCGTTTTGTTCGCTTCTGCAGACCGCACGCATAAGCAGAGATGTTGCGGTCCAGGGGTTGACTTGGCCATCTTTACCACACAATAAAAATTTATGAGCCGTATGCGTGTGCGCAGCCCTTTTTTGGCTCACAACATCGCACAACATTTGTGAGGCGCGCATAAATTTTATATGCCACAACTTGACATGCTTTTTTGCACAGCGCCACCCTCAGAGCCTCACCCCCTCCAAGTTGACTCTGCATCTGTTTGTTGTCGTTTGCCGACAGTCTCTGACTCTAGCCGTACATGGCTGCAGGTAATGCAGCACCGTAAATTTTTAGTAGTTGTTGCTGTTGGGTTCTCTCATGCATTATGCATGAGCTGCTGAAGGCAGTAGTTGAGGTTGCTGCTTGGCTACTTTTGGCAGCGCACAATCAATTAGTCACAGGCCAAATGTGAGTGCTGATAGGCAGGTTCCCTAACCAAACCTCCTTGTGGGATACCTGCAATTAAAGCTGCTGCTAAAGTTAAATACAACGAAATGCATTCAGTGTTCGCAGTCATGAAAGGATGATTTCATGCCCTTGCGCACAGTTTGGCTACAATGCGATGTCAGTCTGTGTGTCGGCGTGTCTGTCTGTCTGTCTGTCTGTCAGTCAGTCAGTGTGTCGGGGGCAATGTGTGCGACGTGATTTCTTTGTCATGCAAATAAACGTGAGGCATAAACACGTGGCGACAGCTTGATACTCGGCAAGGAGCACGGCTCTAATGGAACAAGGATGGAGCCAAGGGCTGCCGACAGGCAGTCGATCGATGCGAATACAATTTTGAGGCTGCCTCTCAAAATTGCCAAGCAACCTGCATTTGGCGTTTAACCTGTTAAATGCGACGAGACGGGAAAATTGTTGTGCAAAATGTTACGTAATGTCGTGACTAAATTTATATTTGCAAATTCTCAGAAAGCGAACCACTTGAGTAGGTGTCAGATGTATCTTTTGTACTTCATGTGCAGTTATTTTATGTTGATATTTAAACTGTCGTAAAGTGACTGAGCCCAGACATCAGTAGCAGTTCCTATATGTATTTACAGTTTACTTTTACTTTAAAGAAAAGAAAAGAAACCCACACGATCTATTTTCTAATCCATCATTCTTATTTGCCCTTAAATGTCGTTATTTGGTTATAATTCATAAAATATGTTGTCCCGCAAGATCATCCCAAGTAATGGGTTATTCAACAGCAGCCACAGCAACTTTTATGCTCCTCCTGTCCAGTTAAATAAACTGATGGACTTTTTGCACTTGTGATGGAGCTTGAAACCCTGTTGGCTGTGTTTCTGTGTGGTTGACGCTTTGATTAAATATTTATTAAATTTTAACTTTGTCCATGCATTGACAACAACATCAACAACAGTAATGAAAAACAACAGTGTCCAGCAACCGGTATCAGCTACTTTGCATAATTGCAAAAATAATCGGCCCGAAAAGCGTCGCCAGGGCTTAAATGAAGTTGTTAATATTAATGAGGAAATTTTTCAGCGTGACGCTGGCAGCCGTCGCAATGTTTGGTTTTAATATTGTTATTAATCAGCTTTTAATGTATTTAATTAAGTTTTGCCCTACGCCAAATATGTTGAAAATTTAATCAACAAGCTGTGCCCCCATCCACCTCGATCCTTCCATCATCTCGATTGGCCAACAAATAACCATTATGGCTCATAGCAAGCCAACAGATTAAGCAGCGCCGCGTTTTCCACCCCAAGGGCTTGTTACTGCCTCGTCGAGTGAATATTATTACCATGGAATCAAACTTTTATGGACATTTAAGGCCAAAAAAAAAGAAGAAGAAAAAACACACAACAAGTCGCTGTGCTCTAGTTGAAAGATCTCCCTCGACTTTGCGATACCCATTACGTGAATCTAGGAGTGGTACAAATTATTAATGATATATACCAAAAATGTGGGTGCTATTCGGGAACACAAATCCATTTTGATATGTGTTTTCTCAGGTGAAGTTATCTTTCAACAAGTTTTTCTTTTTTCAGCATTTGGAATACACTTAGGCAACTTTATTGGTACCTTTTTAAGGTATTTTTAGTGTACCCAGGATACGAAAAGTTTTTGCAAACAAAAAGATGTGTAAAGAAAAATCAACTTTTTTGCATTCCACATTTTCAATTTTCTATTGAAGTTTACTATATGCGCAAGTTGTTCAGCGGGTGTGGGAGTGGGAGTGGCAGTGGGACTGGGGTCCCCTTGCGGTACATGTTTGACACTAACATATTAGGGTGCCGTTTGAGCAGCTGCATCAGCCAGCCACTTAGCAGCTGTCCAATGTTCGATCATGTCCAGCACTTGTCGTCCCGAGTGTCCGCTCATTTGTCTGTCTGCCCCTGCAAATTTGCACTTTATTTACGCAAGCTGCCGCTGCCACTTCCCCTCTGCTTCTGAGCTACGCATTCAATTTTTCATCTTTATCCGTCTGTCCGTCTGTCTGTCTGTCTGTCTGGAGCTTTTGAAATGGCCGCCGGGCAGCGACTTAAATGGTTGCCTTCGTGTGCCTCCGCCGAGTCGTATTCAGCGCAAGTTTTCACACAGCCTCCACATCCGGTTGGCGTTTATCTTTTGATTTGTGTTTGGCTTCGTTGCCCGTGCCTTGTGTGTTGGTCTCCCAGCTTTTTGCTCAAGTGTTTACAAGTGATTTGCTGTGTAGCTTGTTATGCTTTCGAGCAATGGCATTTTTTTAAGCCTCTTTTTTTTCTTCGTTGTGTTGTGTTTTTTTTTTATTTTTCTTTTTTTTTTTGGCAAAAGTTTCAGAGACAGGAAAACCCAAATGACTCGAGTGAATTGCGCTTCCGGCTGTTTTGCAGCTTGTTAGCTTTGAACGTACCAATTGAAATCTGACTCGGTCCGAGGAGTCAAAGTGCCAACAGCTACAAAATGTGTCTACTCTCATTTGCATGCGATGCCAATTGAAATTTCAGTAGAACGGAAACTGTTAAATCGTATCGCGTATCAATTCACAATATTCAAGCAGCATTATTCTTTTTATACATCAACTGATAAGGAACCCACACCCCCAAAATTGCACCTATTTTTGCTCTTCAGTCTGGGCAATTTGCCAATCTGTCGAGCCAATGTCAAACGCCCAATTCGAGTCTGAAAATCGATGAGCCGACGTTGCTGATGGCGGCAAAAATTAAAGCCATCCCACGCTGTCTTGAGCTAACTGGGCTCAATCTGCGTGTCCTTGTGTCTGCTTCTCTATTTTATTTTCACTTTATGGCTCAATGTGCGCACTCGAAAACACTGGCAGCCATCGCTGGCGCCTGCTGCTCGTAAAATCCCAAAAACTTGCAGCTTGTCAAATTAGTTGTTGCAATTCGACTCGCTCCCTTTTAACTCTTCATTCCTTATTCTGACCCATTTAAAATCCGAAATTACCTAGTCCCCCAGTCAGCCCTTTTGGCTGACAAGCATAACTGCAGCCTGGTTAAATGGATTTAAATACCGCGTTGGCCTCGCAATTGTCAACTGCTGTTGTTTTGACTGGGAAGCGGTTGTTGGGGTAAATTCAATTAAAGTGATATGTTTTTGAAGTGTGCAAATTCGAAAACATCTTTTCGGTCAGTAAATTTAATATTTTACATACACTAATAAAATATACTCTATTCAAACCATTATATATTTAAGATAATTGCAGCTTAGCAATATATTATTTTTCAAATTTTTGCGTCTTTTGAAGTTATAAAACTTAAAACATAATTTTGTAACGAATAAGATTTAAAAAATATTAAAATTTAATATTTTTGGTTCTCGATCAGAAAAATGAGAATGAATATTAAATGAACAGTTTTTTTTTTATAAAGTAATTAATATTTAAATATATAAAGTAACTTCTTCATATATAAAAGCTAGGTATATAATTCTATACAAGCTTAGCTGCTTAAAGTGTAGTTACTTTTCTTTTTTATTCTTTAGTCTTTTAGCCTTTCTATTTGTTTGTTATTGGCTGTGCCAACTGCTGCTTTTATCAACATCTAAAGTTTATGAACAGCTGGGCTGCCATTGTTTTCTTATAGCCATTGCCATTGCCATTGTCAATGCCATTGCCAATGAATGGGCCTTGTGAGCTTTAAGAGAGACCGTTTGTGTTTGTGGAATGGCATGTGAAATGCAGTCAGTATATGCAAATCAATCGCCACACCTGTAGGGCTACTATCTGTGTCGGTGTTGCCAAGTTCAAGGGAAAGCAGTAAACACACACACACACACACACAAAGCACTCGTAGAACCATCTAAGAGCCTGAACGTGTGAATGGATAAACATTTAGTGGCACACGGGCTGTTTCAACAGCTCTCGTCAATGTATGCGATAAATACTAATTTATTATATTATAAACAGCCCTCGCGTATATTGTATACATACATATATATATATATATATGTATATATATATACTTTTGTATGAATGTGCAGCGCATATACAAACAGCCGAGTGAAGCCATAACAAATGAAAAGCAAACTTGTGGCTTGACATTGATGAATGCACGATGAGATTTATGCTACGTTCCATGGTGTGATATAAACATAAAACTATAAGCGTGTTGTAGTTGTGTATATATATGTATATATATACAAATACAGCTCCACTGTGTCTATAAGCTGCCACTCATTCGCTCACACACACACACACACACATATGGAAAAACAAACACTTACACACAAATGCTTGCGCCCAAAGGGCTCAGTTGTCTGGCTGAAATAAATGTTAAGTATACGCATAATAGGCGCCACACTATACCGTTGTGTCTGCCTGCAACGCTCTGTTTGCCTCTTCTTCTTCCCGTGTGTGTGTGTGTGTGTGTTTTGCTCATTTACGCACTTTAAGTCGCTGGCTTAGCACACGTGTTTGCCGTGCTTTGCTGCTGTGTTGTTTACCTGCCCGTCAGCGCCACTGGGGGAAGGAAAATAAGGCCAGGAAAAACAAAAAAAAGTAGAGCAGACAAAACACACATGAGCCAACACGGTGTTGGCCCAACAGGCTTGTCATTTTTATATCCATCTCGCTCTATGCTACCATGCCTTAAAGGGGCATCTTCGGCTAGTTAACATGATTGTGGGCAATAACTAGGGATATTGTAAACACATATGTGAATTTAGCTGCTAATTAAATTTATCTGCCATTTATTGGATACAAGTTAAGCTGAGTGCTGAACATGGCATAAATATGTACTTTATGTTGTTTAGGATTAACTAGTATTCGATATGTAGTTCTTTTCTCCTCTAATCGCATTAACGTTGGTAAGTCGCCAGTCAGCAGATACTTATATTTATTTTAATGTTTGTTTTCTCCCTAAATTTGGGATTGAGAGGGAGCTCATTTTAATATTTAATCCTTAAAATTATAATATTAACATGTGGGCAAATCCTATTCAATCCTTAAAGCTGATTGACTTGGTTAATGTTGAGTTTACACACATTCATTAACTGGCTAACAAGAAAAACTGAGCAGATTATCTTTACGGGTTTTGTCATCAGCCATTTTGTTATTTGTTCAAATTAGCAACTTAATTGAGTTCCAAATAACCGGCAATGTATTCCTTAGGTCCCACAGATACAGTACAATAAATACACTTTTAAGACTTATGTAAATAACTTCGAGAATATAGATAATGACAACCGAAATCGTCTTAAGACACAAAGACAACAAAAATCCTATTATTGATATTGTCGTCTTTAGATTTTTTTTTAATTGTCTTCAGATTTTATAAATGATGTGCGACTAAAAACTGTTTTTATAGTCTGAAACAAGTACTTCCAATAATACTTTCTGCTCCCTTAAGGGTATGTTAGATGTTAGACTAGTTGAATAGAGTATGCAAGATATTTTCCGGGTTAAAAGTCGCATTCCGTTTTTAATTGTTTGTTTGTTTTCCAAGGTAAAAGAAAAACGGGTTTTGGCAGTTGTCTTCTTGGCTCGTTGCCATTTGGTAAACATTGGCATTGCGGATAATTAGTGGGCCATTGTTTGTTATTTTTTCGAGTCCAGTGTTAATCATATTATTTTGGCCTCTAGCAATCGGACTGTGGCAGACTGTAAATGATAAATTTCAAATGTCAGATTCTTGCCTCGGATTTCTGTGCTTGGGCATTTAGACTGTTGAGTGATAATAATAATCGTCTTGTGCTTGAAATTGGTCAAATAGTTAGTCGCTTTTAACCGTTTATTGCTGCATTGAATTAATTGTGATGAATTAAGGATAAGGGCCGAGAGAAATACTACCTCCCGTAGCAATTAATGTTGTCGGCATAATTATGTGCACTACCTGAGCATAAGTGCTATGAAAAAATTAATTAAAATGTAATTAAAGTGGCAGCTACACTTTCTTGCAACCCCCACTCATTTTCTTTCTTCACTTCACTCACTTCACCTCGCCTCACTTCAACATGTTTCTTTTAATGGTTATTTTATGAAATGGCAACGAGCGACATTATGCGGCAAGTGCCACTTGACGTTGCGTGTACGCAGCAGAGCAGTGTGTGCATAAAGCCAACACTAGTGTATTTGCGGTCTGTGTGTGTGTGTGTGTGTGTTGCGTTTTTTATTTTGTGTTTATCGTAAATTGCAACATATATATATATTTGCATTAAGTGCGCTCTTTCTCGTTAAGTTGCCGTTTTTTCTCTTATTTGGCCAGAGTGCACTTTGCTTAATTGATTATTCTCGGTCAGAGCAAAACTGGAAATGGGGAAAATTCTTCAAATTGCAGTAACTACAATCTGTAGGCATTCTAATGTCGCTGATAAGATGAAGCGACGATGGGAAAAAGGGTTTCCAACAACCAGCAGAGCATCATGCGTTGACTTCTTTGTCGAATACACTGTCAAAACAGCAATTCCAAATGCAATTTTAAATTTTAAAAATTAATATTGGTCTTAAAAACTTTAACGTATCGCATTTAAAGGATTTTCTGTACAGCATTTCTTTAAGGCTATCATGATTTCAATTTGTATTTAAAATATACGTTTATCCCTTTTTCAATGCAAATAACATTTCGGATTTTTGGAACGTACGTGAGCCTTGTTTCCTCGTCGCAGTGTAAATATCCAGTTACATTTGAGTAAAAGACACTCGAATTGCGACCCAACCAGGCAGCTGTGTGTGTGTGCGAGTGTTTGTGGTGTTTGTATTGTGTTTAGATGAGTGTGTGTTGTGTGTGTGTGTGTGTTGTGTGTGTGTGTGTTTTGGCTTGCCTTTGGCATTGTGTTGCCTTTTGTGCTATTATTAAAATGAGGCTGCTTTATTTTCTTGTGGCACTTTTATTTTTATACTTATGCAAACATGTCTTATGTCTTCATATACTTCATATAAGTATGTTTGCATATATATATATATATGATATATATATATATATATATATACATACTTATACATATTCATGTACTGTCTTTTTTTTTCGTTTTAAAGCATTTACTCTAGGGAAATTTTCGGCGTGCTATGTTTGATTATGAGCTGGGTTTTTTTTTGTGTTTTTTTGTTGTTATGGATTATGCGACCATTGGGAGCAACTTCCTCCATTGTTTTTTGCATCGGCTTCTTTTTGTTGTGCATTTCTTTTGGCTTGTGCAATGGAGCCGTTGAAATTTAAAGAATAGCTTCGAGTCAAAGACAGCAAAAAAGTACAAATATAATTAAAAACATTTTCAACATGCTTGGCATGCTGCAAATATTTAAACACTAGACAACTCGACAAACGATGTGGGGCGACATTTTAGCATTTCGGCATTGTGGAATTTATTGTGCCCCTTATGAGAGGCAGGTGTGTGTGTGTGTGAGTGTGTATTTGTCTGCTGTTTTTGTTGTGTCAGTCCCCATGGGCCATAAAAGGCAATAATAAGGCACATGAAGCATATTTTACACATGTCTTTGTCGCATTTATCACAATCAGCCAACGGGCTGCCGAATGCCCCCCCCCCCCCCCCCACCCCCCCCCCCCGAAACCACTTACTTCTCATACACTCTTGGCTACCTACGAAATACTTAAGCAAACACGTCGCATTCGGGCAACTTTTATTACATTTTTTTTGTAAGCGAACATTTTTTGCCAATTGTTTGCAAAAGTGCTTGCCACGCAGCCGTTGCCTCCTTGTTTCTGCTGCTGCTTGACACTGCCCCACCCGCCTCTGCTCTCTCGAAATGTGACGAAGTTTTTAATAACTTGGCCTTTTTCATGCACAGGTGAATAATAAACATGTTGACAGCCATAATGTGCTTAGAGGAGCGTTAAGCAGGTAGTGGGAGTTGTTCCCAGGCACATATGTTGTCGAGTGGAGTGCCTCAAGGTGTGGCTCCCACCGCCTCATGGAGGCAGGAGCCAGCACAGCGAAAGAAAGGGGTAGGGTATTCTATAGTGTTGGCCATGTCAATAATCAAGTGGCAGATAATGCATACCTAAAGGTAATTATTGACATTATTCAGTTCATGATCAGAATGCTCAGTCAAATGAACAACAACTGCCGGCAATCGACGTTCTTAACGATAATCGTAAGGTTATTAATATTTGTGATAGTGATTAATTAGCAATCAAGATGGATGCATTTTACTTCTAAGAAAAGGCACCCAATTGTGTTTCATGAATTAGTACGAGATTTACCTCCGGGTATTTGTTATAGATTACTTAGGCCAGAATTGTCTCTTGTTTTACCGTATTCGGATTCTTATAAATTTTCCTGGCACTGGGTGGAACCGACGAGATCAACCGGATGCATCAATAAATTTCGCAATTTTGTTGGTTCTAGATTGGCTAACAGAAATAGGTCGCCTAATATGGGGCTTCCAGCAGTGCTTAATCTCTTTCTGCTGATTACCGAGAGGGAGCAGAAGAAGTTTCTCCAGATTTATATTGTTCCTACCCTTTGCAAGCTATGTAGCAGTCATTGTAGGGACTTTGACACTACTGGCATGAGTCCCATAAATAAGTATATTTGTTTTATTAAATATATCTGCCACTTTTAATTGACAATAAAAACGTTAAAATAAATAAGAGTAAAAAATACTCGCTATTCAATCTATTTGATAATCAGTAACAGAGTTTTAAAAGCATACATTTTTTAAATTGTTGTCTACCGCATTCCGCAACTAGAACTATTTAGTATATTTTGTGGCTGCAATCTGAAATTGATCAATTATTGATTAAATAAATCCTATGCACAGTTAAATGGCTTAAATCAAATAAAACGGAAAATAAATTCTATAATTAAATGTCCAATATTAGTATAGCTTTTATAGCTTTAAGTTGTTTTACACATCGGTTATCAGTAAAAGTTAAAACAATAAGTGTCTAACTCAATTTTCCATGCAGCCGCACGACCTTCCAGTGTTGCACTTGTTCCGAAGGGAATCAATGGATTTGAAATTTAATTGCGCTGCGTTGCACATATGCAACGTGCAACAAACTGGCAATTGGAAAGTGGAAAGAGCCAGCAGCCCACTAAAACGGAATTGCTGCGCTCATTGGCAGCCTGAAAATGGGGAATCTGTGTGCTGCACACATATGTGTGTGTGTAGATATATGAAAGTGTTGGTGTGTATGGGTGTGTGGGTGTTGCTGTGTGTGTTGTGTGTTTGTTGTGTACTGCTGTAGCTAGCTTTGTGCTCGCTGGCGACCCTGGCCTCAGATTGATTAGTTGTGCTTCAGCTGAATGTGCCCCGTGGACTGTGCATGTGTCTCTGTGTGTGTGTGTGTGTGTGTATGGGTGGGTGGGTGTGTGTGGGTGTGTGTGTGATCAGAAAAAGTGTAAGCGGTATAGCGAAAAGCACTTTGAACGCGTAAAGCAATTAACACGCAATTACCATTTCCACTTTTGCCATGTCACTGAGTGTTGACATTTCACACGATTCATTCGCCAATTGAGCTTACTAGTGTATGTGTGTGCGTGTGTGTGTGTGTGTGTGTATCTGTGTGTAATTGACAATGCTGCGTGTGGAAACATTGCGGCTAAAAGAAACGCGAACAGGCTGGACAGTGTGAATGTAGCGATATATCAAACTGAACAGATAATAAATGACAGCACGGCCAAAAGCAACATCGAATAGAGAGAGAGGGAGAATGGTGTGAGAGAGAAAGAGATAGAGAGACTATTGCTCAGTTTGAAGGCGGTTCTGGTATTGTTTTTCTTGTATTTGTAGTTGTTGTTTGGGTGGGGGGTCATCAAATGTCGCTTTGATTGTTTTCCTTGTCGCATGTTGTTTGTTGACATTAGAGGAGCGCCTGGCGTTTGCCCAAGCGACATCACTCAAATTGTCACTTGCTTAATAATTAACATTAATGCGTGCCAGCAGCAGCAGCAGCAGCAACAACAACAACAACAACAACAACAACAAACAATAAAACATAACACAAATAAGTGAGCCAGACTGGCAGATACCCTAACATACAGTCAATTATATATCACCTTGCTCAAAGCGTGCCTATTTGTACAATTTATATAAAGAGCGTGATTCTTAAGGATATCACACAAATGTATTTGCTCAACTCAAGATGTATATATTCACAAGTATTTGATATCTTTACCAAAATAGGGATTTCAGAGCCGACTCCTTTAGCCTTCACACAAATTGGTGGTAACCTGGTAACTCAGCCATTAAAAATGCTGGGAACGAGAAAAGGCGGGACGCATTTGCCACTTGCCAGCTGATATGCGTTGTTATCTGTGTGTGTGTGTGTGTGTCTGTGTGAGAGAGAGAGAGGGTATGTGGGTAGCATCATTATCAGCATGTTTGCTCTTTAATTAATTTGTTTACTTGCCATCCCAAATCGAGGCATAATTAACTCAAATGTCTTACCCAGCGAAATTAAAAGCAAACGAACTTTGCAAAACTTTTGCCTCCATGCAAACAACTGCTGCAGCAGCAGCAGCAGAAGTGTGTGTATCTGAGGCTGTTGTGGCAGTGGAAGTAGCAACAGCAGTTGCCTGCCTCTTTGACACTGACATTGAATTTAAAAGTTTACCTGGCGAGTGTTGCCCCCGATTCGAGCAGTGGCATTCTAGCCAATTGTTTAGTGCAATAAATTGCGATTTGGTCTCGTTTTCGCATTTGGTTCTCTTCCGTTTGGCCGCTTTTATCAGCCGTACTTTTGGGAGGCCATAAAAACCGTAAAGTTCCATCCATAAAATAAACAAAAGTTGTGCGCCAAGAAACACATAAAGCACGAAACAAAAATATGAGAAAATGTGAAAATATGATGCTATAAAAATTATTGTTTGTTTGTTTCTTTTATGTTCCAAGTCAAGTAGTAATGAACCACAAATACTGAAATAGCATTCTTGATAGTTGTGTGTTTTACTTAGAATTATTTTAGTGTATTGTGAACATAACAAATTTCTCAATAGAAACTTTAAGGCTTATTTTGTCTGAGTTTATTAACTTATATTTTGCCATTGTAATGAAATTTGTGGAAACCACTTGTATGGTTTACTTTAGCTGTCTGAAGAATTACCTACATTTAAAATAACATATTTAAATTTTAGAGTCTCATTCAGTTAAGTCTTATATTTTGTTAATTACTTTTATGACTAAGGGTCACCCATTCAAAAGTTTTGTAATGTTAATTCTCTTAACTACGTGCGAAGCTTAAATTTGGTACATAGCACATAATTATATACTTATGTATACATATGTATGTACATTAGTGATGAAAGTTGTCTGATGTCTGAGTATAAGATGAAATTTACGAGAGCCGCCTTTGCAAAAACAAACACGTTTTTATTAAAAAGTCTGCGTTTGATGGCACTTCAGAGATGTGGGCGGGCAGGTTCAAGGTCATCGCGAAAGCTCAAGAATTTTTCCAAATTAACCACAAGCAAAGAAAAGCAAAAAGAAAAAAAAAGAAAAAAAGTATTAGAAAAACTAAACACTTTTTGCATTTTTTATATGGCGTCAACGTTTGCACTTTGCTTTTCTCATTTTCACCAAGAACGGAAAAGCTTTTATTGCTGCTTGGATTTATTTGTTCTGCTTTCTACGAAATGTACTTTTCGGATTTAATAGCTGTGGCTATGCTCCAAAAGTTGCGTCAATTTATATTTTAAGAATAGCTTTAATTAGCATTCTAAACTTGTATTTTATACAACATTTTTGTAGTTTTTATCTTAAATGTGATTTGCACTTTTCTATTTTGAAATCTTGCTGCAAATAATGAAGTTTATGGCTTGCTTTAAGTACAAAGTAGCATTGATTGTTGCTATATTCGAACATTTTTTATATGCAGCTATTAACATTAATTGGAAGTATTAAACAGACGGAAATGATATTAAATAAATGAAAGACTGATAGCATAAAATAAACTTTAAATACCCAATTAATCTCTTAATATTCGCATACACTAAAATCCATAATTAAACGTTTTATTTGAAATCTGAAAATATTTGACAAATATGGAATATGGCAGAAGTCTTAAGAAATGTGATGTTTTAATTTACATAATAAATTTTGTATTTACTTAAATTTGTATTTTGCTTTCTTATTTATCTATATTCAGATTAGTTGGTATCCTAATGACACCAGTCAACTTTAAGCTTTTTAAGCAACAGTTTTTTGTATCCTTTTATAGTACTCTTATTTTTACATCCCTTTTCCAACTTGACACACACATCTCGTAAATTTGTCAGCAGCTTTAACGCAAAAATTGATGATGAAAAATGCAGCGCACACAGGGAGACGCCAGGACCGGTATGTTGCAGTTGCAGTTGCAAGATTGGCCAGCCCAGGCCACCCACAAGCAGCGTCATTATCAACGGCATGTGACAGGCAACGACAAGTTACCGTTATTGCTATGCAACACTGTCAATGTATAGATCCGTGCATGTGTGTGTGTGTGAGTGTGTGTGTGTGTGTGTGTCAGCGAGCCAATTGATACAAGCAAATAGCCATGGCTACAATTAGAGAATTTGTAATGCAGCAACATGTTTTCGGCCATTGTAATTGTGCAATTAAGCAGGTCAATTACATTAAATTACCTGCAACGATAGTCAGCATACATCCACTAAGATATGCACATACAGTGGCTCGAAGCGAGATTCGAGCAGTGCCTAGCAAAAAATTGAATTGCCTGCCATAAACTCATTATTCAATATTTTTCCAAAATTCCAAAGACCCATGGCAGGTACATTTATTAACCACAAAAATGAATATATGACACTAATAAGCTGTGGTTTTTCCACCTGCTAGGTAAGGTAATGCAAAAAAGTACCTCTTTTTAAGGTCGAATCAGGTTTCGAGCAGTTACATTATGGACACCTGGGTGCCATAAATCCTGGATTTTTACCTAAAGTTGAATATTTTCGGTATAAATAGACCAATCCTCAGTAGTCAGTTTAGTTTTTTCCTGCATTTCGGGTGCAACGACCCAACAAGGACTATGGGCAAACGGACTACTATTGATCAACGGAAAATCATCCTGGAACACTTAAAAATCAGATATTCATATCGCCAAATGGCTAAAATGGTCAATCTAAACACCTCAACTGTATTCTACATCATTTGGAGTTTCGTCGTAGAAAATCGGACAGAGGACAGAGGCGGAATGGCACCAAACCCGATTTTCACCGAGCAGGACGAGCCGAGGATCATCAGGAAAACACGGGGAAAGCTTAAGCTATCGGCTCAAAAACTGACTCAATAGGTGCAGGATGAAATAAGGAAAAAGTTCAGTATGAGAACTGTGCTCCAAGTTCTGCGCAACCATGACTTTAATGCCCGAGAACCACGGAAAAAGAAATTTATTAGGGCAAAAAATATAGAGTCTAGGATGACGTTTGTCAAAATCCACTTGGACAAGGATTTGGAGTTCTGGAACACAGTCATATTTGAATATGAGTACAAATTAAACATTTTTGGCTCGGACGGACGGAATTATGTGTGGCGACACTCCAATACTGAGCTGAGCCCCAAAAACTTAAAGGCAACAGTCAAGCACTGCGGAGGAAGTGTCCTGGTATGGGCATCTATCTCGACAGCCCGCGACGGAAATTTTGTGATTATGGAAACAACAATGGACAGCAATGTGTACTTCGATATACTAAAGGAAAATTTACTCCAAAGTGCCGCGAAGCTCGAATCCGACGTACTTTCCGGATCTACCAGGACAAAAACCCCAATCATAAGGCGGGAATAGTACAGTCCTGGCTAAGATCGAACTGCCCCCGCATGATAATTCCACCGGCCCAGTCTTCAGATTTAAATGTTATTGAAAATTTGTGGGGTCTGCTGGAAAATAACATCCGGGATCACAACATATCCAGGAAACAGGATCTCCAAAATGCTCTGCTGGAGGAGTGGAGCAGGATCAGCCCAGAAACTACCCGGAAGCTGGTATCTTCCATAGGTTAAGAGAAGTTGTTAAGGCTAAAGGATATCATACTAAGTATTAACATCCTTATTTAAGCTTTTGTTCGCCAAAAATTTAACTTTTTTTAAGACTGCTCGAATTCTGCTTCGATATTTATTTTGGATATGTTTTTAGTTTTTGATTAATTTTAATTAATTAATTAATATTTTTTTAAAAACTAAAGTTCCTTTTCAAAAGTGATATAACATTAAACAAATTGGCATTTAAGCATTTTGCGTTTTTTTCTTTGTTTAAATTTTATAGCACTTTAAATTTTTTGCTAGGCACTGCTCGAATCTCGCTTCGAGCCACTGTATATGAGTATACATATATATATATATATATGTATATGTTCGCATCTGCTCGCATTATGCGGGAATCAGTTTCAGCCTCGACTTAAAGTTGTTCACGTAGCTAACGGATTTTAAATTATGCATGAGACGAAACAAATACTTCGGAATGCGCACATCCCAAAATCGAAATGGAAATTGAGGCTAAGTTGCTGGCCAACTTCCAAATCGCCGCAGATCCGACGGATTCCCGTTTTCGATGCTTCACTTGATGTGTTTTATTTTGCTATTTTATTTATTTAGTGGATACTCTTGCTTTGGTTAAAACTTTACGTAAATCGTGATTTTTTTATGTAGTTTATTTAACTTTTTTGTGATACGTAATCAAATAAATAGTAATAATATTAATAAAAATATGTTTTATTAATTAAATAAACATAAAATAATAGCAATAATTTACAGTACAATTATAAATTTATTATGAAAATATTTTGTATCTAAAGAAAAGCTCTAAATTCGAGGTGCAAGTGCATTAAATGTTCTTTACCCCCTCAATAGTTGCTCTCTCCTGTGTTATATATAGATATATATATATGTATATACATATATATATTCTCAAAACTTGAACACAAATCGCAGGAATTTATTTTGTGATTTGTTTTGTGGTCGCTGCTGATTTCGTTGTTGGTGATGCTGTTCCTGATGTTGCCGGTGTGGCATGATAAGTTTGTCGGAAACGGAATATTAGAGTTCTGAGCAGCAGTCATTAAAGTGCAAACTTCGGCTTTTATCGCAGCTCAAATGCATAAATAAATGTGAATTTATAACTTTTATGTGGCTGCAAAGTTTTGGGTTAAGAAGAAATTGATTTGCAAAACGAATTTTAAAATTCTCTAAATTTAAAAAACAAACAGTTCTTCTAGGGAATATAAACTTCGATCTAGTCGAAATTTTGTTGGTTTCAATGTCTGCGAGGGAGTGTGTATGTGTGTGTGTCTGTGTGTGTGCTGAGTGGTTTTACTGTAATATTACACAAAATTAGAAAATTGAATATGTCAGTTGATGTGGTGGGCTCTTATCCTGGTGACTGGAAGACTGGAGGCAAGTCAAGGTAAAACCGCATGCAACATTCAGGATGGGCGTTGCGAATTGAAAAATTTAATTTGCAATGGCCGAGAACTTTTCAGGACAACAACAACAAAAATAAAGGCAATCAAAAACAAAAAGAAAATCTGAAGGAAAACGAGAGAAAAATCAGCACAAAATAAGGCTACATTGTCGTTTCGGTCTGCGTATCTCTTGAGTAGCATTTTTCCTTCACTTTTTTTTTTTGGTGTTAGCGTTTTTGTGTTTTCCATTTGGTTTCTCAACTTGGCTTAAATTCTCATCTTCTTCGCTTTAGTCGAAGTGTTGTCACCATCTGCTTTTGTTCATTGCTGGTATCTGTTGGCACTCGCTGTAAATTTTCGTTCTTATTTTGGCCAATTTTTTCATGGCTCGCTGTTTTCTTGTTACTGCTAATATTGTTGTTGTTGTTGTTGTTGTTGCTGTGCTAAACCAAATTTCAATTATTTTGTTTGTTGCCATTTTCATTACGTTTCGCTTTCATAGTAGCCTGACAGCGTATAACAAAGCGCAAAGCGAAAACTTGAAAAAGAAAAACCAACAAACAAATACAAATAGTCGAAAAGAAAGAAGAGGAAGAAGATGTGGAAAATGGAAAATTGCTTATAATACACACACACACACAAAAAGCAGAACAGTCTCACAATGTGGGGCGGCCATTGTCCGCAGCGCGGTACTGTAACTTGGGGAACCCTTGCGTTACGCCCCACCCCCTACGCCCCTCTCTCTCTCTCAACCACTCTCTGCCAACTGACTGCTGACTGCTGTCCACATTTTGTGGCTTGGTTTCTCGCTGTTTTGTGGCTGCCACTCTTTAAACGACATTAAACTGTTCTAGTGGCATAATGAACTACTGGCAACGCCAACAGCAGCAGGAGCAAAATGAGCACCAGGAGCAGCTATTCCATCGATGCGTGCAGCCGGTGCTTTGATGTGTGCCTCCTGCCCGTGTGGTCCTGTGTCCTGTGCTGCCAGGACCTGCTCCTGACTGCTGTCAAATGCAGCGGCCTCAGCCTGGCCTGCTGCCTTTTGTGTACATTACACTGGCTGTTCGCTTCTTTTTTGTTTTGGTTTGTTTGTTAACTTGCTTGCTCGTGTTTTCGTTTTCATTTAATTTTTGGCCCCCCCTCCCGTTGCCCGCTCCGATGACCTCCTCGGACAACGTTTTGACGACGTTGTCACATACGTGAAGTGCTTCCACATGTTACCCTTCAGGCCGTGTTGCATGGTCCTTAAAATTCCGAGCACTCTTTGTGCCAAAAACCAACTGACAATTTCTTTGCGCCGAATTGTTTTGAAATTGAAACTTGATTATCTCCTAACAGCCACCAGACAGAGACTCAGGGCCAAATGCCACGTTGGCCTATCAATGCAAGCTCCGCCCCCAGCTCTCTTCTCCTGCACTGACCCTATTCCCAGTTGACAGCGTCTGCTGGTCAGTATTCATGTTCTCTGTATGTGTGTGTGTGTGTGTGTGTGTGTGTTGTCGTGGGGGTTTTTGTGGGGTGAGGGGTGTGTGCGTTTCATTTTATCGCTCGACTGCATTGTAAATATTTTTCTTAGTCGCGCTTTGCCAGCTGGCGGCACAAACGACAGGCGAAAATATAAATAAGGCAAACGCTTTGATAAACTAAGCTACAACACAAACGAGTGTGCCTGTGTGTGTGTGTGTGTGTGTGTGTGTGTGTGTGTGTGTGTGTGTGTGTGTGTGTGTGTGTGTGTTTGCTTGTCTGTGCATTGGTGATGAGATTATAGACAAAACGTGATAGCCACGGAAATCCCAGTGTCATATATTAGAGGGAATTGCAAGCGATACTAACTAACATTTATGGGGGGTCGGATACAGATTTAAAGCAGTTAGATTAAACAAAACTTTATAGACTAGAATGGATAGTAAAAAAAGATAAAGTGAACACATATTTGTAATGGAAATGTTAGCGAGTAGTGAGTCACTTGCATTCATGACACAGAATTGAGCTTCAAACTAATATGGAAGGGAATCTTAAGTACTTGACTACAATCACTAAGCAAACTTGTAATCTGAATAGATAGAATTATTAATTAATCATTAATCAGTATTTCATTTTTGTAGCAATTAGATTTATAATATTTCTTTGCTGTTTATACCCTAAACATATTAGAGATGGCTAAACAGCCATCAGCATCTCCGACGCCATAGAGTATATATATTCTTGATCAGAATCAATAGCCAAGTCAATCAACCCATGTCCGTCTCTTTGTCGTTTTGTTTGTCTATATATTCTGATCAAGTTTATTTCAATTTCTCGATAACTCCACCTGCTTCTCGAATATCGATACATTTCCGATAGCGAAAAAAGAAAAATTTCAAAGGTAGAGCATTCCAATCGATATGTAATATATTTACTGAAATATTATTTATTAACTATAAGATTTTATTTATTTATTTATGTTATGGGTTAAGTTATGGGCCAAAACATAGCCCGATATTGATGTCATTATTATCTGTATATTTTCATGATACAGGTAAAAGCATTAACCGCATTACCAACTTTCTTTTAGCATCTACTACCAATATTCAACCGAGTCACACAAGAGAGGCATTAAAATATAAATATAAATAAATTCAATTGGTTGTCATTTAATAATAAAATACTATAATTGAGTTTCTGGAACAGGTCTCATCGTAGCAGATGATTATCGCTTGAGTTCGCCACAGCGGATGGCAAGTGCTAGTGCAGATGAGTGAGTGAGATAGCATTAGGCAGGCTGTCTCGCTTGCACAGTTTGGCTACGCCCTTCGCTTGACAGCTGCTTTTCAAATGCAAATAATATCACAGCTGGTTTTTATTTCATAGCTTGCTGGCTGTTTTTTGCTTTTCTTGCCTTTTTTTTGTGTTTTCCTTCCCTTTGGCGTTATTTAATTTTTCACATTTTGCTGCATTCGAATGAAGTCGACGTTTATGCACGAAATGTGTTTTTAATGAAGCCTTTTAACCAGTCTGCTTGGCCTGCCTAATAAATACTATGGTGCGGTCCTTCTCACTCCTCTTCTGGACAGTATAGGACCAGGACGTGTCACGTCAGCCGCCCGTCACTCGTCGCATTTATTTTTATGGTTTTTCGCCGTTTGCCGTTTGGCCTGCCTTCGTTTTGTTTGTTGTTGTGTTTGTTGTGTTTGTTGTTGTTTTGTTTCGTTTTGCTCCCTTTTCAATAAATTGCAAATGGGCATTTGTCCTTGCTGGAAAGTGAGTGGGATCGGTGCTGGCTGGGATTGCGCCGAGTTGAAATCTTTCTCTGGGCGTGGAAGGCACCCAAGTTTATGCAAAGTAGCTTTTAATATGTTTACGACTAAGCATTTTCGACTGCTGGTTTCTGTTTTACAGGTTAATGTGTTGGTGTCCTACATCTGGATCTGCTCTCTCTCTCTTTCTCATTCAGTCTCCCCATCTCTGTTCATTTATTACACCATTTTTAATAATTCCTTTAAAGGAAATATTAAACTTTACGACTGCAGCCACAATTTCGTTGCCGAAAAATGCCGCAGCGAATTTTGTGTATTGTAATTTATTTGCTCAGCTGCCTGGCTGCCAAATTAAAGTGGCTCAACTTTAAATGAAATGTTAATGGAGCCAAGCATTCAGCTCGGTTGCTGCTTAATTTAATTTTTGTGCAATATTTCGCAGACGTGGCCAGTTGCACTCTTCAATTTGAAATGAAAAGTTGGCAGCTTTAGTTTACTTTTCTTTGCCCAAATTAATTAATAAATGTTTGTGTTAAGCGGCTTAAAAATTTCGGGTAACGCGAGTGCTTCAATTTTGTTAGTCTCGCTCAAGGAGCAAGTTTCATTTTAAGCGAAATTAAACAGCAACAAATTTCTTATTCTGCCTCCATTCATCAAGTTGATTAAAGCATAAGAAATTTCAGACTTGAATTAAAGCGTCGCAAGCTGTTTCCATTAAAACTTATTGGGGTAATTTGTGCCACCATTGAAACCTTAATGCCACCCATTCACTTCAAATTTACCTAACTATTTGAACAAATCACGCACTTTTAATTACTAGTTAACATGTTATTTTTTGTATATAATTAAATCGAATTAAATATTGACAACTCTTTTTATGTTGTTTGTTAGTAGTTAATAGCTTGGATGTTCTCAATTTAACTATTTAAATAATAAATAAGTGTTATTTTAATTCAGCCCACAACATTAAATCATGTACTTAGCTTAAGCATGCCGCATATGCAACATTGCGCATACGCAATGTTGTGTGTTAATTATGCAAACTTTTGAAGGATGTCGCATCACGTGGCTCGACTGCAATGGTTTAACGAGCGCCGCTGCACAAATAAAACGCAGCTGACATCCGGGCCAGGTTTGGCCATAAACCGCAAGCCCAAGGCGTGCCCCCAAATGTAGGCAATAAAAATGTTTAAACCCTAAATTACAGTAGCACGAAAAATACCGCTGAGAGCGTGAAGGCGAGAACGATAGATGGAGAGAGACAGAGATCGGGAGAGGGTCGTGCATTATGCTGAGCTGAGTTTTCCTTCTTTTTTTTTTAAAACATTGTTTGCACCATAATATGCGAGAGAAAGTTGCACGTTTCGGGTGGCAAAACTCCTGACAGGAGACGCCACTTGATGATGAATGGGTGGCACCTCCGGCACCTCCGCCAGCGAAAACTGCGTCTGCTGCGACGTGTTTGTATGTGTGTGTGTGTGTGCGTGTGTGTGTGTGCGTCGTTGACTTTTGGGTCTGGGTTCCGGTTGGGGTCCATAGCTGGTCGATCTGGGCTGCCTCTTGGCTGGCATAAGTTTTATGGCTCCCACTACTTTCAGCTCTGGCGGCAGCGTGCGTTAATCTTATTTCGCTCCGTACAATTTTTGTTGGCTTGTGTGTAAATAAAAGTAGCAAATGTCGCCAGCTGCGAGCAAAATGTACACTGAGAAAACGAAAGCAGCACTTGTAAGCCCGTCAAAAAAACACATTTCATCCAAATCGAGTAAATATTTAAAATGAGCTTAATGATTCGCTTTGATGTTTGTATTAAATATGGTTAAAATCTTTTCAATTAAATTAAGTTGTTTGTTTTCATATCTTTAATCTACTGAAAGTTTTTTTAAGAATGGATTCATTGCTGGCAATGCTGGTAATATGCAAAGATTCGATTATTGAGGAAAGTATATTTTTTGTATATATTTTTTCATCAACGAATTTTGATATTCATAACGACTTGGTGCTTCAAAAGATTGATTTTTTAGCTTACAAATATTGAGGATGGACGTCCAGCATGTCCAAAGATACTTGTTTTATTTTTTAAGTGTAAGTGTGCAGAGCTGGAGTGATAGACATGCAGAGTGGACGGAGGGGCGGGGTTGGTTTGGATGAGCCACAGGCCAGTTGGCGATTCAGCTCCAAAGGCGCATATTTTGTCTACTAAAAGCATGCCAGGGATTTTGGCATTACAATAAAAACGTGGCACTTTGTCTCAGCCTCGAACATCATGTATGTGCATGTGAGAGCAAGTGCCTATGTTTGTGTATGTGTGTGTGTGTGTGTGTGTGTGTGAGAGAGAGTGTGTGTAAAATATGTAACCATAGACAAGATACTGGTTTGGTTCCAAGTTTTGGTGCGTGAATTGAATGCAAAGCTCGAAAGTTGAATATTGCACGCTTCGCTGGCAAATGAAAGCGGTGGCAACTTTCCTCATCGGGAAAGGGAAATGAGGTGTTGGGGGGAGGGGCTGGGCGTGAGGCACGGCATATTAAATTTAATTAAAGCGACAGCGAAAGCGAACGCGTGTAACTTTATCCATATATGGGTGTGTGTGTGAGTGTGTGTGTGTGTGCGTGTGCGTGTGTGTGTGTGTGCAAGTCGCAGTCTGTAATTGTAACTTTGACTCTCGAGTTTGGTTCTCCTAATTTGAGTTTGGCTTTTTAGACAAAATGCCAAAATGGATTTGGCAAGACAGCAAAGCTGCCAGCTGACAGTCGGCAACATCAGCGGTATCGCATAAATCTGAACAATCTCGGGTGGAACACGATTTCTGTCATGTCAGGTGAGTGGGGGCTGCTCCCCGACTGACTTGACTCCCTCCCCCCTTTCGGCTGCCGAGTTGAGCAACATATCTTTGCATATTTGATGGCGCATAATGGCGCAAAAAATTGTTTACATGCATAAAAAATGTTTTGCATTTACATAATTTTCGACTTCTCAAGTCGCACTCGCAGTCAGCGCTTTTGCGCTTTTTACGCAGCCTTTGCACTTTTAAGCGCCTCATCTTCCACTCTGCGAATCCCTCCTCCACTCGGCTCCCATCGCTTGCTTTGTTTTTGTTACTCGCTCCTGGTTAAAATAAAAACCAGAAAACCCATCTTGTACACATATTTTGCATACTTTCAGGTAACTTCATTTTGGCAATTTTCAATTTTGTTTAAGGTCAGTTTGGGCTGTTTAGAAACTCGTTAACTGGCTTCATTTTACATTTAAAGTTGATTCTGAATTACTTTCTTCTAGGAAATTGAGTTTCAAAGTTTCTCTTTACCTAAAGTAAGTTACTGATGTGCAGCAAACCGAATGCAATTTTAAATTTTAATTGTTTAAATTCAATTACAATAAATTGCAATATTTTGTTCACCTTAGTGAATATTATATTTATAAAATTATCATTATTATAAATACATTTTATTCAAATACCTCGGTACCTATTTTGTGTTTCTAGATTTTTTTTGGTTCTACTCACATTTTGTTGACTGCTTTGACGTTGGTTTATTGAATGCCACGCTGGACATGCCACAGAATACACAAGTATCTTAATTTTATGATTTGCTTATTTTCATTAATAATTTATTGCACATTGTTTCTGCATCAACATTGAGCGGAAATTGCCGGTAAGAAACACAATGCGGCCCATTCATCACTACCAGCACTGATCAAACCCGTTTAAAGTTCGCCCTTAAACTACGCAAACACACACACACACTCACACTCACGCACGCACGCACGCAATAGACACAGGCAGAGGCACACTCACACACACACACACACACGCAGGCTGAGAAATTGTTAAGTGAAATGTTGCGAGGAGCACACGTCAAGGAATCTCGGTGAACAAGCGAAAGAACGTCCAGTTGCGCGCGGTGCCATCGACAAACTGATGATAAACGAAAAGTGTTTATCAGCAGAAAGCGTCGCTGGAGCACCCAAAAACACGACGCCTCAGCTGGCGTCGCAGTAGCAGCAGCACAATTGTCTACGTCACAACGACAACAACAGCAGAAGCAGTAGCAGCAGCAGCAGCAGCAGCAGCAGCAGCAGCAGCAGCAGCAGCCATCCTCGTCGGCGTCGTCGCTTTCGGTTCGTGTTCACCATTCGTTTTGTTCGTAGGTGCTGACTGCGCTGCCAGCGTCGCAGTTGCTACGCTCGCCTGCTGCTTTCTCTCCCTTTAGTTTTTGTGTAGAGATGCGCTCTTAGTTCGAAATATAAGAGCATTTAGCCTATCTGTTATCAGTTGCTTATCAACCGTTCTCTTTGTTGGGATAGGACCTGCTGCTGTCAAAATGTTATTGCAGCCACAGCCACAGCATCTAAAGATGTATCCGCATCTTTAGCGGCAACTTCAACTTCATCTACCACTGCAAAGTGTCCACTTTCAACAAACGGTCAACAACTGTGGCGATAAGCAATCGCCAAAACTGTTGGCAAACTGTTAACATAAAAGACATCATTTCAAATAGTTTGCGCCACTCACTCGTTTGGCCGGCGGAGGCAGTGTCAAATGCACCAATACTAAGTCCTGGCCAGAGCAGAGTCAGCTAAAATCCATCTGGCAGCAACTAAAGCAACACAAGCTGAGCTAGAAATGCTGGTATTTCAGTTGTAAGCTTCAACAGATAAGTGTGCGCAGGAGTATTCGACTATAAGATACCCTGTGCCATCTGAGTTTTATATGCGAATTTCAGAAATATTTAATTTAAGATTATTCATAAATATGTAATCTGCAATTAAGTAAAAAGTAATATAAAAACTGCACTTACAAGTATTTGAAAAGTAACAACGAAGTTAAATGAAAACTGTATCTGATCACTCAAAACTGTATCAAACCTCCTCTCAGCATTTTGGCCAGGGTACAAATAGTGGCATTAGAATGCGAAGCGAGCGTAGCAAGCAGAACCGCAATATATGCAAATGTCTGTTTCCGGCTATGTATTCTTGGCATTTCTCAAACAAAATGGAGCAACGACAGCAATAGCAACTAAACAAGAAGAGCAAGCCAAAAAATAAAATAAAAAATAATTGGAGAAAGCACTGCAACAATGCTAAAGCTAAATGTGTTAACAATAAACTGAAGAACTGAACAACACAATGGCATTTCTGTGACCACAGACAAAAGATACTCAATGTAAGCCAGTTGCCAACAGAGATGCCAAAAGATAATTGTGGTGCACAAATGTAATTCTATTACTTGAAATAATCAAAACTGATGTTTAAATTTTCTTTCATTTCAGCTGCATTTTTTCCGAGTCTTTCCGAGTTGTCTGTTTTCCTGAAAATGCACAGTTTCCCTTATTCTGCATAAAATTGATGACACACGCTGCTCGCCTCACTTTCCCCTATTTAACTGAGTTCATAGCCAAGATTGGTTTTTCTTGGCACTTCTTCTAATGAGCAATTACCAATTCATAACTATGCACTTCCCTCTCTCTCTCTTTCTCCCTCTATCTCTCTCTCTCTCTCTCTCTCTCTCTCTTTCTATCTACAAGTGCAGAGTTGTTTGTCGTCTGCTGCTGACAAGCCGCTTGTAATTAGCACAATTTCAGAACGCAATCGCATTTGCCATCAAAGAAGTAAACAAAATTTATAAATCAAATTTCCGAGTAGTTTTTTGTCTAAGCCCGAGGCAAAAATAAGTCATTACAAATTTGGAGTTTCCGATTTATTTGTAAGCTGCAAATAACAGTCGTAATGCGATTAAAGCTGAGCTACATATTTTCCTATTTTCTGCGGAAATTTTCCACTTCCGAAGTTCGCTTAGTTTTAATCGATTGACACGCTTGCATTTAGCCACAAAATGGAATGCAGCTCGGTTGGCTGTCATCTGGCCAAGGATCAAGCTGTATTAAAATCACCTGTCCCGAGCACTTAAGACTGTGTTGCACACAAATTCAATTTGTTGTCGTTTTCCGCAGTGAGTGCAACAACCGGCGACAAGAGACCAGCGGCCAACGACAACAAAGCAGCATCTTTAAGTATGAAAGCCAAATTAAAATGCACTTAGCACGTGCTAAAAGTTATAAGCCAAGTTGCCGAATGCTCCTGCCAGCAGCTGGCTGTAAACTGATGTGCGGTTGGCCAAACTGGTTCTGGGCAGATTAAACTCTTCTTTTTTTGCAGCAGCAGCATAATGTCTGGCTAGATACTTGGCTTATACACATAACAAAATCGATTGTGAAACACGTGTTTTCTACTTACATTTTTAATCTTACAAATTAATTTTTAATATATTTTATGTAGTTAAATGAAAGGTAAATTGCAGTTTAAGTTAATAAAATTTGATTTATAGGTATATCTTGTGTAGAAGGCCACTAGAAATGTAGGTAACAGGATGCTAAAGACTTAGCAATAAGACTGTAACGTCTTTATAGGAGATTGATATCGGTATCTATCGATAACATCGGTGTGATCGCGAAGATGAAGAGCTTGATGGTTGTTACCAAAGTACAGTGAGCCGTATTTGGAAAAGAGAAATAATTTAGTACTGTCTTCTAAATAAGTAAGCTAAATAAGATAGAGTTAGGGTTTTAAGATAGCATTGAAAATGCGAAAAAAAATTTAAGATACTAAGTAGACAGACTTCACCAGCTGTGTTCATGTTGGTGGGAAAGGCTTTTAATATTGATTGACTTTTTTATTTTATAGTCAATAGTTAGAATTTACGGATAAGTGCAGTACACGTCTCAAAGTGAATAATCCCAATATCACTTAAAGTTTAATGCACATTTTATTTTATGAGCATTGCACTTGAGCACTTTACTCGGGCAGCTGGCAAAAAAATAATCCTTATGAAAGGAAAAATTTATATTTTCGTTATGATGCGGCTAAGTGGGGCAGTATCAATTCGGTATTTAGTTTCATTGCGTTATTTGTGGACCCCCTTGATGCTAATCGAGCCAGTTGCCAATGTGGCTTATCTGCTGCTATGTCGACGAGTTAACGATGATAAAGTGGCCACGTGGCCAACTAGCCACCTGTCGAACAATTGACCAGAGATGAGAGAAAGGGGTACCAAATAACAACTCATTATAGCTGATAAAGCTGTGGCATGGCAAAAGTTGAAAGGGGTTGCCCCCAACTGCTTAATACTCATTGTGCGGATATAAATTATAATCAGATCCCAATGAACAATGCTCATAAACAAGCAGCCATCAGCATTTTCCAAGGGAATCTGCTGCTGAGCTCTAATATGAATCCAAGTTGGTTTTATTGTCATTTAAATGTGGGCCAAGTTGGGATTGACCTTGACACAGCGAAAGTTAGAATAATGGAGTAAAATAGACAATGCCAACAACAATTTAAACTCAACTGTTTCCAGCAGTTGTTTCCCAGTTTTAAATAATGAGCGGGGCTCTCGGAAGCTCCTCTAATAAACTGATTCCGAATAAACCCAAGAAACTTTTACACAAGTTGTAAAGAACAAAGAAAATATACAATTTTAAGAAATACTGCCTTAAAAATGAATGTAATAAATTTATAATATTTTAAAAGCATAACTTTTACTTAAAAGCTTAAATGATTAAAAATATATATATATATTATATATATATTTATTTACATTTGAAATCTTATCTGTATTGCATTCACATGCCAATTAAAATCTAGCTTACAGCTGTTACTGAGCTATTTGTCTCAGTGTATGCGCTGTTTGCTGTTGTTGTAAGCTGCTTAACTGGCATTTGCACTGGGTATTCTTGCAGAGGGTATTTTAATTTTCTCTTTCAGCTTGTAACGCATTGAAGGAGGAGTCGTCTGTTATCCTTCAAATAATATATATTCCCGATCTAAGGTAGCTACTTGCACTTGTTTCAATATTTACTTGTTTGTGGAATTCAGGGGACAGGCTAAGAAATACGCACTGAAATTTGTCAATGCAGCTTTTGCCATTTGCATTAGCCCTGCTGCTGTTAACTGCATTAGCTTGCAACATTCAACAGGAGGGGGCATGATAGGGCTGGCACCCGCATCGGTGAGGTGGAACGTGCAGCTACAACAGCTTTCAATTTATCTTTTACCATGTGATTTATATGCTAACAGGCGGTCAATTTGTTGTTGTTGCAGTTGTTTCAACTTGCAAGTTGCAAGCGAATGCATTTTTGTCGTTTCTACCCCTTTCCTTCTCTACCCCGTTGTAGGTATACCCTGTTTAAATTACAATTGAAAGTAAGGTTTTCATGAAACAGTGCAATTGAGTGAGCTATACAGCTGATTGAAAATTCGATTTTCGATAATTATCGATAATTTGCAGGAAGAGTTGCACAATTTCCTATGCAAATTGTAGACTTGCATTCGCATTTTAATAATATTCTGCATATTTATCGACGTTAAGAAATATGTGTAGATATATTATGAAGTGTCGTGTATTGTGTGAATCTGTATCTGCTTTTAATGGCTGAGACCAGAGTATCCCCTAGTCACACCCCCCGCCTGAATCCCACACTCTTGTTGTTGTTGTTGTTTGTTGCATGCCCCGCTGGTATTTGTATTTGTGCTGGGTATGCATGCAAATGACTTGGCAGCTGACAGCTACAGTGCCAGCAAATTGCCAGCCAAGTGTATTTTTATGTGTATGCGTGTGTGTGTGTGTGTGTGTGTGTGTGTGTGGGTGTGTGTGAGTCAGCATTTTTGTTGCCATTGTAGTTGCATTGCGTATCTTGGCCAACCGAAAATTTGCACATAAAGTATCTCCGCCAGCAGAGTAAGAGTAAGAGTTGCACGCAATGCGATGCACTCCACTAGTTGACTTGCAACACCCACTCCACTTTAATTCTCTCTCTCTGTCTCTCTCTCTCTCTCTTTAGTGCCTTGCGCAGCCCTTTTCCTCCTTGTAGGATTAGTTGCAAATAAATTTAACTTGTGCAACGAGAAGCAGACACAAAAACAACAACAAACATAATCTGAGCAAGTGGCATGACTCAATTAAAAGCCACAGCAGTCCAACGAGGCGTAGCATGCACAATAAATTTGTTGCATGCAACAACGCCTCTGCTGTTGACAATTTTAAATAGACTAAAGCCTCTTTGATCTGCTGCTGTTGCTGCTTTTGATATTGTTATTGATGATCGTTTTTTCTGCTGTTGATTTCATATTGCAAATTGAGTGTAAAATTTGCAACGCTTTTGTTTTTTTTGCTGTTCAACTGCCAAATTAAACAACTAACGCTAACATTTTATTTTTTAATTATTTTTATGGGTCATCTGTCGCCTCTGTTTGCCTGCGTGTGGCCTCGACTCGAAATCGCAGCTGATGCCCCAAACAAATATGCATCATTTCGTTGTCAGATATCGAATGCCATTAAAATAGTGTCAACAAAAACAGTGCAATGGGACGCATGTGGGCGGCCTATTGGGGTTAATGTATAAAGCGATTCCACCAATAAACTAATAAAATAATCTATATACATATTTTTTGTTAACAGTCGAGGTTATAGAGACAGTCATGTCCATACAAATAGCATTAGGGAAATGTACTCACTAAATTTGTAACATAAATATTATTGGTTTTGGCATTTCGAGGCATATTTAGTTTGATAATAATAAACACAAATTGTTTTTATAATATCATATTCGGTTTCTTAAGTAATGCAAAAAACATAATACCAATTGGTTCTCGTCTGGAACTTATCTTATTCTCCCTCTAAATTGTAGCAGTCGGAACAAAATTATGTCTTTCTCAAACACGCCTGCTTAGTTTAGTTAATTCACAACGATTGATTTATTCATATACACGCTGGTGATCACACCAATGATATCGATCAATATCGATATCGCAAGCCATATTACGGATGTTACGTTACAGATGTTATATTACAGCTTTAGTACTACGTGACTAGTGGCGTGCTACAAAATGTATATAAATATATTTTTCCCTATCAGTTAACAGTCAGCACAGGACTTTTTGAATGGTAAAATGGGGCCACTACTGAATCAAAAAATCCTTAAATAGACTTACTATTTCAGCACGAACTCTAGAGTAAGCATCTCACTTCTATCAAGTGATTATGTATATATATATATATATATATGTATATATGCATTCAGAGTAGCTCGAATAACTTATCAGCCTCAACTTGTATCCTTTCAAATTATATTTCAGCTTATAAATTAGCAATCAAAGGTCTCTAAGTTAACATTTTTGAATGGCCATAACTTTCAGTTTATTAAAATATTCTTAGCTGCTTTGCAGTTCAATTCAAAAACTTTTCAAGCGTTTGCAAATTAGCTTTAATGGGCTTAGCGAAAATGTGGTTCTGGGTGTTGAGTGCTCAAATCTTTTCTATAGATGAGTTGAGCTGAGCTGCTGACTCAACAGTTCAATTGAATTTGATGCTGCCCGCCGTCATGGTTTTTGACTATGAAATCTAGATAGCAACTTTCTGGCAACAACTTGTGGCAAACGTAATTACAAGCTGCCAAATGACAGCCATAACAGTTAGAGCTGCTTCAGCATCGGCAACAGTATCAGCTATCAGCTATCAGCTAGTAATAACAACAACAACAACAACAACTTAAGCGAATGGCAATAGAAGCCATAGCAACGCCTTGTCTGATGGCCTCCTCACCAGCTACTCCACACTCCTCACTCCTCACTCCCCACTCCCCGCATGTCCCCTAGTCATTATAGTGCTCTGGTTCCCACTCCTCTGTGCTTCCATAATGAAGCTATAAATTTGAAAGCAGCCAACAAAAAAGATTAACAAAAGCCGACGATTCGTTTGTGTAACTTTTATTTTGTTTATGTTCACAGTGAGCATAAAATGTGCTTTTCATCCACTCAACAGTAAATTTAATCAAATTATTTCCAAGGACATTCCCCAATTTAAGGACATGCCATTTGCACTTGGTGCATGGCCCATTGAATGGCTCCCTATGCATTATCACCTAATGGCTGCGAATGTCATTCGGATCATAACCTCACAATTTTCACAAGCTAATGCACTATGAACATTCAGTAACTCCCCCTATAAAAAACAAGCACGTTCCACTCGGACCTAACCGACAGCGAAATACTTTGATTCCATAAGTTGTGAGTGGCCATGAAAAACTGTCCAAGCTTGCCTTTCAGATTGCGGTAGATATAAGATAGTAACACTTCTTCGAAGTTTAGCAACTGCAGCTCTTAAATTACGAAAGATATGAGCTTTTCAAGATTTTGGGGGCGTGGCTGAAAAAAATTATAGAGAAGATTCCTAATAATATTAATTCCAAGTTTGGTAACTGTAACTATTCAATTGCGGGAGATATGCGCTTCTCGGAATTTTGTAGGCGGGGTGTGGCCAAAAAACTATTTTTTTATGATATATAGTGTTATCGATGGCGTCGGAGGTGGGCGTGGCCTATGCCGATCTTTGAAGGACATCGCCAACTACTTACAAACCAAAATTTGTGACTCTAGCCATAAAATTGTGGGAGATATGTGGCCTTATCGATTTGCGAATATCGATTTTATCGATTCCTAGCTCCCTAGTGGACAATAAGAAAACTTTATCTATTCGGAGCACAGACCAGTATATGCTCCAAGTTTTAAGTCTCCATCTCCAAGGGTGACCCAAAACAGACGGACATTGCACAAAACCAATATACTATGATACCTTCGATATCAAAGTATAAAAAGGGAGCACTCTTTAAGCAGCATTGAAAGTTCAGTCACATTCGAGGGGGAAACGAGTTGGTTCCCGCTTCAGTGCTAGGGCCAATGTGGCACGTTGGTTGCCAACTGCATTTATTATTTACAATTGGAAATAAAGATTGGAGTTTGCTTATACACCACAGGTCAAATGAATAGGTTTTTTATGTCTCTGACATCCATCTTTTGTCATCTAAGATTCTGAAGTACTTTTTCTTTATAATTGTAATTCCTATTGAAGAAGCATTTATTGTATACAGTTTTGTGTATGAAAATAAAGAAGTTCCATTGATATTATGGAAATGAACCTATTATTTTGATAATAAGTGTATTGCTAAACATATAAACATATACAATATATACATTTATATTTATGTATATGTATGTGTAGTGGCCAATACGCGTATATGGCCAAGAGTTAGTTTAGTTCAAGGAGCCGCAGCGGGTGCCTGCGTGGAGAAGGGGAGTTCTACGCGGGTGTTGGGAATTGAAATGGACTGCCGCGGAAACATACACTCACACACACACACAGACACACACGCACACACACACACATACACACATACACACATACAAACATTCATACACTCACATTTACACTCCAGCTAACACACCAGGGACAACAGTGGAGCAGCTGCGCAATTTACGAATGCTGCGTTTCACTTTTATGCATTGTGGCTAACACACAAACGCACTAACACACGCACACACACACACACACACATACACCAATACACTGACACGCATGTTGCCAGTTATATAAGCAGTTATGTATTATGGTTTACCCAAGTGTATTTGTATGCACCTATATACATCGAATGTACACTTAAGGCAACATTCGCACAACAAATAAAACACACACACACACACACACACACACATGCACACACTGACAAAATGCATTTGTAAAACAAATTTGTATTTATGCTGTGGCTAAAGAACCCAAGACATTCTCTTGGCATTTTCCTTGGGTTGCGTTTTGTTCTTCTGACTTTCCGCACACATTATGTGCTCCATTTAATGTCCATGTATTGCATACACACATGCTCACACACCCACACACCCACACACGCACACTCGCACATACTGAGATGTGTGCTTGAACGTCAAGTGGCAATTTACATTAGTTTTATTGTATAACAAATTAACAGCTTTTAGCATTTAGCAGCCAAACGTAAGCAAAACTTTTGCCTTAGGCCAAGAATGTGTGTTCGTGTGTGTGGATGTGTGTGCGGATGTGTGTGTGGATGTGTGTGCGGTGGTGTGTGCGGATGTGTGTGTATTAACTAGTATTCGCTATACGCAGCATATAAATTTTCGCCAATCGATTTGTATTAGGGATTCTGAAGCTAACTTTGACTTTGACTTGGTTCCTCTGAATTACTACTACTAAATGTATAATCAATACTAACTCAATCCATAATTATGAATGTTAAGTACAAGTTTAAAATGTCAATGAATAATTTAGTAGTTTGTGCTTTGATGGAACATTTAAGTGGAAGCTTATTAAACTTTGCCGAGCCAAAGCAAAATTAAATGCGACGAAATCCATAAAAACGACAAATTTATAATTAATGGAACAGCATCTTATTTTAATTAAAAACTTAAGTATATATCTTCTTATGGCAACATTATGCACAACATTCTTGAGGTACTTTTATCAAAGTACCTTTTCAAGCTCTCCAAATAAATATTTCATAATTTTCGAAAGTTGGAAATTTTATATAACCTAGAAGTAAACGCAACAAATAACTTGTACTTTTTTTATTTATTTATTATTTTTAGTTAATTTCACCCAAAAAAAAAAAAACTGAAACATTGTTGAGCAACAGTGAATAAACAGTAAATAAACCTATCTAAAATTTTGCTATCGTTTTTCTACATGCCAAAATCGTAGCTAACTTCGTTAAGAATCCCCTTAAATAATGTCCCACACTTGTTCAGTTATTATTCCCGATTAGATAATGTGGCACTCGTTGACCAGGACGACATCATCGTCAATCTCGCCGTTGCTGGTGGCATGGTGCTCATGGTGTATGGGGCAGCTGAGAATGAGTTCATTCTCCTTCGGCTTGTCCTCCTTGGTGAGCTCTGCACTTGTTTTCTTTCCCAGCATCGATTCATCTTTGTCCTTATCCTTATCGCTTAGCTCGAAGTCGTGTTCACGATCAAATGTATCGTGGCTGTTGCGCAACGTATTGTCCACAGCGCCGTCGAGGAACTGGTACATCGGTGCATCCATTTGATTACGTTGCACTAACGAGGAGTCAAGCGTGCCCACGTTCAAGTTTGGCAGCAGCATCTGTTGCAACATAAACAGAAAGGGCGGCAGCGCCAGCGACGACTTGTGCTTATGATGATGCTTGGGTTTGCTCAATCCACGAATTTGTGCACTTGGATCGGTATCCGCGTTGAGGACCAACACACCACCCATGTCGCCAGCAGCATTTCCATAGTTGATGTCATGTTGCATGGTCTCAATTACAACACCAGGTGCCAGCATCTGAAACTCCTTAAGCTCCTGCTTGCCATCTGGCGAGACCAGCTTGTTGAAGTACACGTATGGTGGTGCGGCATTTGAAGTGCCAGCATTGTGGTGGTGCACATGATGGGCGCTCTTGGGCTCTTCGCGACGCTTGCAACGCTGCATGCGTCCCCCCGCCATCAAGAATTCAGTGGGCTGCAAATCATCGAGCAGCTCCAACTTTTTTCCAGCAACTGCATCTGCTGCAGCATTTGTGGCTTGTGCAACGTCAGTTTCAGTTTTGTCCACAGTCTTCACTTGCGGCTTAGCGACCCCAGCAAGGGTCGTCAAGGAAACCAAGGGCACATCGGTGCTGTTGCTATTATTGTTAGTGACATTGGCCAGGCTATCGGAGCGTTTGATGCGCAATGCTTCTCCAGGCTGAGGCAGCAAAAGGCAGCCAACTGAATGGATGAAATGGACAAAAGAATCTTTGTATTTTAAAATAAAAACAGAAACGACTGCATATCACTCTGATCTGGATGTGGAAGTGGCAATTAGTAATCCACTCTTTCAGATCAATGACTGCAGGATTTCGACTGCAAAGCTCATGGAGCATCCATCGATTTGACAACCTCCCCAGTGGGTGTTGGCAGAAAGCAAACAATACAAAACAACAGACTACAGACAGACACGACACGACAGGAGAGCACTCAATTTCAAGATGAAAGTATAAATAAATTGGGATACTTACAGCATATCAGGAGCAAAAGGTTGGTCCACATCTTGATCATTCTTGAAGCTTATCGGGAATCGGTTAACGTTGATGGCTTGAATGAGATAAGTAAAAGGGCTTCAGGTGTGGAAGAAAATAAATATGAGTAATTTATCTAAATATTTCAGCTTGTTGCATTCGCCAACAAATTTTGTTTGCATAACTAAACTATTTTAAATAGTTTACAAATTTTTGTTTTTATTTACTCTCTTTGTATTACAAAAAATGCTGGATCGTTTCAATATTTTTTTAAAATAAAGCGTGTGGGATGTTTTTAAACTTACATTTTTGTGATGTTCACGTTATGAGTTTTGTCCGTAGAATGATTTGTTTCAGTTTGTAAAGCGTCGCTCTTGACAGAGAGCTTTAGATAAGGTCCAAAGCCTGCTCTGGCAAACTACTCAAATGAATTTTTGTTGGAAATCAAGTTTGAAATTTTTCTTCTTTTTTTTTTGGCACTTGCCATTTCCATTTGTAGTTCTGCATATGGCTGGCAATATGTATAACAGTCAATAGCCACACACGCACACACGCACACACTAGCACACACCCACTACACACATGTGGCGACCTATTCAAGTGCTGTGAATGGCAGCAGATAAAAATACAACAGCAACAAAAGAATAACAATTCCACAAAGTTGGTTTTTTTTAAGTTTTTTTTTTTTCTTGTGTGCCACAAAACAAAAACAAAAAATCGAAAATGTGCTCTAAAAAAGTTTAGCTTATAAATTTCCAATCAATTTTTGTGCCAAAATCAAACAATAACACGCACAAGTGCCTCACTCATATATTCATAAGCGCACATCCTCACTGTACTGTGTGTGTCTGTGTGTGTGTGTCTGTGTGTGTGTGTGTGTGTGTGTGTGCCTATTACTTGATTACTAAATATTAGCAGCTAAAATTGGAAAATTCTCAGCGATGCGCAAAAGTGCAAACACACAAAACGAAATGCGATACATTTGCCAAATGGCTGAAGCATTTACCAACAAACATTCACACACACACACACACACACACACACACAGACAAAACACACACACAGACTATGAGTCTGCATAACTTATACACACGTTGCCACATCCGTTGCCAACTAATTTTTTGTTAGCGCCGCCCTCAGCGTCTGGCATTAATAATGTAAAGTGCGTGCCTCAAATGTAAATTTCCCAACGCTTGCGATTTCATAAACTTGCGACATTGACGCACAACAAACTTTGCTGCCGAGGCACAGGTGAGATTGCTCCAATTGAAACGAGATGAGCTGAGGTGTTGCAAGTCGCGGAGGCGGAACCACTCTGCTTATCAGCTTAAATGTAAATGCCAAGCGATTCGCAGGGGAACCCCCCACCCCCAACTCGCAACTCGCAACTCCAACTTGCCACCACCATTGGAATTGGAAACGGAATTAAAACGTCTACTTCTTTTGCTGTTTCTGCCTCCGCTGCTGTTGCCATTTGCTGCTGCACTGGGATTTGCCCGCTGGCTCTCCAGTTCCAACTTGCAACTGCTCATCTGCAAGTGTTGTTGTTGTTGGCGTGTATTTAATATAAGTCAACTGCTGGATTCGCGCACGACAAGCGGCTTAAATATTTAATATGCTCCCAACTTCCGCCTCCATCTATGTTGCTTATGAACAACCCAAAACGGGTCACCAAACCGAATCAAATGTAATAAGTGTCATGTGATGTGCTTTGAAAAACATTGTTAACACATTCGATTGGGGGATTAAGATTGGGACAGCATAATGAATGGCTTAAAGCTGGCTTAAAAAAAAGCCATGATGAAAAGCTTAAAGGCTAATGAGAGACTAAATTTAATTCGAGTGATCGTTAGGTAACCAATAAAATCGAGACAAGTGAGCATTATATTTATAATATGTATACAATTCTACATTTACAAAATATATATTTTCATTTATTAAATTTAGTTCTTGTCAGAAAAAATAAATGTATCTTTTGGCTAGTTGTTTAACGAACAACCCAAATAAGAGTTTATTATTGGCTGAGCACACTTCAAAGGGGCATCTTCAGCTTTTGAGCCAGTGTTTCGAGCTGGTTGTCGCTATTTATTAAAGCGACCCATGTTCTGTTCTCAGTGTGAAGTGGGTATGTGTAGCTTGATTAGGTCCACTGGCCCGTTGAACGGATTTTGCACGTAGACATGCCAAAGTGGTACACAAAGAGTTGGCCAATAATTGGATGAACTGGTTGAAAGGCAGTGCATGATTTGTGGCCGCCAGACAGGATTTGCGGCTGAGGATTTCATGCTCCTTTGATCTGATGGCTGGCAGGTGGAGTTGCTTATAGCAAAACATTTAATAATACCTCCAGTTAGTTTCACACACACACCCACCCACACACACACACACACACACACACACACACCTACACTCATACACTCAACGGTTGCAACGCGTATTTCCGAGAACTCTCATTAGTTGGTTCGTTAATATTCCAATTGTTGACACTGACAAACTTTTGGCTTGGCGACTCAACTGGATATAAAGCAATTTAATTAATGGCAGCCTTTCACCTCTTAAATCCATGATGCGTTGCGGGATTCGAGATGCGGGATGCGGGAGGCGGGAGGTGGGAGGCGTGGCAAGTAGTGTTCCTCGCCCATTCCGTGTGCAGCGTGCCGTAAACTTAATTAAATGTGCAAGTGACGCGCTGGGCACAAAATGAGGCAACAATAAGCACTGTTTGACAGCCAGCAACAAAATAACAGCTAAGAGACGGGGAGACGAAGGACAACCGTCTCAAATTTGATGAGCCAAGTTTTTAATACCAACAAAAAAAAAACAGAAACAGCAATGGAGAATATGATTGCAAGTGCTTAGAAATATGCATCTGGTGTGGAAAGAACTTACCATAAAACTCGCGATTTGCGGTTCAGCGATTACTTTGGTTCTGTGTTTTATGTTTTTTTTGTGTTTATGGTTAGTTGTTGGGAGTTTACAACCAGTAACCTGCCACCGACGGTTGCATATTCAGCTTATGCTAATACTGTGAACATACAGCGAGCTGCTCATCAAAATGACTGCCAGTCAAATCGTAAATTGCAAAATGCAAAATGCATTTCAGTTTTCCAGTTTTCCAGTTTTTCAGTTTTCCAGCTTTTCAGTTTCGAGTGAGTGGCTTTAGTCCCTCTTCAGTCGATTCAGAATATGGTTTACGCTGTTGCATTTAATTTACGCCATGTGTCCGTGTCTGTTGCTGAGTTAGGTGGCAGCAATTGCAGCTGACCACATTGTGTGAGACTGTGCCTCATTTGATTGGCGACCACGCCCATAACGCGCTGGGGCTTAAATCAATTTCAGTTGGCCGCCTTTCGACTGCCATTGATTTATGGCCATGTGCGACAAAACTTTACCGAATTATATTTCAATTTCGGCGGAAACAGGCGATGGCAATAACAAGGACAATACGTGTGGGCGGGTGATTGTGTGGATGAGGGGGCGTGGCAGCAAAGACGTTAGAAACTTTTTGACAATTGACTTAAAAAGTTTCCAAGCCTGCCAAAAATTGAGTGCTTTTGTATACAAATAGGTCGAAATCGGAATGAAAGTGGGGCACACACACACACACACACATATTGGAGGTTTTGTGACTGAAGACCTGGTTGGAAGCAGTCTCTCATTTTTAAGGACGTCACAATCGTGAAATGTTGACTGCGTTGAGAACGCGGCGGAAGTAAACACATAAAACGGAAATGAAAATTCAATTATTTCGTTCCGATTTGTTCAACGTTTGTATTTTTTGCATATATATTTTTTGTTTTTGCTGGTGGCGAATGTCATGCAAAAAAGTTGGTTAAATGAAGTTAAGCCAGTAAACGCATTTGGCCCACTGGCAACGTGAACACGTCCGTTGAATATGCAGCCAGGCAACATGTCCAACGAACTTTAACCAAATTTCATTTCAGCTGAAATTTTTTTCGGTGTTGCGTATTTTTTTTGTGTGTTGGCCAAAAGCAGCAACATTTTTGACATCTGTCCGGGGCAGGCACCCGAACTGGTTCAACTATAACAGTTGCTAACCGAATTTAAGTGCAATTTTTCACATTCACTTTAAAAACAATTACCTCTCATACATTTTGAGGGCCTGAAAGGACCGTTCCCAGACTTGGCTTTCAAGCTTGGGCTGATTAGCTTCAGTGGCTTACATGGATCTGAATGCAAGGCAACTCAATGTTCCGAGCGTTGATAGCTTTTTCAAGCACCCAACCTGGCTGCATCGCCATCTTATCTCGGCAGCAGCTCAGTTAGAGCTTGTGTGTGTGGCATGTATGTGTATAAATCGATGCTTGCATAGAAAGTGGCGTTGAAATGTTGTTGCAAGTGGAATTCTGCTTGCTAACATTTCTTCTCCTTATAAACGCATATCCGGAGCGACATCCCAGCATCCCTTTGCAACTCATCCATATCCACATGCCAGACTTTGTCTTTTGTGTGGCATTCCGACGACTGTCAGTTTCAAGTGTGAAAAAAAAACCAGATAGATTGCGAATTCAACGGAAAGGCCGAAGATTCAATACCCGTTCAGACCAAAGGCCAATTGTTGACCTCTAAATTTCACTATAGTTTGGAGAAGCCGACCGACTATTATGTTATGGGAATCCGATGTTCGGATATCTTGTTAAATATAAATGTTTCTCATGCAAAAACTTGATTTCCGACTAATCGTTGCTTTGGCGACTATAAGATATAGTTATATATCCAATTTGACCAACTCCGATAATAAGCTGCAATAAAACAGCAGAGCTCGTATGGACTCACAAAAGTGGCTAACATGTACTTAAGGGTCTCCTCAAATGAGTTACAAAGTTCAAGATAAAATTGTAGTACCCAAATACCCAAGGTGGTTGCGAGATGACCGTTCGCTTTGCTGCGCTGCCACAAACGATGCAGCTGTTGTTGTTGCATTCGTCACATTGTGGCACTTGACAAACGTTAATTTTGTTTGACGCACAGGTGATAAATAAATGTCCAGTTAAAAGTGAACTTAAAAAAGTGCGAACATCTGATCGTAAAACAAATCTTTAATGACTTTAAAACTGTGTCCGCCTGTCACAAAGTGTCCAGCAATAAATTGCATTGTTAGACAGGCCAACACTTGAATAATATTCATTTACATTTAAGATGTTATTCAATTTATTGCGTTTTAATACGATTTCATAAAGTGGTCAATTAGCTGTCTTTTCAAAGTGCAGTCAAATGCATAACTGTCTGACCGGTCATAAACTAGAACTTGCCAGACAGACAGCCAGGACAGACAACTGACGAGCTGGCAAGCCGCAACAGGGTCTTCAGCATCGAGTCCTGTGCAGTTGTGGTCCCTGCTACGGGTGGGAGCACAACTGGCAACAGGCAACAGACAGCCACAGCATAAAGCGTGCCTTCTCTCTGGGGGCATATGTGTGTAAGTGTGTGTGTGTGTGTGTTGATAGCAACCGAAATTGCCACAATTTGTGGCTGTGTTCAATTTTGGCCACGCATCAATCTGTGCGCATGTTAACCAAAAAACCATTACAAACAAGCCCAGACAATGTCACAGATATACATATGTTGACAGAGCTAGCGAGTTATACAGAAAGACAGAGAGAAAGAGAGAGAGAGTGAGAGAGAGAGAGTGCGAGTGCGCGAAAGAGAGAGCGGACGACACGTGCTGCATAGTATTTCCGCTTCCGGTTGCGCTTTTGTGCTTGAAGATGCCGAGTGCCTAATTTTATTTAATGTGTGCATTTTCCATTAGGCAAGTGGACATTACACGTTGCGTATACGCAATCATTTTCATCTAAGCAACCGAGACGACAACATTTAAGGTGTGGGACAACCCAATTTAATATTTAATAAGAGCGAGCGAGAGGGATGGAGCGGGGGAGGGAGAGAGAGGGGGAGTGAGGCAAAGACGAAAACATTTGTGAGAATTGTTGGTTACTTTGGCATTTGGCTGCCTTTGCCTGACTGAAAACTTAATTAACATTTGATTGATAAAGGTCACACACACAATCACAGTCACACCCACACCCACACGAACAAATACACACACATTCACTCACGTGACTGTCTTACTTTGTGTGTGTGTGTGAATTATTGTCCGCATGCAAATGAAAATTTTCAATGCCAGCGGCGTGTCTTCTATCCTTGATTGCTTAAGCGTTTGTGTGAGTGTGTGTGAGTGCGTGTGTGTGTGTGTGTATGTGCGTGTTTCAAATTTTAATTAGTATTATAAATTATTGCCAACGGTGTTGCAATTAAATGTGTGTGAGTTCAGTTGCTTCACACACAAACACACTCACACACTCACACACATACAGAGTAATTAAACTTGCCCAGACAGTTACCTAAAAAGTGGGCGTGACGCCGTCCCAAATCAATGGCTGCTCATTTCGCCTTTCTCCATTAACTCGCTCTATGCAAACATTTTGTTTAAATTTGCATAAAAATCACAAATTTAGTGGAATTGTCATTGATTTGATTGGGCCAATTGAATTGGGCACTGCTTGAAAAGCAGCAGGCAGCAGACTTTGCTCAACGGTTGCTAAGCTGCTTAGCAATAGTGTCAACACAATCCCTTCAGATCGCCGGTTCAACTTTTGTCAGATGTGAGCAGAAAATTGCATTTTTCTTATCACATCTGCTGCCCATTCAATGGCGAATGTCAAATGGCAAAGCCATCTGCAATAGATATGAGCAGGGCAAGGAATGGAGGAAGTGGGTGCGGGAGCGGGCATGCTTACAAAGAGCTAAAAGAGATTTGAGTCTAGTGCATTGAGCTCTCGACCAAGATGAAATAACCTTTGGCAACCATTTTAGTCAGTTGCAACAACATTTACCCACAGATGTCATCGTGGCGAAGCTCGCATTGAAATTGAAGCCCAATTTCAATCATCATTTGACGCACTTTATCATATGTATTAAAAATTTATTGATATACGCCAACAGAGCCATAAAATACTTCAACACAAGAGAGAGCGAAGCAAATGCCCCAAATCCCGAAACCCAAAAAAAGAAGCTAAACTGTAAAGCTAAAACCGAAAGTGAACGTGGAATAGAAGGCAAAGAAGGAAAGGCGGCGGCAGCCATGGAGAAAATTCAATAAATTGCTTGGCTCGACATAAAATAATGTTGCATTATAGACTCGCCCGCCACAGGCAGCAGAGCCAACAAAAAAGCCGCCAAATGTTGCCCTGGGGAGCGCGTTACAATGTCGAGCCAAGGATGGGACCAATCAACCAACAACAACAATAACAACAACAACAGCGAAAATGACGGACAGACGACAGCTACTACGTGTGACATACGCCAAGTGCACCACCCTCTCCACCACCGCACCACTCTTGCCCTTGCCTGTCCATCCCAGCAGCCGTCGGTAAGGATTTTCCTTCTATTTTGGGTATTTGTTGTTGTTGTTGTTGTTGTTGTAATTCAAATTTCGTTGGGCAGACGAAACAATGACAATCGAAATGGCAATGAAACAGCCAATCCTTGTGGTTGGGTGGATGGCGCGCCCTAAAAGTGGGAGGGGCTGGATGTGCACTCGCGGGCCAAGCATCGATTTCTATTTATGTTTTATGGGACGTAAAATGATAGGGCCCCAGAACGGAAGGCGACAATCGACTCGAGCCGAAAGACAATTTTGTTGCAAAGCGGCATCCAAATGCGTATCGAAGTGCAGAAAAATGGCTAACTCAGAATGATCGACATAAGCGATACCCTGTTGAAGATTTTGGCTGTACGTATTTTGGTTTGTCAGTAAAAATTAAGTTTGCTTAGTGGTTAATAAAATAATTAAGATGAGACAATGTTGGTATTTATTAAACAATATGACAGCATTCAAAAACAATTTTTTCTTATTTGTTTTTTTTTTTTAGTAAATAAGTCTGTTTATTCTCATTTCAAAATATGAATCATTTTATTTAGTTTTTCTAAATTTGTAATAACATGTATTGAAAGACTTGCTTCCTTTCAACTTTAAATTTGTTGTTGAATGATGTACCCTCTTCAAGCAACTTATAGGGTATTCCTTGGCGTGGCACGCATCTAAAGACGTCAGATAAAGGCGTGCAATGGGTGGAACCAACGTGGCCGATATCAGAAAATCGTTTGTGACGTTCATTCTGAAGCACGCGAAGCTGCTGTGTAAATTACAGCTCTCCCTCACTCCCTCACTCCCTCACTCCATCACTCCCTCACTCCAACTCTCTATCTCTTTTTCTCTCTCTCCATCTTTGGCTTTTTATAACCTTAACCCATTAAAGATGGGTAAAAAGGGTATAATGGTTTTATGCAAATGTATGTAACAGGCAGAAGGAAGCATCTCCGACCCCATAAAGTATATATATTCTTGATCAGGATCAACAGCCGAGTCGATATAGCCACGTCCGCCTATCCGCCCGCCCGTCCGTCCGTCCGTCTGTATGAACACGCGGATCTCAGAACCTATAAGAGCTAGCTACTTCAAATTTCGATTATAAGTTCTCGTGTACCAGGCGCAGATAAAATTTGCTTTGTTTTATCGATAACTGCCTCAGTTTCTTACCTATCGATACATTTCGATTTCCGATAGCAATAAATTCCACAATTTAAGAGGCAGAGGCTTCTTATTTATACATAATATGCATATACATATTATTGATCAATTGCCAACATTTTATTAAGATCGGATAAGTAACACCAAAGTTATAGTCGAAAATATATTTTCATATTGATCTTATTTCTGTCAGCAGCCGCAAGCAATTTCTGTATGCATAAATAGGCGAGCGCATGTGTGAGAAAGAGATGGCATGATAATCGACGCTGGCGTCAATATATTTGTGTGTATTCTGTAGAGCCCCGATAACTACTATTTCGTGTACGTATGTCTGTATGTATGTATGTATGTATGTATATGCTTGTGAGTAAAAATACTCTGTAAGAAATGCACTTGCAGAACTGAACATTTGAGTGCAAATAATTTTAAAGGAATATTTGCCAATAAAACTAATATATATTTAACAACTGGGTTAAGGGTATATCGTAGTCGAGCCAACTCGACTACAGCATCTTACTTGTTATTTATGCGTTTGGGTTTTGGCTGCCTTTTGTTACTGTTCGCATATCTTGAAAAGTTGGCGTGTGTTGTTGTCACGCCGGCTATCATCTTAACTTGATGTGGTGTTAAGTATTGTTGTTGTTCTTGTTGTACTTGAAATGATGAACTGACAGCTGCTGTGTGCGTGTGTGAGTGTCAATGTGTGTGTGAGTAATGGCTAGCTCCAAGTGCAAAATGAGCTCTTTAAGTTGCCACTGTTAGTGTCGCTTAGGAAATAGTCGCAAAGCTTTAAAGTTTTCCCTTATCTAATTTAGAAAAATTACAGAGGAGAAAGAGAAAAGTGTAAATGCGATTTTAGTCTAGTTTGCATCGTCATATTTCGAGTTCTTACAATTTTGAAATGGAAATAACTGAAATCCATCCAATCCAGCCAGAAAGTTTCTGCGAGCTGTCTAATGGCTTTTGCTGGTTGGGCTGAGTTTATTAAATTCATTCATTCGCTTGTCCACAATTGAGATTCCCCAAACTTTGCACCGAATTCCGCGCATAAATTATAATGGCGGCAAGTTCATCGATCAAACTGCGACGACGACCATTAATGACTAAATTATTGATGGAAAATCAATCGGAATAAAGAGGAATTAGCCGATTGTCAAAAATTGTAAGAATATGGCAAAAAATGCGCATCATTTCAATTTGCTTGGCCAAAATGAGGCTAAGCGGCTTATGTTCCTGTGTTACCCATGTGAGGCAACCAAAGAGGATTGGGCTTGAGTCCCTCCCTTTGTCCCTCACTCTGCCTGTGTGTGTGTGTGGGTGTGTGTGTGTGTGTTTGTGTGTGCTGCTAAGTGAATAAAAATCTTTTTGCACAATTCATTAAACGCAAATTATGCCCCAGAGATGAATGGGGGAAAGAGGGCACATTGGCATTGCCATTGGCTTTGCCCTTTTGTGTGTTATTTGTTTGCCACGCACACGCCAGGCATACAAATTCAACACACACAATCGCACACACAATCACACATACACACACACACATACACATACATATATAAAAGAGTGCAAAAGGATTCATGTGTACACACAAGTGCGCCAGACGCTGGCTGGCACTTTGGTGTCTGGTCAAAAAGACAATGAACCCTACGGAAAATAAAGAAAAACGTGGCTAACAAAACCACCAACAACAACAACAACGAAACCACAACGAGTACAAAACAAAAAATATTGGCCTCGAACAAGTGAAAAAAGGTAATAAAGCTCACTCGCCAACCTTCTGTGGATCACAGCTGTGGAGCTGAGCATAGTTGAAGAAGATACCCTAGCTCTCTACTGAGACAATTTTCAAATAAAAAATTATTAAAATGTATACAGTATTCGTATATATACCATATTATAAACTATTATTTCTTTCGCTAAGTAATTTCACTTACCAAATATAACTATAGCTTGCACAATTTTTTTTTTTTGCAATTTTAGGCTTAAAGTGTGTAGTGTAGGCTTATAAAATATATCATAAAATATAATACAATAAAGTTTAATACTTCCTTAAGATATTATTAATAATAAAACATAGAACATATTGTTTAGTTGAACTTTGGTGTCATCAGTAATTTCTAAATGTATTCGAAATGTATTCAAGTGAATAATTTGAGTCGAAAGATTGACACTGGATATTGAGAACTGAGTAGTGTGTCCCCTAGTCGAACACCCTGTATTTTCTTTTCTTCTTGTTCCTTGAGTTGTTGCTTCTGTGCCAGAGCCTAACAAAGTTTCTGGACATGGAAACGCACGCAGGAAATGGCCAGGCCACAGATAAATAAAACTTGACAGCAATTTATTGTCACACTTAGCGCAAGTTGGCAAGTCAGGGGTGTGCACACCCAGGTTTGTTGAGGAGAGAAGAGGCGACGGGGGGGATGGGCGGGGCTGACGTACATTGTCCATTGTTATGTAAATGGTGCGTAAGTTGCTAACGTAAAAGAAAACAAGTTTTTGGGCGCATTGCGTATACGCAACGTTGCAATTGCCGCTCAATTTGCAGGCAGAGGAAACCGTTAATTTGGTGAAGGCTCAGAATATTTGCTGTCATTGTTGCTGTCGATTTAATGTCATGCCAAGGACACGAACAGGGACGAGCACACCAACAACAACAACAACAATGGCAGGCATGTGGAATAAGAAGGGCGATGATTTTTTATGCTGCTTTTGTTTTGCAGCGCGTTGCGTTTTCATTATTGAACCACTTGATGGCGCCAGTAAGCGAGAAGAGCGCATTGTTGTTCAATCTATACTCAGTGGAGTCCATGCAATATGTATAAGCTGATTTCTGCCAGCAACACGCAATTACCGACCTTGCAACCGAGAGAGTTGTTTAAAGAGTTGGAGAGAGAAACAGGAATACATAATGAGAGAGAGAGAGAGAGAGAGAGTGCGAGCGATGGAACAACAAGGTTGCCCTTGGCTCAGAGTGTGTGACAATCAATGACAGTTCTGTCGCTTGGCTTCCTGTCATTTCACTCTCCCATCTACTCTCCTCCCCTCTCGTTTCCGCTCCTCCTCTGCTGAATTTGTCTCGAATTTACCCGCAGGACCAATGCCGCGCTGCGGCATCATTTGTTGCCTTTTGACGTTTGGCGTGCATTTAGAAAATTGGTATGGGAAAACTATTTTTCAACAGGTAACATGGGCCCACACCCCTTTTCACTCACCCGCCCCTCTGGCCGCTCGGCGTTTCTCGCAGGACTATGCGTAGTGCTTGGCAAATAGTCGTAGCTCAGTTTTTGCCCTTGTTTGTCAATTGTTGAGTGTTTTATTTTCTTTTTATTTTTATTTTTAAATAGCTGGAAAATCAATGGTCCCACAGAGAACGTAGAGTATTAAAGCTGGGGACTGAAATTGAAATTCCAAGGCGAAAAAGGGAAAACTTTTTGCTTTCTACAGCGGGGCTTATCGGGGGGGGTTTTTTTTTTTGCCATGTATTTGAAACAAGCAAAACGAGCCAACAATAAATTTTGCAGCGCATACTTCAAATGTCAAATGCGGCAGCGATAAAAATTTCTTTATTGTGCCAAAACACACACAGCACAAGAAGAAGAAGAAGAAGAAGAAGAAGAAGAAGAAGAAGAAGAAGTGAAACAACAACAATTGCTTCTGGACATTGAATGCCTTTCATTGCATTCCTCTTTTAGTGCCTTTGACTTTGACAGTTTTTGCAATTTATATTTATTTTGGCAACTACAAATATTGCCAAACACACACACACACACGCACACACACACACACACACATACTAAGCAAGCGACCCCTCTCAATCAAGACCCCGCACTCCCCCCTCTATTTTCACTGACCAACGGACGAGGGACTTGTGCATAAATTAAGATTATCGCGGTATTGCCGCTTAGCATGTTAGCCTGTCTTGGCCAAGTTACTGTTGACCTATTAACTGTCAGCTGTCTGCTGCCTAATTTATGGCAAATGTCAAAGTCGACTGCCAGGCAGCGAGCTACTCTTTACAATTGTCAAGTTGTCGTTAATTAAAAACTCGCACTTGGCAACAGCATTGATTGCTGCGAGTGATTCGTGGACAATCATTAATGTTGGCAATCGTCCAAAATGGCTAACGACATTGGTCACAGCTTATCATTAACAACAGCAGTAGCAGTAGCCATTTTTTGAGTGGCTAATGAATTTGCTTGGTGCTGAAGGTGCCGCACCAGATTCAGATTCAGCTTCAGTTAAAGTTAGAGTTCAGCTACAGTTATGCCTGAGCCCATTTAAGTTGGCAGTAAGCCCAAAAGCAAGCATTATGCGGTTGGCCAAAACGAGACGCCTTTTCGGCCAACTGAGAGCTGACCACTAAGCACGGCTCACAAGCCATGTAAATTATTTGCATAAGTACTCGAAGTTCGACCCGGGTCACGAATCGCTCCAGTTGAGTTCATTGTTGGGAACGGCACGTGCTAGCCATATTTAAGCATACACACATTGTGATCATTGCCCGGCCATTAGCTGGAAAGGGAGCCAGTCGAGGCCGGCCAGTCCGTCGTTCAGCCAGTCGTCCAGCCAGTCGGCCAGTCGGTCATCGGGGTCTCCTTATTATTTTAATGGCCATTTTAGTGTGTCGACTTCGAGTTGTTCTTGCGTTGTGTCATCTCATTCTTAGCCTCACGCTCAGACCCATTCTCATTCTGCCATTTTAATGCCAGTTTAATACAATTTTTTATGCCATGCTTTGGCAAAATAAATACGTGCTCACATTCTGCCCTAAAAATGACGTTTTATTTCGATTCAATGATTTGACATATTCCCATGCAGCAGCTACAAATGACGCCGTCTCATTGCACAATATTAAACCAATAAAATCGATAAAAAAAAACATTATAATTGATAAGCATAAAGATAGAGATGAAGAGAAACAACAATAAAAACAAAATGAAATAGTAGTGATAACATATTGACACCAATATTGATAATGAATATATTGATGAATAATATTGATGAAAGGAAATAGAGACAAGAAGAGTGAGTGAATCTACAATTGATTAATGGAAAAATATAATTTATTTTTTATAAATAGAAAAATGTTGATTAGAGTATGTACATACTCAATTGCCAATTGCTTGACGAGTTTTAGCTGCTTTGCAAATAAATAATAAATAAATAAGCAATTATTTCGTCATAGCTTTTTTATGATTAAAAGCACTTTTTGTGCTTGCGATAAGTCGCTCAACGATTAGAAATGAGTACACAAAATATTTTGAGCTCTTTGTCATCGTTGAACATGGAATAAAAAATACCCAAAATAATAATTATTGACGCACTTATTTATGTGTAAATGCAGAATATCCAAATCTCTAATCTTGTTAATGTATACAAAAACGAAACGAAATAAATATTTGCTTATTTAAATTTGTTGTTTTTTTTTTAATGATTTAAAGAAATATTTAATAAAAAAGGAAACTTAATTATAGCCATAACACTTTAATATAATTCTGAACATATTTAGAGTTGCTTGAGGGATACATTTTTATATCAAAATATTTCACTTGGGTCTCTTTTCGTATTGTCAACTTTTCACACTCCAGGGATAAATATTTTGAGCTTTGTCATCGTTGAACATGGAATAAAAAAAAACCCCAAAATAATAATTGTTGACGCACTTATTTATGTGTAAATCTCCAATTTTGTTAATGTATACAAAAACAAAACGAATCAAATATTTTCTTATTTCAATTTGTTGTTTTTTTTAATGATTTAAAGAAATATTTAATAAAAAAGGAAACTTAATTATAGCCATAACACTTTAATATAATTCTAATCATATTCAGAGTTGCTTGAGGGATACATTTTTATATCAAAATATTTCACTTGGGTCTCTTTTCGTTTTGTCAACTTTTCACACTCCAGGGATAAATTGGCTAGTTTTTTTTTTGTTTTTGTTTTTTTTTTTTGTGATTTTTTGCTAAAAGTTGCGCGAGTTTTCTTGTGTATTAGAAAAGTTATTCAGTTGGTTTGTTTGCAAATGAGAGCATTAAAAAAAATGCTGTGTACAAATTAAATTTTGGGATTGAGTAATTTATGCAATTCGCGTTCTGTCACATTTGTACAAAATTAAATGTGAACATTAATTCAACATTGGCTGCTGCCTTACTCTGAGCTATTGGCTTTGGCTCTTTGGCTTTACCAAATGCAAATTGGAGCATCAACAAGTTGAACAAACTTTGGGGCAAGTTTTAAGCGTCAAGTGGCTGGCATCCGCATGGAAACAGACAGTTTTTAATTAAAATTATCATATGAGTGAAATGCGTTTCGTTGATGATGATGCTGCTGCCACAAGGCCGTATGCCACTTGCTATTTGCCTCTTGCCTATCTAATTAGCAGCCGCCGATTCTTTCAGTGTGCCTCTTAACTTTGGCCAATAGTCGCATATATAGTTTTGTATATATATATGTATATATAAGTGTGCGTTCTCAAATCAATTGCTTCGAATACAGTTTCAGTACTGTGCTTTCAGGCTTGCCACAGTTTGTGGCAGTCGATCTAATTTTGCATTCGTTCGTGGTACTTTTCGTTGAATTTGGCATTTTTGGGGCACAAATTTCAAGATTAGTTTTTTCACAAAACTTTGGTGCCCCATTTGGTGTGTGTGTGTGAGTATGTGTGTATGTGTGTATGTGTGTATGTGTGTATGTGTGTATGTGTGCTTCTGCCTTGTCTACAAACTTTGTCCGCTTGCTATTCAATGTGGCGCAGCTGGTTGTGCTGCAACATTATTTCACTTAATTAACAGCCAAGTTTGATTTCTCTGTTAACATACGAATAATGCGCTTAGCAATTAATCTAGACAATTTAAATCCCAACTTCTCTTTCTAAATTCAATATATAAGTTATAGTTTAAGTAATATTTAATGGACTTTTTGCCTCTCACAAAGCTGGCAGCTTGGTCTGAAGGAATTCCGTATTCATTTCTTCAGCACCAACGGTCAAATCCACATAATGATTATAGATTATGTTCAACAACGGAGCCATAAAAGCTGTAATATTTTGTTTAAGTTTAAAGAGCCGATTTCTGGAAATTTTTGGAACTCACCTGCACTTGACCAAGGTAAAAGGATGAAAAGAGCCGAGTGACCGTGACACAAGTGCAGTAATCCAGCGTAGAGCATTGCTATAAAGCAACCTGTAGTTATGACCATCCAGAAAAGCATAAACTTATCCACATGCTGTGGATGGGCTCGCAGTACGCCAAAGAGCAGCACAACAGTTGCCGTAAATTGGAGCAAACGAATTAGCTCCAGGCTCGAATCCCCTATACAAGAAATAATCTCTGAATTGGACGCACTTTCCATTTATTTGCTACTCACAAGGCAACACATTTGTAACCATTGACAGTCCAAAGACCACAAGCCCAATGGCGATTTGTATAGCTTGCTTCATAAGACTCATTCCGAAGCAACTACTCAACGATAACTGAACCATCGATGAACCTACGAGCAACCTTTAATCTAATTCAAAACTGATATTCTCTCCTCTCTCTCTCTCTCTCTCTCTCGCTTTGCTATCTTATAAACTGTTGTGATCTCATATGTTCAATTTGGCCACTTTATTGCATGTATAGATTATATATAGAGTATATAAAAGATTAACCTTCAATTCAGTATTGAGACACACAAGCTGCCAGTGCTGGCATACGAGGGCGGCAAATCAGAAGGGGTCTTGGTTTCATTTGCCACAGGAATTGAGACTGAGCTGCTGTTTCCTAATTCCTCAAACTCTTGGTACACACAATGCATCAAGTAGGCCAGAAAAGCTATAATGAGTGTAGATTAATTGATTGTTATTTATATATTATTCTTATAATTGGCAACGATTCAAGTACAGAAGAGCCTATAGTCTTATTAATTTAGTAATTAACAACTTACCTGTCGCTGCCCACATAACAATGCAGATGAGGTAATCGACAATCCGGTAAAGAACATATGCGATAAATTGGATATTATTATAGCAGAGGAATCCTAAGAAGAACGTTGATATGACCAGCCAGATTAAAAGGAACTTATCCTTATGCTGTGGATTCTTCTTGTAAATGCCATAGAGAAGAAAAACAGTTGCCAAAAGCTGATTTCCTTGTACAATGGAGAGTAACTCTTCCGCTATGTGAACAAAATTAGTATAATTATTATAATTGGAATTATAATTTTTGCAGTAGCTCAATACATTGACGTATGGGAATGGCAAATGTGGCCAGTGCCAGGCCCATTGCAAGAGGGCCACTTGCAATTAGTTTATTTCGCTTGCTTAACAACATTTCTGATCAACGATTTGAAGTCAACTGAAATGATAAAAGTCGGAGCAAATATTTGTAAATGTTATTCATTTATTAGGTAATTTTCTCCCTCCTCTCTCATTGATAACATTAGAGAGAAAGACATCAATTCCGTTGTTACTCTCTGTTGTTGGTGGTTTGAGTTGCTTTGTCTCATATACTCGCCATATACTAGGTACTCGTGGCATATCAGGTAAATAATTATTAATTATTAGCTACAACCAGTAAATACTTGTGTCATTAGCGAATTCTCTCTATATATCACGGAAAGAACTCAATACAATCGAATCAATCATTTATTTAAAGCTAACAAAGCCTAATTTGTCCAGTAAAAATGTTGTTATGGAAAGCGGAAAGGGAAGTCAATTGTTCCCTTTGAAGAACGCTCATATTTGGAATTAGGATATACTAAGTATAAATAAGCCTCTGTGCTGCTGCAAACAGTATTTGCGGCTTGTTTATTTTGTTTGCTTAATTAACACACTTGATTATAGTTGATTCTTTGGCTGTCCTTAACACCAAGCTCTACTGCTTTAGCCTGGTCATAATAACCTTTTGATAACTCGCTTGACCACAAAGTCAAAAGTGGCATCCATAACAAATCCAGTTCGTCTCACACACTTTGGCTTTTTCGTTGACGCCAGAGCTATGAAAGTTCATAGAGAATAATAAATGCATAACTAAATCAAGCATACACACACATATACACAAATATTTCTATATTTATATATATATATACACTCACCCATATAAAAAGAGGGATGCTTTCAAGATGAGCATTGAAGGCTGAACTTTTCCTATTTGTGCATAGGAAACTCTTGTTTTTTGGGGTTTTAATGCCAATTACTTCTAAATTAAGCCAGCTAAATTCTTAAATTACCCGCCTACAACATTACCAGGTACAGAATAGGCTTTCGCAAATATTGTGAAAAGCAAAAGTTTTTAAGTTTTCATGCAGGCGGCTGCAAAAGTTGTTTGCAACTTTTTAGCGAATTGAGTTTTAAATTAAAATTTGTTTTCCCCAAACACACAAACACTTACACGCACAGCTGAGTGCATTTGTGTGTGTGCGAGTGTTTATGTGTGTGTGTGTGTATCTCGCAAAAGTCATTACACGAATTTTGGCAGCGTCCGTGTCTTCATTGGAATGCGTAATTTATGAATTTTTGTAATTAACAGGCCGACGAAAATCATAATAAATTTCATCTAATTGCATTTTTACGGTGCCAAAGTTTTCTTTTCGTGTGAGTGAAGCATACAAAGCCTATAAATAACACCCATACTGCTCGACAGCTGGGCGCATCGCATTAAATCATTGAAGTGGGCGTGGTTGAATGGTATGCATTACATGCCACAACATCTTTGATCAAGTCTTGATGCCCAACAAAGTGTTTGAGGAGAGAAAGTTGAGTAAAAAAGAAGAAAGCTAAAGGGAAACACAAATTTGTTCTCTTTTTGACAACGTTCAGAAATTGTAAATAACAATGGCAACATTGGTTTATCTTGTCGTGCTATTTTTATACCCTTAACCCATTAAAAATGGGTAAAAAGGGTATAATGGTTTTGTGCAAAAGTATATATATTCTTAATCAGGATCAACAGCCGAGTCGATATAGCCCTGTCCGTCTGTCTGTCCGTCCGTCTGTCCGTCTGTCCGTCCGTCCGTCCGTCTGTCCGTCCGTCCGTCCGTCCGTCCGTCCGTCTGTATGAACACGCGGATCTCAGAGACTATAAGAGCCAGAGAAATTTTGAATATAAGCTCTCGTGTACCAGACGCAGATCAAGTTTGCTTTAATTTATCGATAACTGCCTCAGTTTATGAAATATCGATACATTTCGATTTCCGATAGCAATAAATTCCACAATTTAAGAGGCAGAGGCTTCATATTTATACATAATATGCATATACATATTATTTATCAATTGCAAACATTTTATTAAGATCGGATAAGTAACACCAAAGTTATAGTCGAAAATATATTCACATATTGATATCATTTCTATCAGCAGCCGCAAGCATTTTCTGTATACATATAAATAGGCGAGCGCATGTGTGAGAAAGAGATGGCATGATAATCGACGCTAGCGTCAATATATTTGTGTGTATTCTGCAGAGCCCCGATAACTATACTATTTCGTTATAGTTTATAGTTTAAGTAATATTTATTGGACTTTTTGCCTCTCACAAAGCTGGCAGCTTGGTCTGAAGGAATTCCGTATTTATTTCTTCAGCACCAACGGTCAAATCCACATAATGATTATAGATTATGTTCAGCAACGGAGCCATAAAAGCTGTAATATTTTGTTTAAGTTTAAAGAGCCGATTTCTGGAAATTTTTGGAACTCACCTGCACTTGACCAAGGTAAAAGGATGAAAAGAGCCGAGTGACCGTGACACAAGTGCAGTAATCCAGCGTAGAGCATTGCTATAAAGCAACCTGTAGTTATGACCATCCAGAAAAGCATAAACTTATCCACATGCTGTGGATGGGCTCGCAGTACGCCAAGAGCAGCACAACAGTTGCCGTAAATTGGAGCAAACGAATTAGCTCCAGGTTCGAATCCCCTATACAAGAAATAATCTCTGAATTGGACGCACTTTCCATTTATTTGATACTCACAAGGCAACACATTTGTAACCATTGACAGTCCAAAGACCACAAGCCCAATGGCGATTTGTATAGCTTGCTTCATAAGACTCATTCCGAAGCAACTACTCAACGATAACTGAACCATCGATGAACCTACGAGCAACCTTTAATCTAATTCAAAACTGATATTCTCTCCTCTCTCTCTCTCTCGCTTTGCTATCTTATAAACTGTTGTGATCTCATATGTTCATTTTGGCCACTTTATTGCATGTATATATTATATATAGAGTATATAAAAGATTAACCTTCAATTCAGTATTGAGACAGACAAGCTGCCACTGCTGGCATACGAGGGCGGCAAATCAGAAGGGGTCTTGGTTTCATTTGCCACAGGAATTGAGACTGAGCTGCTGTTTCCTAATTCCTCAAACTCTTGGTACACACAATGCATCAAGTAGGCCAGAAAAGCTATAATGAGTGTAGATTAATTGATTGTTATGTATATATTATTCTTATAATTGGCAACGCTACAAGTACAGAAGAGCCTATAGTCTTATTAATTTAGTAATTAACAACTTACCTGTCGCTGCCCACATAACAATGCAGATGAGGTAATCGACAATCCGGTAAAGAACATATGCGATAAATTGGATATTATTATAGCAGAGGAATCCTAAGAAGAACGTTGATATGACCAGCCAGATTAAAAGGAACTTATCCTTATGCTGTGGATTCTTCTTGTAAATGCCATAGAGAAGAAAAACAGTTGCCAAAAGCTGAATTCCTTGTACAATGTAGAGTAACTCTTCCGCTATGTGAACAAAATGAGTATAATTATTATAATTGGAATTATAATTTTTGCAGTAGCTCAATACATTGACGTATGGGAATGGCAAATGTGGCCAGTGCCAGGCCCATTGCAAGAGGGCCACTTGCAATTAGTTTATTTCGCTTGCTTAACAACATTTCTGATCAACGATTTGAAGTCAACTGAAATGATAAAAGTCGGAGCAAATATTTGTAAATGTTATTCATTTATTAGGTAATTTTCTCCCTCCTCTCTCATTGATAACATTAGAGAGAAAGACATCTAATGTTATCAATTCCGTTGTTACTCTCTGTTGTTGGTGGTTTGAGTTGCTTTGTCTCATATACTTGCCATATACTAGGTACTCGTGGCATATCAGGTAAATAATTCTTAATTATTAGCTACAACCAGTAAATACTTGTGTCATTAGCGAATTATCTCTATCTATCACGGAAAGAACTCAATACAATCGAATCTATCATTTATTTAGGGCTAACAAAGCCTAAAATGTCCGTCCGTCCGTCCGTCTGTATGAACACGCGGATCTCAGAGACTATAAGAGCTAGAGACTTCAAATTTGGAATATAAGCTCTCGTGTGCCAGGCGCAGATCAAGTTTGCTTTATTTTTACCGATAACTGCCTCAGTTTATGAAATTTCGATACATTTCGATTTCCGATAGCAATAAATTCCACAATTTAAGAGGCAGAGGCTTCTAATTTATACTTAATATGCATATACATATATCAATTGCCGATTTCATTTAGATCGGACAAGAAACATTAAAGTTATACTCGAAAATATATTCACATATTGATCTCATTTCTATCAGCAGCCGCAAGCATTTTCTGTATACATATAAATAGGCGAGCGCATGTGTGAGAAAGAGATGAGATCAGAGCCCCGATAAATACTCTTTCGTGTACGTGGATATGTGTGTATTTATTTATGTATATGCACATGTTTGTAGCCATTCAGTTTGGGCATTTGAGTGCAAATCATCTTAAAGGGAAATTTGCCAAGTTAACTTGAATATATTTAACAACTGGGTTAAGGGTATATCGTAGTCGAGCCAACACGACTACAGCATCTTACTTGTTTTGATTCTTTGGCAACAATTCAACATTTTATTCGGTATATATACATGAATCAGATAAATATTGGCATGGAAGCTGGCACTATTATTATAACCATTGTTAATTAATGCATACATCATTTTTCGGATAATATCATTGTCCCTGTCTGCAGGATACCTGTTATTATTATACTATTATACCAAAAAGGTATAATAGTATATTGCTTTTGTGCAATGTCCGTCATGCTGTCCGTCTGTATGAACGCGCTTTTCTCCGACACCCTTAGAGATAGAGACTTGAAACTTGGAATGTATACTGGAAAGTACCCTCAAAAGTTAAAGTGTCTTGGGTTTGGTCCTACGTCCACAATTCCGATTGTCAATCAATAACTCCGTATATCTTCTAAAATTTTAAAGATTGAGTAACCAAACTTGGAAGGTAATTTGCTGCTAACCTCCTCCAAAGATTGGCATACCAATTTTTGGACCACGCCCACATCCGCCGCCCCCAAGAACTTCGTCCCTATTAATTTAAAATGCGCATATCTGCCGTAATTTGCAAGCTAGAGTCGCAAAATTTTGCAGGTATGTTACTGGTAACTCCCCCAAAGATCGATAAACAAAATTTGATGGCCACGCCCACTCCACCTACTTAAACCGATACACCTGTTGGTGTAAATCGATAAACCCATATATCTCACGCAATTTGAAAACTTAAGTCACCAAATTTTAAAGGTATATTGCTAGTAACACCCTTCATAAATGTGGAAAACAAATTTTGGACCACGCCCACTCCCGCCCCCAAAACCGATAAACGCCCATATCCCCCGCAATTCAAGTATTTCTGAACTGTACACAAATTAAGGTATAATAGTATTCCGCTGTCGGTTACGTCCGACTGCAACGTTCTATCTTGTTTTATATGATGTTAAGTCAATTCAGTTATATAAACATGTACATATGTGTAGGCATGTATGTATGCATAAATAAAGTCATAA